>OZ010574.1:35884884-36014884 GCA_963932145.1 Acanthosepion lycidas
CTGACGAAGCAGCCAATCTGAATAAACAATCCTCGTTGGCGCCTGTAGATAATAATAACCGGACACAGGACTCGAAACCAAGTTCGATCTCTCTGTCGAATTCTAATGCCCAGATTTTACGACAAGGCCACCAACGAGATATTGATAGGGCGGCGGATATATACAATTATAATTCTGTTCCTACTGAAGAACCGACATACGCCGAGCCGACAATTGAATACGGCTTAAAGGACGTTATTGTTTAAATGCTGATGTTAATACTGTGTCCCCATAAAAAGGCAGCTTGAGCATTCACTTATCCGAAAATATTTTCTGATATTTCTGATATCAGCATCTTGAAAACCTACAGTCAACATAACTTCGAAATATGCCTGCAAATACAAAACAAAAATGATGGTCTCTAAAATGTGTCTGCGGTCGGTATATATATATATATATATATATATATATATATATATATATGCGTGTGTGTGTGTGATGCTTGTGAGTCTTGATGCAAGGCAAAGTGTATATATATATATATATATATATATATATATTGAGAGAGAGAGGGGGGAATAGGTAATGCATCCGTTGGTATATAATCCAGGTGGATCCTAGTAATATCAGATATTAAAACTGATCGACAGAGAGAGGTCACTGTATTTATTATTTCAGACCAGTACAATTGTATGCCAGTCCTCCTCAGCCCTAGATTGACTGTCAGTTTAGTTCTGAGGAGGACGACTGGCATACAGTCGTTCTGGTCTTAAATAGACTATACCCACGAGGTAATATTGGATTTTTTTTTTTGCTGTATAATATATATAATCTTTGAGATTTAAGGCAGGCCCCGGTCTTTTGAACAGGAGTAGAGATTTATCCCTGCTTTCCCCTTTAGGATTAGGCTTCTGGTATCTTCTAATGTCTACTTCTAACTTTAATATTCTGGGCTTTCCGGTTCCTTCTAAACTCTTTTCCTCCAATTTCACTTCCGGTATCCCCCAACCCTTGCGTCTTAGTGGCATTATCGCCTTACTTCGGGTGAAATGATTAAAAAAATTCCTTGTGGATCTGGGAAGCAAGCTTCCGCAAGCCAGGTTTGTGAATAAAACCTAAAATTAAGGTGTGTTCTAAGGTTTTACGACCATAGGATCATTTAATCTAGTCAAAAGCTGCCACATTTAAAGGCACCAGAACAATAAGTTACACTTTCTAAAACCACCATCATTTTAGTCTTTATAGAAAAATCATATGCCATTATTGATTACAACGTATTCGAAAGTTTATTCTAAGAATGAAAATAATCAAGTTTTCGGATAAGGAATGCTCAACTTGTGCTTTAAAAAGTAAATGAAATAATTGAGAGATTTAATGCTGAAGTCTTGAGCCAGAGCTTATATCTCAAGGATATCTAAGTTAAATAGGAAATAAATAGTTATTTTTGTATAAAATTGTTAAAAATTTAATAAGAAAAAAAATCATTGCATGCTATTCTTGTTTACAAATGTGTTTTCAATTTTGCAAAATGTGTTTTTCTCAGTATTTTTTTTTTCTATTATTGCTCTCGCGTTCCCAACATGAAGATGGCGGACGACAATAACAACTAAAAAAAAAATACTTTTTCATGAGTAATCAGATGGCCAGTCAATATTTTTCTGTGTCTAATACATGTCTGCTTCGTTGTTAACTTTCATTTCTGCTAAGACAATAAAACAAATACATTCATTCACAGAAACGTCTACGCATAAATCACCTGCTTCCAAAAACTTTCAAGATTACATCATTTCCACAACAGATAGGAAAACAAACAAAAATACATGGCGTACGTTTTTAATTCATACATGAACAAAAACCCTTAAGACTCACATAGACGTATATATATATATATATATATATATATATATATATATATATACTACCTCACCAAAATTTGTTAGCTATGTTTCTTTAAGAGAAAAGAATAGTAGGAAAAGAGAATGAAGGATAATAAAGAAAGAACTTGCTATAATAAGGAAACAAAAGAATGAAAACAACAAAAACTAGCAAAGAGAAAAATAGAAAGGAATTTAAAAAGAACTATTTATAAATTTATAGTTGCCTGCTACGCTTTGGTCAGCAATTTCATATATAATGTGTGTGGGGATATAGAAATCAAATCAACACTGCATGGTGACTGGCAGTTTTACACCTTAAGCGATCATCAGGCCATCACTGTTTATACATTTGCATATACTTCACCCATAATTATAGCAACATTTCAACATAGACCTTTGTTTCCTGGTGTCCAATATGTCGTTTGTTGTCATATAGAAACTTGTTAAGGAACTTACCAAAATTGTGCGCAAAGTTCCGAGTACGTTTTGGTCATTTCAATGAGAGACAGATAGAACTAGGGGAGCGTTCATGTTGCTTACTGTCTGTAGTTCCAAATGAACGATGAGTGCATATATATATATATATATATATATATATATATATATATATATATATATTCGGTATATTTTGGCAGAATAATTTAATTTAAGCATGTCTGATTAAACTATTTAGACATGTTGTGTTTCGATAAGATCCTTTCGTAATTGCGTATAAGCTTTGTTTCGTGATTAAAGAGTGCAAGGAAGATACCATGTTTATATTCATTTTATTTTTCAGAGTACTTTCTCATCTTCAGGCTTATGATGGCTACGACAATCAGCTTTGTGTCAGAAGTAAATTTTGGTCTTTGTGGTTAAACGGTTAACGATTTCGGTCATGCGCAAAGTCACAAAAGCTTGATTTTTTAATTTTTTCTTTATTGTAAAGGTTATAATGTAGGGGAGGTAACTTAGTTAAGAATTAAATTCTTGTGGTAGATTATAGTTTGCTTGTTTTAAAAAAACTGTTTAGTTTTAACGGAGATATTACTAAATAACTATATACTATAAGCATTTCAGAATATTTGTACTATATTTATAAGTAATTTTGTTGGTTTTCATTTTTTAATAAAGATGACTCCGAGAATTCGCAGTTTCTGACTATTACGTTCTTGGTGAAATATACGGGTATTGTCGGCTAATATACTAAATTGTGAATGTGAACATGAATTTTTTTGAAGATGCTCTGCAATGGAGGATGAATCATTCATAGGTAGAGTTAGCCGTCTTGATAACGCTATTGTAGAATAACCAACATATACATTACCTTTTTTTTTTTGTCAGAGTCGAGAAGTTATTGCGGATGATAAATTTGGTTTTATTAAAGTTGGTATAGTACATAATTAATTTTATTTTCTTTGCTGGGATCTGTGGTAGACAGATTAGTATTTCTGAATTTTTTCATTTTGTTTATATTTAGAATGCGTCTGAACAATATAAAAGATTGGTGTGTTTAGGGTTATTTGAGGATGTATTATGTTCTATTTGATTTATATTAAACATACATATATATATATATATATATATATATATATATGTGTGTGTGTGTGTGTGTGTGTGTATATATATATGGCCATAGAGTATCTTTCGGTTAGCAAGGTCGAATTTACTGTTTTTAAACTTCAATCATCCATGAATCTCTCACATACATTCATATCTGCTCATGGCGTATCAAATGTAAACAAATGACGTCACACATTATGAAATGGACAAAGTCCGACAATTATTTTAAGACATTTTTATGTTTATACATTCTTTTTATAGATACAAATATTTAAGTAAATGCACTGTTTATAATAAACAGTATTAAACGACATTTACCGGCCTGAATGTCATAAAGCCTGACATTCCAAAGATCCTCTGTGACCGAATCGGTTAAAAGGCACGTCAGGCTATATGATGGTTCCATATATATATATATATATATATATATATATAAATGGTGGTACTCGTTTGGAAAACCATCGAATAGCACGAATTGCAGTAGAACAAATCGGTACCCGAGGAAAAATGGGGAATAAAAAAGAAAAAACCAAGAACATTAAACCAAGGCGAAAACAATCGTGCAGTGTTTAAGCTCCAAGTCAAAAGAAAATAAAACCCAAAACGAGTAAAACGACAACTACGTAAATTGCTTAATACACTAAGTAGATCAAAACCTAAGATAATCCCAAGGAGCCGGCAAACCTACCTAGGTTTCACCTAAACGGATCTTCAGGGTTACTCTGAAGATCCGTTTAGGTGAGACCTAGGATTATATATATATATATATATATATATATATATATATATATATATAATGATATCGATGTGTGTGTGTGTGTTTATATTGTGAATTTAATTAATTAATTATATTTCTTTCACAGTGTGTTTATGTCTATACTTTATATCTATGTTAATGTAGCTATTAGGCTGGTGCAAAAATAATGGCGTAATAATGTCGTTTTTTGACGTTAAAAAATACGTCAAAAAACGACATTATTACGTCATTATTTTTGCACCAACCTAATACTATATCTCTATGACCCCTATGTTAGGACACAACAAACTTATTAGGTTGGTGGAAAAATAATGACGGTTTTGGACGTATCTTTTAACGTCAAAAACCGTCATTATTTTTGCACCAACCTAATAAATCCCACAGTTGTATGATAGTCATCCCTCTTTTCATTCTGACTAAACAAAATATCCCAAGAGATGCAATGCAATTATATCGTGACAACTACTCTTGCAAATTAATTTCACTATTGTTATATCCAGTGAGCAAGGATTATTTCATTCTTCGTACTTCTGAGGAAGTGGAACGGGTAGATTGAATTTCGACATGTACATCTCCTGGAGGCCGTGTATGGAATCGAAATATTCAACTTTCCAGTTGAGATTTGTCTTTGCATTCCCTGCCAGAATTGTTCTTTGTTCTTTAATCTTACTCTTTCCCATGTAGAGTTGGTTTTGAATACATATAAAAAAAAATAGCTTGCCACTCGTATTCGAGGATACCAGTCTACTAAGGCGGCTAGCCAATCCCTATTGCAGACTCTCGCTCAGGCACATTTGTGTTTGTCCAACACCCACAGAGCCAACTATGCTGAGCAGACTTGAGTTACAGTTTCTGGGAAAGAGCGTGTTATCTAGAATGATCAACAGTCTGAACAACACCAACACACTCAAACCCTCGGTCACGATGACTTGTGACTTCGTGCTATCGACGATCCCAAGTGTCTACCCAATTTCACTCACAAAGCTTGAGTCAACCCGTGATATGGTTTTTCAGGCACTTTCCACAGGTGCCGTACGCTGGGATCGTCCCTCCTCCAGATCGATAACTAAGAAGTTTCCTTCCTGACAAATCGACCATGGTGAGATTCGAACCCGGGTCTCATGGACAGGTTCTAACTACTCGCTCACGCGCCCATATAGAATAGATATATGCGCCTGGTTATGGGGTAACTGTTAACTACCGATGCTGATAATGATAATGAATCCAGTTCGATCATCCCCAGTTGCCTCATACAATATTCAATATACAATTGAATACCAAATGAGACTTAAATCCCGCTTACTGAAGATTAATGATCAGCTAAATCGGCTCACAAACAGGTGTTGATCCTCACTTAGAGTTACACATTACCCAAGTCACAAATTGAAGTATTGTACTAGCTAAGCTGGATAGATATATAGATATGTCTCGTGAATATATAGTTGTGTGTCTGAGTTAAATAATTAAGACTGCGCTTTTTCTGCAACTTTAACTAGTTTCTGTTATTTTTAGAGTCTTTTAATATTTTACCTTCATGCTTTTTGTTTCTTTTTAACCTAGCTTCCCTAGTTTTATCTACATTTCATTTCACGTCATTGTACCAAGTTTCTCCCGACAATGACAACTTTTATCTCAACTATCATGGCTTTTATTTCCAGTTGTCTCGCCTCTTACTCTTTCATTAAAAACAAATACTTTGACAGACTGGTGCAACATAATAATTACGCTTTTGCCCCAACAGGCTAACTTGTTTGTCTACTTGTAAAATCTTAAAATACCTACATGGTATAATCTGTATATCTTCAATGTATGTTTATACGATCAGTATATGCGCTCCTGTTGTGAGTCCATCGCAATAAGTTCAGCTTCGAAAGCAAAATTCATTCTTGCAAGTTCAGTTTTTAGTTAATGCCTAACTCTCTATCCTATGCACTCACTCACCCTCTCTCTCACACACACACACACACACACACACACACACACACACACACACACACACACACACACACACACGTGAATACATTTATAAATATATAAGTACATGTATGAGTTTTTTAAAGCTTACACTTGTATGTATATGCGTTGGCTAGAAATCTTTATTTGGTATATTTGATTAGTTCAGTATCTTTTTTAAAATGCTTACTTTTTTGTACAAAGAGATGCATGCAAATTCTCTTACATACACAAAGTCCAGTTACTACATTATACGCATTGATAAACAGAAATATATGCCCACACATTTAAGCACGAACAGGCAGACATTTGTTAGACAATCTCTGGTAAAAGACTATATTCATTGATTAAACCAATGTGTACTGAAATCATTTCCAATGGTTTGCGAAACAAGCATGCTACCTATTCCCTATCAACGTGTGTTTCTGTAGATATTTCTTGTATTAAGCCAAAGAATTGTTAATAAACACTCTCTCCGTGTAACTTGAAATGATTTGCGAGATAAGCAGGTTCATTTATTTATGCATATATTTGCATGAGTTATAAAAAAAAAATGACACGTGTACATTTTAAATGTCAAACCTGCGCTGATCACATACGAAAAACTTTCTAATGCGAAATTATTGGATGGAGCCGAAATTAACCGTGATCTTTCCATGAACTGTCATATAAAAAATAACTTTTTTCCCCCATAATTTTAGTTTAGGATGTCAAATGAATATGCTTAACCTCGCTTAACTTCAGAAAACTGGCAGTAACTTATTTTCAATGTATTAGGTTGGTGCAAATATATTTTTGCACTAACCTAATAACAGGCTTATAATCAAAGTTTTTGGGGTCTTTTTTTTAATTACGCTTATAGTATGCATACATGCTTGTAAATAACGTCACACATGTTGTTACCGGAAAGAACGTTACTGACGCATGCGTATACGATATCACTTTTTTATGTCTGCAAAATCTGGCTGTGTGTCATTTACCGACTGTCTTCTGTTGCTGCAAAACAACTGCTTAACCCTCTCAGAAATCTGAAAAAGTCTTCTCATTCTTATTTTCTTTTTTATGGGGAGAAACCTAAAGTTATATATTGTGCAAATATATTTTGTGCCATCGCATCGTCTAACACCAAATTCATCAATCTTTTCACTACCGCCATTAGTTCCGTTTGATTTGCTTAAACTATCAATAGAAACAAAATTGTGAACTCTTGCCACCATGGAAGGAAAACATATTTCTCAAAACGAAAGAAAATTAGTAAATAAAAGCCAAGTGTCACCATAATCGCCAGTCTTTAATAATGGCTCTTATATAAACTCATGCCGGATACGTGCCAAAATTTCAATTCAGTTGTATTCGTTTCTGACATCACACTCGAAGAGGAACCACTTTCATTATAAATTTGTTCAATAAATGACAGGGTTTTTTTTTTCATTTAAATATCGACCAAACAGGCCTTCTTAATCTACTTTGGGCCATATTCGTAAATACATGAATTTACCGACTGTATATGAGGTAGGAAGATTGTATAGAACCAATTCTCCAATTGCGAGGCTTGAAATTCATAATGAAGCCACAACTAAATCTTGACAACAGTGCCTAATGCATCATTCATTGTTTGCGATAAGCGGGAAATTTTCTTTGTCTAACTTTGCAGGGTCACCAATGTGTTAATGCTACAGCCAAGAATTTACGATTCCTTGAAAAAACGTTCCAATATAAGATTGATTATTTTTACAATAAAATCTGGTACCATGTTACCGACACTAATAGAGAAAACACACAACTTAATACTTTAAGATGGAACGATCCAGACGATATAACCGGAAATTCTTTTGTGTGACATGCTTTTACAAGACGTGGATGATGATGGCTCTCCACAACTTCCTGTCTTTTGTTGCTGTAAGTAACGGTTCTGGCTGTTTCTTTAATATTCTATTGCCTTTAGTAAGTCTTGTGAATATTAAATCCACCAGGCTTTTTTTTCTCGAGATGTGTCACAGAAATTCCATCTGTCTCCTTCTGATTGTAAGTATTACTTACTTGTAGTCCATTTCTCCTTTAAAATTTCCTCATTACTCACCATGGTATTCTTAACATTCGTCGGTTGAACGACATTTGTAGTCCTTTCTTCATTTGTGAGGAGAGTGCCCAAATTACAAGGATTAAAAAAAAAAAAGCCCTTCACTATTATTCAACTTTCCATTCATATGTATGTACCATCTGTCTCGATGGGTACAAACATATATATATATATAAAATAGATTAATAATCGCCGACACTCGGTGTTTGAATCCTGATAATACTCGTATTTTTATTACTGATTTCATTGATTGATGCTACGCTCTTCCAGTAAGCGGATCTACTCACCTAGAGAAAGCAGTGTTTTGGGGTGAGGAGAGAATGTCCCAATCCCCGCAAAAGCTATCTAGGAACGAAAGATTCTTACACTATCAATGACCCTATCTTGTGAGAATGCAAAAATAAAATTGATAAAATTTGCTAAACTAAATGTACGTTTTTCGGGGATGGGGGATTATATTAAATGTTATTCAGTTATGTATCAGTTATGTGACGAGGCAGTTTTTTTTTTTACCGCAGTAGGTTGCCATCTCTTTCTGCGGTAAAAGAAGTAACTGCTCCGGGTGAGGGTCGAACTCACAACCTCCGCATTCCTTTCAGTGCATAACGATACACAGGGAAATTACTGTCTATAAGTACAGCGCGCTAACCGATTGAAAATTTAATAATCTTTGATTCTAAAAAAAAAGAAAAGCTTTTTCCCGAAATGTCTGTAAATGAAGTGTCTTTAAAAAAAAACATAAGCAAGTCAATTTTAAGTCTAGCAACTTTGAATGATTTTTCTATTGATAACAACGAGAAAGTAGAAATATATACAAAACTTGCGTTCTGTGCATACCAGATTGTATATGGTACATGTCTAAATTCTAAATGCTTCGGAACGTGACTCAACGAATATTAAGCAATTCCGTTGTACTCAATTATTTTAATTTATATTTAACGCAACAGCCATTTGTCATTCTACGAACATATGAGGAAATGGAGAACATGCTTCTAGCAAGATTCCACTCACGGTACAGGGAAGCTGACCTCCAGGTAAAAATCAACTGCTATGGAAAACGATTAGAGTACACTTGCAAGCCTGTCTACCTTGGTGTCACTCTGGGCTGGTCCCTTACATAGAAGGACCATAACGAATAAAGCTAAGGCTGGGTCAAGAAAAAACGTCCTAAAGAAGGTGTCTAACACTAAATGGGATGCCCATACCAGGACGATCCGCATTTCAGCGTCAGCACTTTGCTATTCCACAGCGAAATGTGCCTCACCAGTGTGGAGCACATCATCAAATGCAAAGAAAATCGACACTGCCTTAAACGCCTCTTGCAGATCAATTTACTGTGTGTCTCGAGCCAACCAAAGTAGATGACCTCTACTTATTTAGTGTCAACACCCCCTCCGTAATCAGGACAGGAAACTGACCGTTGTCATTCACTCCACGAATGAGAACCAATGACAAAGACGTTCAAGACACAACTTTCTAGATTCAATCGAATCACTGAACAACATAGACCCTAGTCAGCATCTGTCCCTGTAGTGCATCCACCTTAAGAACGTGGAACACAGGCTCTCTCTCAGTTATACAGAATACCTCCCCGCTGGCTCTAATGATGCCTGGCCCTTCTCGTCCGGCTTGGAATCACCTCCGAACAGCTGGAGATATGCCACCAATGATGATCCCAACTGCCAATGCGGGCAAATAAAAACTATGTAGCATCTTCTAGCTTGTCCCAATCTTGAAGATTCATAGACTTTTAACGACCTTGAAACCATAACACTTCAAGCAAGGCTCTGTGCGCAACACCGGTTGGGTGTGAGTGTGATATAGCGCCTATATAAGTGAGATTCGAATTCGTATCCCTTATACTCGAAAGCCTGCCTTGCTGTTGAGGCTAGGAAGATCAACCGGTTATACTAATTCAAATGTAATTAGTTTCACTAAGCTTTTGAATCAACGCTGCTTACTACGAATCGTGGAATAACAATGTGGGGCTTGCTATAAAAATATTAAAGGAAAAACTGAAATTAATATGAAAGAAACGCGTCAAGAAATTAAAACTTCATCTAAGAAATTCGAATACAACTGAAATAAATAACTTTCTTTTCTTAGAAAATTGTATGTTCATGCCTACAAAGAGCTACATGTGTATAATAAAAAAAAAATATAGATTCAAGACAACGTTTTACTGTTTTCCTGAAATTATGTTTATGAATTATTGTAATGGCAAAAGTACGCAGGTGTAGGCTTTAAGAAAGTTTTATTCTACTGAGAATACAAGGTAAGCGTCCTTTTATAGTTCCAGCAAACAGAAATAGCTCTCAAAGAGGAGAGTAACAAAACAAGGGGAGACCACTCTTGATTAATTATAGCTGAAAAACATATCCGCGCCAACATTAATTATGTGCCATGCGTGATACACGCTTAGGTTTCGATACATGACTAATGAGGCAGATTTTTTCCCGCAGTAGGTTGCCATTTCTTTCTGCAGCAGACCAATTGCCATCCTAGGCTGTAGAGCCCGGTCTGTCCTGCTATTTATCTATAGATTGGGGGAAAATAGGAGGAGTCATACATTTCCAAGGGTATTAGCATGTAAGCGAATGTAATTGACTCGACTGGAATTCGAACTAGGCTCTCCATTACTCCAACGCACCAAATAAATGTAACTTTGTAAAATTTTATGCCTCTAAGTTTCTTTTTACTGAATTTTTAGTATATTTATGTAAAATATGTGTACATAAAATCGGCCAGAAATCTTCGCTTAAAAATCTTCGCCATCGTGCAGTCGAAAAAATAATAGTTTTTGGGTCAGAAAGAAAAATGTTTAATGTAAAATTATTTAAATTACTACGATTTACATTTTTTTTTTTAAATGGAGCCCCCCTTATACCCAGTCTGAATCTATTTCGAGAATTTCTTTTTTTCTTTTATTAAAAATAAAATATCAAAACTAGCTTCGACTCTTATATTCATTACTCAGTGGTCTATCCGTTTGAAATCGAAAGCATTTCCAATATTTTTGGAGCCGAGTTATTGAATCTAGGAATTTTATCTACAGTTTGAAACTGTCGCAATGTGATGCAAATAAACACTAAATCTTTTTTCTCGCGTACAGACACTCATTAAGAATTACATCTGAAACAACACAAGTAAGATTTTAAAAGAATATACACAATTTAGCCCAGAAATTTGACCCATATTTTACGTTACATTTAAGATTCTTGCGAAGGTTGTTTAACAGAAAATATACAGAAATATGACCGAACCTAAGCTTCCAATTTTAATACCCAGAAAAGACGAAAAGGGACGAAATAATTATTGATTTGTATTCCCTTTCTGTTACTGATGAGGGCCGCGGCGATGATTAAACGGTGACTACTTGAGATTTTAAACGAATTCACGTTCTTTACGCCGTGCGGGTCACGGTTTCAACAAATGCGTAAGAGAAAAAGATATTTTTTATATGACAACGTATATGACATTCCGTTATGAATGACAAAACATTTTGGTGCATGTTTTACAACAACAACAAAAATGTTTCCCTACTATCACAATGTCGTCTATTCCCCCCCCTCCTTTATTTCTGTCTCTGTCTGTCTGTCTCGCACTATCGCATATGCATCTATCCATATCTATCTTTGTGAGTGCTTGTGCCTATACTTATATGAACGTGGAGATTATGTATATAAAGATATTGGGATAATGATGTAATCGATAAATTTGCTTATCGTATACACGAAGAATTTCAAAGTATTCGCCTCACCGGGGATTTGTTTTTTGTTTATTTTTATTTTATTTTTCATTGTACATTTTTTAAATGGTTAAAAAAAAAAAAAAAACGAGGTATTTGTGTGTGTTTTTTTTATATTTTTAACTATACCATGCGAAGTATTTGTATATATGTATATTTTTTTCTTTTGGTTATCCAGCTTTAAACGAACAGTCTCGTTTGAAGAATTATCAAATTTCATCCGTCAAAAATTCTTTGTTGCCAGTTTTTTTTTTTTTTTTAAGAAAATCTCAGAACTACGCGCTCACCTTACTGATTTCCCAGCCACTAGGGAGAATCATGTTTAAAGTTAATATCTGGCCAAAGTAATAATCATTGTGAAAAAGGCGTTATCGATTACTGACGGATCCAGTAGTAATTAGAACACTATAAAAATGTTTAACCTAATCTGCCTTCATATAACGAGTGTGACATTCCAAACATTGTTCTTAAGAGACTATTTCTACAACAATATGCGCAATAGGATTCATTTAAATAACAAATTAATTCAGGGGGAATTTTTCAACATCTTAGAGTAAGAAGCACAATACATTTAACTACACGGATGCTATTAGGTAGCAATATAGCGAGTGAAGTTTATAATCCATTTAAGTGACAGTGCTAAAAAAAAAATAGTTAACGCTCCACTCCAACTACGTAGGATGAGTTCAAGTTTCTCGTTAATTTACGAGAACTCCGACGTGACTTATGAACAGACAGCTTTCGCAACGATATGGCTTAGAAAGTTGCAATTTTATGGACAATAGTCGACATGTAAGCTCAAGTAAAAGCTAATATTTTGAACTCTGATTTCGAAGGACAAAAGGTTTCCACCGAAGAGTTAGTACAACTTTCTTAATTCCACATTACTTTTCTACACAAACCGGAACTTTATAAAATATCCGGTTAATTCTAATTTCAAGCATCAATCAAAATAAAGTTTATATAAAATAAAACATTGATTTATTTATATATTAGGTTGGTGCAAAAATAATGACGTAATAATGTCGTTTTTTGACGTTACGTCAAAAAACGACATTGTTACGTCATTATTTTTGCACCAACCTAATATATATATATATATATATATATATATATATATATAGGTATAAATTAAATTGACTATCGATCAGATGACCTAAATGATTTAGCAAGAAAATTTATGAAAATCAATTAGCCTTTATGACCCAAAATACAATTATTCATTTCTTTTCTGCTAATAAAAATAACTAATTTCACTAACATTTTTAATTTCTTAGGGTTTGTTTTTTTTTAATTTCTATAGAACTTATTTACTTGATATTTATGGAAAATAAAGTCATTCACCCTAAGTGTTTAGAGTAACTCTTTAAAAATGACAGCGTTAGAGAAAATCATTATAGTTTTGCGCGGATTTTTTTTTTTTTTTTTCTCTTTCGTTTGTTTTAATGGAAAAGAATTCAAAAAGAACGAATAAGAATTAATATTAATAAATCCCAACTCGCTTTTACGTCAAACACAAAAAAAATGCCTAAAAAAACATTGCACAAAATTGTTTTAATGTACAAAAACCAATTATTATTGAATTAAAAATTGTTTCTGTGAAATTGTTTAAGAACGAATTTTGTAGTTTTATTTTTTGTTTTCATTTTGTTTGCACTTTTTTTTTTTACCTTGCCCATGGATAATGATGTCCGGACAGCTTGAAATTTATTTACAAACTGTTATAATTAATATATTTTCTCCGTATGTTTTTTTTTTTTTTTTTTTTTTTTTTCCCGAATTAGAAAAAAGATTAAGTTCAGTTCAGAAATTTCCGAGTAGTTTTTCTCAAGTCACGCTTTCCTTGTGAGAGAGGGTAACAGCTCTCCATTTATTTAGACTGTAGGCAGTCTTCTTAATATCTAAAGTACGTACCACTTGAGTACCTTGTCGGCACCTGTTTCAAATCGAGAATACTGATTTTTTACAAATAAACTGCTTCAAATCACTTGAAAGATGAACTCATCTTTCCTCTTCCGTATCTCACGCTTAGCTATTCAACAGAATTAATTATATTTAGTAAATAAGTATTTAAACTTAAATGGTTTATAATATAGAAGAAAAATTACATCAACTTGTAAGGAAGACATAGACGAGATTTATAGTCTGAAGTAAATAACGTTATTGTGCTAAGGCACAATATATTTACAAAGAAGATCCAACACACACTTTTAATCAACGTGAATTCATAGTGGTGTAAAGGTTAACAAGCTAGACTTGCAGACCATTATTAATGAGTTCCACGTCTAAACTGCAGCACGTTAATATTTTGGAAACTATTACTTTTGCTATGATTGTAGGTGGAAAGAAAGCATTTAGCTAATCCTCAGGTCAGTTAGTTATG
The DNA here is from genome assembly GCA_963932145.1 of Acanthosepion lycidas. Taxonomy (NCBI): domain Eukaryota; kingdom Metazoa; phylum Mollusca; class Cephalopoda; order Sepiida; family Sepiidae; genus Acanthosepion; species Acanthosepion lycidas. The sequence goes on from OZ010574.1 coordinate 35,899,204, forward strand.
TGCCATGCGTCATACACGCTTAGACAATCACGTTTCTTTCGATACATGACTGACGAGGCAGATTTTTTTCCTGCAGTAGGTTACCATTTCTTTCTGCTGGTAGACAAGTTGCCATCCAAGTCTATAGAACCCGTTCTGTTCTGCTATTTACACATAGCTGGGGAGAGAAGAAGAGGATTCATACTTTTCCCAAAGGCTATTAGCACGTAAGTAAATATTAGGTTGGTGCAAAAATAATGTCGGTTTTTGACGTATTTTTTAACGTCAACAAACGACATTATTACGTCATTATTTTTGCACCAACCTAATATAATGGATTCGAATACGAGCCGCTATCCATTACTCCACCGGAAATAGTTTGAGAAATATCTCTACCTTATTCAAACCGGAAGGTAACCACCGTGATCCATGTCTCGCACGTTCCGAGCCTGTACAACCGCCAATAAATAGCACATTCCCAAAAAAACATCTTTCGGTCTACAAACAATTATTTCGTCTTCAAGTTTTAACTTTAAAGGAAAAAATTACAGACTGATGATTAAGACATGGATCTTCGAAAGTATTTGCTTAACTTAAAAAATATACACTAGAAACATCTGACAACAGTTTTATAAATGAGGATCACATCATTCAATGGATTAACAGTATTTTAATGCACACATTATGTTCTACTAGCGAAGTGATTCCGTCATTAATCGCATTAATATGGCTGATTGATTCTATGTATTCTTTATATATAAAATATATGCTACCTAATGTTATATATATATATATTAATGCTAACTGGATAAAATTCCAACCTCTTATCCCAAAAGTGGTCAAAATCTTAGTCTTGTAATAAACAAAATTAACATTGAAAATTCAACATTTTTTTAAGGCAATTCCCCCCAAGGAAGGCGGTTGTGCCACAAGTACGCAAGGAGTTACAGAGGATTGACAACAAGAGTAAAGAGGCGTGTTTGAGGAAAGGATACAGAGAAGGAGGGGAACAAGCTCAGGGAGTCAGATGTCGATTGACATTACACTTGAATATTCGATTATAGTCATCGGGGAAGCAAGTAAAGGGAAGGGAGTTCCACAGACGGGAAGTTCAAGAGAAGAAGCTGTTATAGTAGAAGAGACGGTTGCATTTAACCGTTTTGACAGGGAAAGGGTGGAACCGAGATGCCAGCCTGGTAGCACGTTTAAACTTATGTAGTCCGGGAACCAGTTCAAAATGAAAAGTAATAATGACAATATATGTTATCTTAATATAATAACAGGCAAATTGACTTTACATCTAATTTTATTAATTAATCTTATATGAGACTGGGATTTTGTCTACTTTTGGAATAGTGATTTTCCAAGCATGGCTTAGATGTGGCACAAAGCCGAAAATATGGACCACTCAATGAGGATCGAACTTACTATTCAGGGGTAATTGTTCTAGCGAGACAAGTTTGTTAACTATTACACCACGCCGTGGTGCCCATGTCTACTTTTGGAATAAGCGGCTGTGATTTATATGCAATAAATTGCTAAGGGCGAACCTTTTGCCTTGCATAGTTTATTACCTGTCTGATTGTTGAAAGAGAGGGACTTATCGGGAAACAATGTTATAAGCAAGACTTCTTGATAAAAATGAAAATTAACTCAACTTTTAAACTAAAAATCATAGGATTACATTACCAGAAAGGAGTTGAAGTACAGTTAAAATGCGTGTGAACCACAAAAGAAATCTGATGTCTTCCCGCTATTAAGAACAAAATATTGGTTGAAAATCAATTGTGATTTCCGTTTGAAATCGAAAGCATTTCCAATATTTTTGGAGCCGAGTTATTGAATCTAGGAATTTTATCTACAGTTTGAAACTGTCGCAATGTGATGCAAATAAACACTAAATCTTTTTTCTCGCGTACAGACACTCATTAAGAATTACATCTGAAACAACACAAGTAAGATTTTAAAAGAATATACACAATTTAGCCCAGAAATTTGACCCATATTTTACGTTACATTTAAGATTCTTGCGAAGGTTGTTTAACAGAAAATATACAGAAATATGACCGAACCTAAGCTTCCAATTTTAATACCCAGAAAAGACGAAAAGGGGCGAAATAATTATTGATTTGTATTCCCTTTCTGTTACTGATGAGGGCCGCGGCGATGATTAAACGGTGACTACTTGAGATTTTAAACGAATTCCCGTTCTTTACGCCGTGCGGGGCGCGGTTTCAACTATTACGAACAAAATATTGGTTGAAAATCAATTGTGAACTATTTTAATAACAGTTGTTCTGAATTTTGCTCCTTGGTAAGAGTTTATTATTTAATTCTTTATGGCCATAAAGAATTATAACCTAAAACGTGCAGAGTGACCACTATCTTAATTTAAAATAGAAAAACAGATTCTCGTTGCCTGTAATAAAAAATGTAATGGCAATGGCAGGCGTAGGGTTTAAGAAAATGTATAGTCTCCTTTTATAGTCCCAGTAAAGAGAAATAGCTCTCTCAAAGAGGAGAGTAACGAAACAAGGGGAGACCACTCTTGATTATTCATAACATCGCCTTAGTGCAATAGACTGCAAGCTATTCTCGCAGACCATCACTCCTGCTATTACTTTGGTCTTTTCACTACGCCATATATTTGCGGCCTTGTACGAAAACAATTGTCTTTTCTGTCAAGTGATCCAGAGATTTTTTTTTCTCCTTATAATTCAGATCCGTCTTCAAAATCGTTTTGTATAAAACGAAAAGTGAACGATAACCATAAAAAAACGGATATTTCACATGGGTAGTTTGCTTGAGAAACGAAATTATTAGCAACGTCTTACGAGTCATTTTATTTCTCAGAGTTCTTTGATATCTGGCCGCGTAGCGAAGTGTGTTTACTGCAGCTTCATGGAAACTGCAAAACAAACTAATACCAGCAAACGAAGCTAATGAAACGATTTGGATTAGCTGATGTTTATATTTCAAAAACACCAAAATAAAAGAATTTGTCATCTTAAAGATTTGACTAATAACTGATCGATCATGACGATAACAATGCCAAAGGAATTTCCCACCCAATTCTACTTATTAGTCGAACTCAGCACTACTTTTGCCAAGGTCGTTTGATATCACGCTCACTAATACAGGAATCGCGTAAAATACAACGACGGAATTCCTATAATATAAAAAGCAGAGGTTAAATTACTAAGTCGTTGTTATATCGTACACGTCCTGTGGCGCTGACAAATTAAGCGATTCATAGACTAAATTGACCAACTAATCACTTTGGTCCCATATACGCGTTGGACTCACACTTTAGACTCTGCGTTGTACCATATAAATACCTCAGCTAGACTCTTAGGTCTTCACTACAGTGTAGATAGTTCGATCTACACTTGATTAACCATATGTATGACATGATACCAAATCTAACTCACTTATTAATAATACCCACCCAATAAAATGTTCAAATTTTGATTGATTTATTGATTCGTTTTCCACGGCTTATCAACCCTATGCAGGTTATTTAAAGCCAGAAAATATTTTTAGATTGTAAGAATTTTTTTTTTTTTTTTTTTTTTTTTAGTTTTGGACCCGAAATGCGGTTTACAGATGGGGGAGACTAACATGAAGCAGTTAAAGAAATTTAAATATCTGTAAAATGTTCTGACAGAGGACGGTAAGTGCGATGCTGTGATCCGAAAACGTATTGGGTTGGGCAATGATGCATTCCAAAAGCTAAGCAGAGTATTACGAGACAGGAGGATCTCGTTGGTAATGAAAGTAAAGAGTACTGCTACGTGATATATGTCCTCCTTTACGACAGTGAGTGTTGGACGGCCTCCTCAAAGAGACTCGAGGCAAGAAAGGTGTGGTTCTACAGAAGGATGCTAAGGATACAATGGACCGAAAATGTGAGCAACGATGAGGTTTTGGAGAGGATGCAAACAAAGAAGTAACTAATAATTAATATCAGAAAGAGGCAGCTGAAATTTCTGGGACACGTAACGATAAAGGAGAGCTTGGAAAATCTGATACTCACAGGGAGGATAGAGGGAAAGATGGACAAGGGAAAGCAACGCGTGACATAACGGGGTTAAGCAAGTAGATGGCAGAACAGGGTCTGGGAGAAATAACAAAAAGACAAAACTTATTGAGAGCTACAAGGGACAGGAAGAGAGCCATGATCGCCTACGTCCTGAAGGGACACGGCACATAAAAGAAGAAGAAAATACAAGTCTTATTAATTAACCCATTTTTATCGCTTTAAACGCTATTTTTATTGGAAGGATTTCATTTATTTATTAAACTGTATATTTATTTTCGTCTACCAGCCCTATTAAAGAAAAATTTCTCGAAGATTTAGGCCGGTAGATGAAAATAAATAAACATAAATATACTTTTTAATAAATAAACGGAGCGTCTACTCAAATACGAGTATCTACTAAAAATAACATTTAAAGTGATAAAATCTGTCGTATTAATTAAAAAATCCATTCTAAAACCTATAGCTGGGGAGGGGAGAGGAGGTGGATTCATACCTTTCCTAAGGGTATTTACGCGTAAATAAATATAACGAACCCAACGGGAATTGAAACCCGTCCCACCGATTAATAATTCCGAGCTATTATCCATTACACCACCGCACATCCAGGCTTACAGCACATTTTATTCCCAAGGCGTCACCCATCTATGTACTGACCAGGGTCGACGTTGCTTAACTTAGGTGATCGTAAGGGGAACCGGTGTTTCATCGTGATATGGCCGTAATCCCACAAAGCTCAAGAGCCACTCAAGATAGAGGATTACTGAATGAGATGTGTGATATGATTATAAAAGTAGGAGATAGGTAATAATTGACTCTTGATTTGAAGAGGTTAACATTGTAGCGTAAGGGGAAGCATCTACGCGGGAGTCTGCTCCACAAAGCAGCGATTCTTTGGATGAGGAGAAGATGTCCGAGTTGCACTTCTTCCTTGCAATGGAATCACGGAGCGATTAAGTGCACATTTTTAAAACGTCTCAAGGTAGCGTGGCGCAATAGCTATCAAGACGGAGAACAGAATTGAGGAAAAGAGTTCGTATTCTGGCTGGAGATATCCATTTTCACTAATGTTTTTGTTATCGACAATGGAATCGGATTTCTGTCTGCAACCCTCGCCTCTTGTTGATAGTGATGACTGGATGAGTAAACACTTGAGCAAACAAACCTTGTTGTAGCCACAAAAGCTGTTACTCTCATTATCAAACTTAAAATTTGAGTGAAACACCTTGGTAGATCGCATATGTTTGTGCCTATATTTCTGATAGACAATCTTTTAGTAGTAGCGAGATTCCGGGCTTTTTATCTTTGCATATATTTCTCAAAATATAAAAATATTCCACAAAAATATGTTGTTTTTTTTATCATTTCATCTCAAGGTAATAAAGCCACTAAGACGCAAGGGTTTACTGAATGTGAGAAGATATGAGGAAAGAAAATATTAAATTCAGAAATTAAATTCTTAAAGCCTAAAGTTCATCCGAACGATTACCATGAAACTATTTATCGAAAAGGCACAGTAGGAAAAGGAACTGAAGCCGGGTTGCCAGGTCAGGACCAATAACATTGCAGTTTTTTATGTAATGCGTCGATAATTTGTTATCTATTGCGTGTAATAGTCATTTCAGTTATGTGCCATGTGATACCTGATACATGACTGACGAGGCAGACTTTTTCCCGCAATAGGTTGCCATTTCTTTCTGCCGTAGACCAGTTGCCATCCAAGGCTATAAAACCCGGTCTATGCTGCTATTTAGCTGGGGAAGAAGAAGAGGATTCATACCTTTCCCAAGGGGTTTTAGCACGTAAATGAATGTAATTGACTCGACTGGAATTCGAACTCGGCTCTCCGATTCCTCAATCCGAGCCGCTATCCATTACTCCACCGTGCTTCCTCACAATACTTTTAGTAGTAGCGAGATTCCGGGCTTTTTATTTTTGCATGTATTTCTCAAAATAAGAAAATATTACACAAAAATATGTTTTTTAATCATTTCACCTGAAGGCAATAAAGTCACTAAGACGCAAAGGTTTAGTGAATGTGAGAAAATTTGATGAACGAAAATATTATTAAATTCAAAAATTAAATGCAAAAAGCCTATGTAGCATCCAAACAATTACCCTGAAACTATTTATAGAAAAGACACAGGGAAGCTACATTACGCTGGTGGGAAAGTAACTGAAGCCGGGATGCCAGGTCAGGACCAGTAATATTGCAGATTTTTTTAATGGAACGCGCTGATAATTTGTTATCTATTGCGTGCAATAATGTAACCAAAAGTTATGGATCTTTTACACACTGCTTTTTTTTTTACTAAATTTCACCAATACATGGCTCATGTGCCACTCAATGTAGAAAGTTACTGAATGAGGTAGAAGGGACTAAATATGAAAATGAGGAAGACTGATAACTATTAACTTGAAGAGGCTAAGATTGTAGTGCAACTACGCGGGAGTCTGATCCACAAAGAAGTTTTGGGTAAAAGCTGGATGGAACTTTTCTCTTTATGAGTGAAATACGGAGAAACGTGGTTGATTCGACTCCGTGGACGTAGCATAGTGATACTTGCTTATAACGATTTGAGCTGATTGAAGTAAAGGATCTGAGCATTTGCCATGGAAATGGTAATAGAGCAACACTGCGTCTGTGAGGATCTGGAATTAACATGGCTGAAAAGTTAAAACTTTAATGCAACATTACTCCAGTTTTGATTAATTTAATTCGAAACTATTTCAGTAAAAACCGCGGCGAAAATACATTACGAAAAAAATCGAAAATACTGAATCCAGTAGTGCTTGTAAGGATTAAAACGATTATGCAATAAAAGTTATTTCTTATTCATTTTATTTTCACTTCACACCATTACTTATTACGATTACAAGGAGTAATGGATAGCGGCTCGGACTTAGGATTCAGATAGCCGAGTTCGAATTCCAGTGTAATCAATTACATTCACTTAGGTGCTAATACCCTTGAGAAAGGTATGAATCCTTTTCTTCTCAAAGCTATTGGTAAATAGCAGAACAGATTGCCTTGGATCGCAACTGGTCTACCTCAGAAAAAATGGCAACCTGCTGCGGGATAAACACTACAAAAATCTGCCTCGCGCGCATGGCAGATGACTGACCATTACTTCCTTCCCAACTACCATGTGCCGCGTCTCTTCAGGACACAGGTGATACTTACTCTCCACAACATCCTATCTCGTGTGACTCTTAGCAGTTTTTCTCCATGTGCAAATATCAAGCATAGTTCCTTTCGTCTCCAAATGTTCTAAGTACAGTCCAACATCTTTAATCCGGTACATTTGAGACACAGTCACTGCCGGGCAAAAGAAAATGTCGGATTATAGAAATCACTCCAAAAACCCCATGTTTTTTTTTTCTTTGGATTAAGACACTTGAATTTTTTCGCTGTTTTTTGTTCTTTCTTTATTTTACTTCCAATTTTTTCCTCGAGTACCAATTTGCCCTCAGGTGTCTACAAGTTGAGTCATCCGAAGTTTTTCAAGCGAGTTATACTGTTAATATATATATATATATATTACAACAACAAAAAAAACAAAAATTACCTCAATATTTATTTCAAGCCGTTTTGTACGCGGCTATAATCAGTCCTTCTGTCTCGGAGCATTGTTTTAAATCTATTTTCAGTGTCAGTCCTCCTCTGGTAGACGCCTTGAATGGGGTTGTGTTAGCGATTGGTGGGGGAGTAAGGTATCTTATCCAGGGGTAGTGGTCTGGGTTTGAAATTTATTTATGGCCAGAACCTTTCGTTGCTTGTATTTTAATATCAATTCCTACTATGTGGCGTTTTTATACGAGCCCCAAGAGTGTTTTTCTAGGATTCACAGTAAATAGTTTTTGATCTAAAGGTGTCCAATATCCAATGCATATGCCCTGTTATAATAAAAACATCGAGCTCTTTGTGTATCAGTTTTAATAACTAATATTACTAGGATCCACCCGGATTATATACCAACGGATCGATTACCTGTACTATATAGATTTAAACTGTAAGGTAGGGTTTCACACTCCTTGATGTGTGTAGATAACGGTTTCAATATACTTGTAAATTCCATTTAAATAAATTTAGTGTCAGTGGTGGATTCAGAAAAATAGATTTCTAAACCTGGTCTGTATTAATTAATTTATTTTCCAATATATATATATATATATATATATATATATATATATATAAAATTTCCAAGAGGATAGAATCCAGGTAGAACTCAATGTCTAGGGCAGAGTAAGAATATAATAAAAAGGCTTAAATACTAATATTCCATGGTTATAATTTATTACATTGGAATCGTAATTACGATCCAATTCATCAGACCTACAAATTCAAAAAGAAATCGGAATATATATATATATATTTATATATATATATATATATATATATATATATATATATATATATGTATGTATATATGCGTGTGTGTATATATATGTATTTATGTATGTATATATCTATGTATATATATGTATGTATATATATATATATATATATATATATATGTATGTATATATATATATATATATATATATATATGCATATATGTATATGTGTATGTATGTATATTTGCATGTATGTATGCATATATGTATGTATATGTATGTATATATATATATATGTATGTATATATATATATGTATGTATGTATATATGTGTGCGTATGTATGTATGTATGTATATATATATATATATATATATATATATATATATATATATATATATATATATAAACATATATTATTAAATGAATGTCTGTTATGTCTGATCGTGAGCCATTCTAATGTCCGAATGTTTGCTTTAATTTCGGGTGAAAATAAAGACAAAAATTGTCCAAAATTTGAATATTTCTTTATTGAGTTGCTCCTAAGCTTTCGGCTCACATGTCTTTATTTTCACCAGGAATTAAAGCAAACATTGGAACATTAGAACGGCTCATGACCATCATAATAGGCATTTATTTTCTGTTATATTTATTATTTTTAAATAATGATCTGCTGCCCCAATACACTAAGGATAAATAGATAATAATTTCACCGCAAGTAAGGAAATAAAGCTACTAAAACGCAAGTGTTTATAAAGTGTGAGAGAATGAATAAAAGAAAACATTATTAAGAAGAGAGGACAGTAAAAGAACAGGAAGTAGATAACAACTGACATCGCGTTTCAATTTTTGAAGAGCATAGTTGACCGGGGAACAAGAATCTGATAGAAATGCGATAGAAGAAACTGTTACCATAGAACTTACGGTTACATCTATCTGTTTTAACTTGTAAAACGATATGGCCTTGCCGACAATCTAGTACTGCACTTAAATTGATAAAATCTATGTAACTGAAGAAGAAAGCTCACCAGAACAGTTACTACAGAACAATTACAGAAAAGGCTGGGCAAAAGTACGTTATCCTTCCAGTCGTACATTGATGTACTTCAAAAACCTGGTAGTACTTTACCAATATTAATACCAAGTTTTTACTAGCAGACCGTCTTTTACTAACATTCTTCACGTTATTCCGTAAATGATTAAGCTTCTCTGAAATCACATTTTGAAAAGAACAAAAATCATTTGAATTTTAGATTTTGCTAAATCTGACTTAAGGATTATTATGAACATTATTATTAGAGGAAGATCTAACATTATTATAAATACCATCAATGTCTCTTCTATTATTAATATTATTATTATTATATAAGGAGATGTATAATTACAAACACAAGAGACTGTTGAATATATAAATATATAAGACACAATGAAGAAAGAGTGCTTGGTAAATTTAATACTCACAGGAAATCTGGAATGCAAAAGAATAAAAGCGAGTCACTTTATTAGATTGATTGTTTTTGTTCTGCTATCCATTCGAAGGGAGATAATAAAGAGTAAAACTTACTTCAAATAACAAAAAAAAATGTGGAGAGTAATGTTCTTCACGTCCTGAAGAAACATGGTATCTAAAAGAATAATCGAAAATTTATTATGCTTGAGGTGACGTTGTGTGTGTTAGATTTTGAAAAAAATGAATTAGCAAACAGAATTCTAATCACGACTTTTCCATCGTTTCTACAGTAAAAAAAATCCTTGTTAAATTCTGCAATCTGCTTTCAAGTTGTCCTGTTGTCAGACATCTTGACCTTGTGTGTATGTACAGTACAATATGAATCTGATCTCACCAAAAAAGTGTCTATTGCTCTAAAATCAAAATATTAACCTAAAAAGTCATGTTCTTAAATGACTGAGACATTCATATGGATGTCATGCATGGCGTCAAACTCGGTCAGAAATATCTAAACTGTCAACTGTATACAATCACTTCACATATCAATGGTTAAAAAGTCTTTGAGCGAATGAAGCCTGTAGGTCATAGCGAGAACCATCCTTCTTCGAACTTTGTGAATTAGCGCTACACAATCACAAAGAACGGTACCAAATAATAGAATTCACATCACTCAAGGCCTTTCAAAAACTAAAATGTATATCACATGTAACTCGAAAAGAAAATAATTACATAATCAGATTTTTGATATTCCGCACTACCTTAGACAAAAGTCTAGGAAGGAAACACCCATAAATACTGTGCTTGAGAAATCTATTTTTCTGAAAATAGAAAGAGTTTAAAAGTCTCAACCAAAAGTAGCACTGGCTGTTCTGTCAATGAATGTCGGACGTTTCTTTATAAGGAAACTGCTAGTATTACCATTATCATTGCCACTGATTAGCGAAACGTAAAACCATCTTTTATAGTCGGTTTTAAAAGTCGATAGCATTGCAACGGTCAGAGTCTAATGCTTATAGCTTTCTGGTCAGGCGTTAACGTCGATAAAGTTTCTACATTCCACACAATCTGGATTTTTCTAATACGTTTAAGATATAAACCATAAAGCTAAGTGCTGTAACCTAGAAAGGGTTACTTAATGAGGAATAACCAAAACGGAGGTTGGAAATGAAATGGTAATCTTTATAGCACCAACAAAATACAATACTCGCCAGCTGCGTGAAGTAGGTAAACCACTGCTAGTGGTAGACTACTTAGACAGCATATTACCACCTACCATTTACAATAGTGTCCAACGTATTTATGAGGATTGGGACATAGCCATTAGTGTTCATAGGTACGGTATATAACATTCCTAATCCCTTTTCTGCCATCCATTTACACACAATTATTAGGTAGTTTATGCACAGCTTTTCCTTTGTCCCACTTGCCTTCAATCTGCCCTGTGAATGTCAAATGTAAATGCAAAATCTTTTCGTTTTTGCTGTAACTTAGGAAGGGTTACTGAATGCGGAATAACCCCAAGCGGAGGTTGGAAATGAAATGATAATCTTTATAACATCAACAAAATATAATACTCGCCAGCGGCGTGAAGTAGGTAAACCACTGCTAGTGGTGGACTACATAGACAGCATATTATCCCCACTTACAATAGTCCAACGTATTTATGAGGATTGGGACATGCCCATTAATGTTCATACGTACTGTATATAACACTAAGTAAGCATGTCGATTGTTGTGGGTCTTAGTTTATTCATAAACTTGACAAAATTATTCAACGGAAATCTCGAGCGAATGTATATCGTATTGAATAGTCGGTGATATGATAGTAATGTAACGTTTGTCTGTGTAGAAAGTGAAATCAGTAGGTAGAGTTAGCATCCTGACTTAGTTGCGTTCACTTCTAACTATGCTATTAATGTAAGTATTAATTTAAATACGCACCCACCAGATTCTTTTTCTCCTCTCCAACGTTTCATTTTTTAACATTTTTAGAAATTAACAGAAAAATATAGGAATTAGTAAAATTAGTGTTTTATTAGTAAATTAGTGTTTTATTTTTTAATTAAATTTTGCTATAAATATGTATAGCCTGTTGTAAATCTAAATACACCGGGCAAGCACATAGAACATTATATATATATTTATTGTTATATTCAATAAATCAATAAACGTTCAATATATTTATTGAATAGTATCACTTTATTTATATAGGAGCATATTTTTGCTTAAATTCTACTGACCTTCAAATACGTTAAATTCTAGTCATTTTTACTTATTTTGATATATACCTTTGACTTGATTCATTACTACTATAATTATTATATTATTATTTATTTATTTTTATATGTATTTTCATAATATCCGAACGATAAAATGGAAAATTTGGTCCGCGTTATAATAATTTGGTCCGCGTTATAATAATTTGGTCCGCGTTATAATAATTTGGTCCGCGTTATAATAATAATATATCACACATAACTGACTGACCTACTTCTTGTAGGTCAGTCAGTCAGTTATGTGCCATGCGTGATACACGCTTAGGCGAGCATGTATCTTTTGATACATGACTGACAAAGCAGATTTTTCCTGCTGTAGGTTTCCATTTCTTTCTGTGGTAGACTAGTTGCGATCCAAAGCTATAGAACCCAGTCTTTCCTGCTATTTACCCATAGATGGGAGGAGAAGAAGAAGCTTCATACCTTTTCCAAGGTTAGCACGTAAGTGAATGTAATGGATTCAACTCGGCTCTCCGATTCCTCAATCCGAGCCGCTATCCATTAATCCACCGTAACTCTTGCTGTAGGTCAGTAGATTATGCTAAAAACGTTTGATAAAGTATGTCACAAACTGTTGCAACTGCTAGATAACCTTGATATACTTGGAAAGTTTATCAGAATAATCCAGAACCTATACTGGCAGCAAACTAGTAAATAGACAAAAATAAATGGTATGTATGACATGTCTTCTCACCAGACATATTCAAACGATACAGACATATTCAAACGATACCAACCGATACAGACATATTCAAACGATACAGACATATCCAACCGATACAGATATATTCAAACGATACAGACATATTCAACTGATACCAACCGATACAGACATATTCAAACGATACAGACATATTCAACCTATATCAACCGATACAGATATATTCAAACGATACAGACATATTCAACTGATACCAACCGATACAGACATATTCAAACGATACAGACATATTCAACCTATATCAACCGATACAGACATATTCAAACGATATAGACATATTCAAACGATACCAACCGATACAGACATATCCAAACGATTCAGACATATTCAAACGATACAGATCTGAGAGAATTACAACTCCTACCAAGATTCATTATTGGAGGCCATCATTTTAAAAACATAAGTTATGCAGATGATATATTAGTGATAGCTGACATAGAATGGAAACCACGAGAATTCCTACAGAAGCTAGTGAAGGAAAGCGAGAAGAAAGGACTAAACTTCAGCTGCAAAAAGACTGAGTGCATGGTTAGCAAAAGGAATAACGCAACATGCAAATTACAAATTGGAGATACCGAAATCAAACAATTACAACAATTTAAATATCTGGGAAGTGTTTTAACAGGGAACGGAAAGTGCAACCCTGAAAACCGAAGGCGTACTGGGACAGCGAAAATTAAGCAAAGTATTAAGAAACAGAAAAAATATCGTTGGAAACAAAAGAAAGAGTACTGAACTGTTATGTAATATCACTCTTTCTATATGACAGCGAATGCTGGGCAATCTCCTCACAGATGAAAGAAAGACCTGAAGCAAAAGAAAGGTTTTTCTACAAGACGATGCTGATAATACTATCGACCGACTGTGTGAGCAACAACAAAGTACTAGAGGCAAAACAAAAAGTGCACATATACTTAATATCTGAAAGAGACAGTTGAAATTTCTAGGGCACATGATGAGGAAAGAAGGCATGGAAAGTTTGATACTCACAAGACGGACTGAAGGCAAGAGGGACAGAGAAAAACAATGTATAATCTACCTGGTGATCTTGAGAGAATGGATGGCAGAGCAGGCTTTGGGAGTGACAGCAAAATAACAAATACTTTTAAGAGTTAGAAAAGACAGGAAATTGTGGAGAACCATGATCGCCAACGTCCTGAAAGGACACGGCACATAGAAGAAGAATAATTGACTACATATGTTAGGTTCAGTCTAAAATAAGATTTTTTTTAAATTGTTCTTTCCTTCTGTATGAACGAGTTAATTAGTGATATCTTGAGAAAATACAAAAATATTCATACTCAGGATAATCCCTTAAGGGATTAGGTTAATATCTATAGGAATACGATTATGTAGTATTATCACCTTAGTATTATATTAAATTATATAAGTAGAATAAATTGTACTATTATAATTTGGTTTGGTCTGGTATATGAACTTAGATGAGTACTGTATATAACACTAAGTCTTTGCTGACGATATGGGAAAAATAAACTTATACTATATTCAAATATTTGCATTAATAAAAGTTATATACCGTCAACATATTAGAATAGATGTATACATTTTGTTTGAGTCCTGTTAAAGGGCCGACGAAATTGCCTAATTTTCTCTCCTGCCAATGGGTAGTATTCGCGCTGAAAACCAGAACTGATTGCAGATTTTCAAAATTGATGCAACCCTACTATCGACCACTATTTGACCCTCTGCTTGAATCACGGTTATACTTGGTGAATACTTTTTATCTCGCCAATTTTACCGCCTTGTGATCTGTACATTTGTGTACTTGCAAAATTTAACTGGTATAGATAAATGGTAATGTTGCCCAAACGTCAACAGTCTTTCAAAGCCTGCTGTTAGTAAGCCCGTATGCTTATAAAATCCGTAACGCCTAAGCCCTGTTTCTGTGTCTTGCTGTAGAAAATGACAAAATACTACTTTTTGACCGCCACTAAATGAAAAATCTCTGTAAGAGCAGAAATTACCATTAGAAAAAATTCCTCTATCTTCTGTCATTAATTCTAAAAATAAAAATGCTATGTTAATGGTTTGTTTTTTGTTTTTTTAAAATAAGACTTGTTATCGTTTTGACGAGAAATAATCATAATAAATTGATAGTTTCAATAAGGTAAATCTGTACATTATAAATGTTATAGGGTAATGCAGATGTAAATCGCTTTCGAAGCTTGTTTTCATCTTTACCGATTGTTTCAAGAAGATCATAAAATCTGAGCGTTGTGATAACAAAAATTAAAAAATACCGTAAAATTAATGATAATCACAAAGTTCCATCTAAGAAATTTAAGCAATGAATAAAATATATTACAAATAAATATATAAACAAGGGAATTTTTAACTAAAAAGAAAAATACCAAAAAAAGCAACTCTGATAACAACAAGATTTCGGCTGCTGATTCGAACAATACTCCAAGTATACACCTTTTTTGCGGGAGAGTATACAGCTATTTTCTATATGTACAGGGGTAAAAAAAATTAAGTTTTCTAATTGTTGTCACATTGATTTCTGCTCAAAACTATCACCTGTTGTTGATTATTAAATGTTTTATTGTTTATTGTTACTTTTGCGGTTGTTAACTGTTTCCTCGGATTCCAATATATTATCATTTATGGTTAAATAATATTACTCTTTCTGTATAAACAGGTTTTAGAGATAATAAAGTTTTCTGAAACAAATCCGACTTTTCTGTTGTTGGTGAGCATGCATTTTTTTTTTTATTGGAATATGTGGTAATCCTGTGATTAGATCACTCGAGAGCATAAGACGCAGTTCAAAAAGTAGAGAAAAAACAGTTCCAGAAAAAAATTATTTTCATGTATAAAACGCACTTTATTTTAGAGCAAAGAAAAGGAGAAAAACTTAGGAAAAAGGAAGAGAAAAAAGAAAAAAAAAACTTGATTCATAAGCATTACGAAAATGAGATAATGATTGTTGGTGTATAAGACCCACTAAATCGTCAATACACATTGAGAAAATAATCGAAATAAAAAGGAATAAATACTGTTTATTCCTTTTGGTTTATTTCCCTTTGTTGCAATACTTCATTAGATAAATATTATCTCTCCGTTAAACAAATAAATCCAGTTTGACTCGATTTTAACCGTTTTGAGGCCTGCAAAAAATAGGGTTGAGTTCTAAACTAATGTATAACACGCAGACCTTTGGACACGATTTTGGATTTAAAAAAAACAAAAAAAAACCTGCGTCTTATACACTCAGGATTACGGGATTACTGCAATCCAATATTGTGATCTAAGTTTTTATCTTATTTTATGAAATACCTGATTATATTTGTTTGTGTACAAGAAATGAGGAATTCAATGCATCGCTGATTTCGAAGTATGTGAAAGAATCAAAATATATTATATATTAAATATAGATATTTTTAGATTAAAAAATAAGGACTAATTTTTATAAAAATAAGGACTAATTTTTATACAGCTATTTCTTCCTTGAATTTTCACGAGACCCTATGCTATTAAATTTTCGGAAAGATAAAAATAAAAAAAATAAGATGCTGAGAAACTGGAAAAAATCGTTTGAAGAAAAGAGTGCTGGATTACTATGTGATATCCATCCTCGTATATGGCAGTGAATTCTGGACAATCTCCTCACGGATGAGGATAAAACTTGAGGGCAGTAGAAATGTGATTCTATAGAAGGATATTGAAAATTCCATGAACGGAGCAAGTAAGAAGTCTTAAATAAAATGGCAACAGGAAGGACACTTTTCCTGAAAATCAAGAAAAACAGCCGAAATTCCTTGGACATATAACGAGGAAGAACGGCTTGGAAATCTTAACCGTCACTGAACAAAATGACGGTACGAAAGATGTAGGTAAGGCAGCGAGCCACGTACCTGACGAGCTTGGGTGAATGGATGGCGGAATGGAAGTATGGGTGTCTTAGCAAAATGAATCTGCTAAGAGCCACACGAGATCAGAAGTTGTGGAGAGTCATGATCTCCTATATCCTGAAGGGACGCGGCACACAGAAGAAGAAAAGATAAACTGATTACGCCAATGAAAAGTAATTACTAAACACTGTAAGGACCCCAAAATTTTATCCGACTTTGGATCTAAAGTTTCTTTCGAGACCTTTTCCCTTCGTCACTGTTTTCCTCCACTACTCTTTTTCAACCACGCCTGCTTTGTGGAACCGAACCTCAAAAGGATGCTTCCTCGATCACCATTATCTCCACCACATATCTCTACAAATTTCGTTTCTTACTCTGTAACCTTATGCCCCAAATGGCTTTTGAGCCTTGTACAGGATGAACATTATTATAAAAACACTACGATGCTATAAAGCAAACGTAAATGTTAGTTTTTAATATATGCAAATATTTATTGAAATTCCAGAAAAATTTCGAGCTTTCTTTCGTCTTCCGAATCCAGAGACATTGTATTACTTAACACACTGAACAGAGTTGCCAGATTTCAATATTGTTGTAAGACTAGAGCGATTAACTTTTGAATATCACTACTTGCGACGTTTCAAGCTGCTAATAATATGGATCAAAATAATCTGGGATACTATTGAGAAGTCAGGCATGACATGGCTTCCCTGTCTTTTCTACAAATATTTTCTTAGGCAACAATTCAGATGAACTTTTCCCCCACTTTGTGCCTCGACTACATGAATTTAAGCGTGCTGTTAGATTAACAACATGTCTTACTGTTTGAGCGTCATCTATTCTATTAGGTTGGTGCAAAAAATAATGTCGTTTTCTCACATGGTAACATATGTGAGAAAACGACATTATTTTTGCACCAACCTAATAACATTTTATTTTCACGCACTTCTCGCCTGTGGAACTCCCTTCCTATTTCTTTACTCCCTGCCACCTACAATCTTCAAATATTTAAATGCAACGTCAATCGCCATCTTCTGCCTTCCTAGACCCTGTTCTTTTATCGTTCTTTCCTCACTCCTCCCCACTAATGTCTTCTCATTCTCTTTCGCTCTCTTTAACCTTCTGCTTCCTAGTCGCATTATCGCCTTGCTTGGGGTGAAATGAAGTTTATTAGCGCTAAACTTTCAAATGTTGCTCAGTTCGCTACTTCTAAAAATAATCCGGCAACGGCAAAGGCCCTGTTGCATTGTTTCATATAAGATACTTGGAAGCTTCATATTTATTTTGAAAAGAAGGATTAACAACGAGTCAGTGTTGACGCGAAAAAAAGAAACTTAATAAAAAAGCTACGTTAATAATTGTAAATGTACAGAGTGTTAATTAAATAAACCATCAACAAATCGTGTTTGCTGAGAATTCAATCATTTTTATAATTCGGCATTTTTCATTTTTATACCACAAAACGACTCAAAGAATCTCTAACGTTAGATGACAACAAATGTGACAGGTTTAAAGCATGAAGTTGGAAGTAAAACTCACTTAGTCATTCTAATCACCTTTTAGTACTAAAAGTATTTATAACGTTATGAAATATACGGGTCACTTGGCAATCTATATCTAGAATTCTCAAAATGTGTGTGTGTGTATGTATGTGATCCGATTGTTGTTTATGCATTTCCACAGTTTTCATCCGATTTTGATGATTTGAGTCCAAATTATTGGTGAGAATGGCTCTCCACTACTTCCTGTCCATTATAACTGTCAGCAACGTTTTACTATTTACTATCTTTTCTTGGATATATATCGTTCATAAAAACTTTAAAAAAAATAAGTAGTTTAAATTATTACAATAATATTATTTATTATTATACATTTAAATTTATATAATTAATTATATCTATATCAATAATTCTTAAAATGTGTGTGTGTGTGTGTGTGTGATCTGATGTTGTTTATGCATTTCCACAGTTTTCATAAAAACTTTGATAATAATAATTTAAATTATTACAATAATAGTATTTATTATTATAAAATTCCCTTTTCAGAGCAACCACCCTCAACTCAAATTGTTACCTCCTTCCCCATTTGGGGATGTGCCTCAGTTGCACCCAAATGTTGTTACCAATATTGATTTTCGAGTGGGCTGACATTAAATTTAAACTGCTCCAATTGAACGACAAAAATTCCCAGTAATGAAAGACCCGGTCAAAGAGGCGTTATACTGATAGTGCTTGCTAAACGCTGCCCTACGGCGGTGTGTTATATAATATTACCTACCAACTAACCGCCCTGAGCAACAAGAAGTGGGTGATGCAATTTAAGCCTTTCATATGTTTCTGGGCCAGTAATCAAGGGTAGGTTCCATATTTCGGATCTACAGCATAAATTTATGAAAAGCTAAAATCTAAATAGAAAATTGAAAGGTCCAGTATCCTTGTATACTGAGAAATAAATATAACAAAACACTGATTACTTTGATTCCTGCATAATTATAACGTCAATTAAAATCAACATTGATCCCGTCTATAGTGTGATTGCATACAGAATTCAATGGTCAAATTATATTCCATTTAAAACAGTTGATTTTAAAAAAAAAAAAAAAGATAATTAAGATTTTTCAAAAAACATGTTCGAAAGAAATTTATAAGCTGAAAGGGAAAATATGCATTTAGAGACATATATGGAACTCTTAGAGTCTGAGGAATTTCCTGATTGGAATAATCTTTCGTGAAAGAGACTGAAGAACGAAAAATGATATTCAAATCTAAATTAACAAAGCAATTCAGAGAAAATTGGAAAATTGTATGGGAATTAATAAGTAAAGTAGGAATAATTGTTTGCAATGTTTAGCATAGTCTGGCACAAGGTGTCAGAATTTTGTTTGACAATGTTAACCCGTTCAATTTGGTTGACAACATTAACTTACTCAGAAGCACAGTACAATGGACGTCCAAATAGAACTTTTCCCGCATCGATCAGTTGGAAAATTGATCGACAGGCTGAAATATAGCAAGAAGTATATGTTTGATTATATCATGTTTGGCACAAGGTCTTAAAGGTAACTGGAAGAGAAAAATTTCAGGGTTTTTTTTTTTTCACAACTGCTTGAAATATATTTTTGCTTTAACTGCCAAGGTGATATTTTTCCGTCATAACTATTTACTCATTCACTGTCTATTCCCGAACCATGTCAGGGACATGTCATGATCTTCGAGATAGATCTCAACTAAGAGTGGATTTGTCCTTTTACTGGTAGCTTGAAAGCGAAATGACAAAACTCTACGGAGGGTTGAACATGGTTTGACGATTTCCCCGCCCGAAAAAGGGAAAGAATTAAAAGGCGGTAAAGATGAATTTAAGAGAAGGGATGGAAAAAGTGGGAAGAACAATCGAGAAGGCTGAAGAAAAATGAAGAAAAAAACTTGGACGGGACTTGAGGTGGGGGGGGGGAATAAGAGATTTTCAAAAATCTACACAAAGAAAGAAAATGGAGTCAAAAATTTAAAAAGAAAACTTATCGAAGGTAAAAAAGAAAAATCTGGATCAGACAAGGATTGTATCGATATCAGATATTTCCCACCGGCGTCAGTGGTCAATGTTAAAACGCCGATAAAGACAATTTATATGTTGATTTTTCTTCATAACACCACGAATATTAACACCGTTTACTTACTTAAATTAAGATTAAACTAAGCTTGGATAAACAAAGAAAAAAAAGACATCCAGTGAGAGAATTTCTTTCCTACCAGCAGGAGATTAGTTTCTTAGCTATTCCCCTTCATTTTGGCTTCGTGCCAAACTCATAACCTTTGTCAATATCAAGAAAATTAAACATGAAAGAAAGAACAGATGAGGAAAATTCAGCAAAGACGAAAATACAAGAAAAACTGCTTTCTTTCGAATTCAATGCTTTTATTATAACAAGGTGGGTGTAGAATAAAGAAGATGAATTTTAGATTAAAGGTTTAGATAAAAAAAAAAGTCTTAGAAACAGCCACAAAGCAATTTCTGAAATAGGATATGTTTGACATGTTCAGTTGGCAGTCACAATCTCGCAAGAAAAAATAAAAGAAGCAGGATTTGGCGAGTTTATTATTATTATTATTATTATTATTATTATTATTATTATTGGTCTGTGAATTGAGTAATCAACTAGCAAAAAGGTGAGATTTCCTGGTAAATAAAACAGGAAATCAAATAAAACAAGATTCTTCGGCGGGGTTTTTGGCTTGGTAACAAAAAATTGAGGGAAAGGAAGTTCTCTCACTAACTGTAGCCTCTCCGTCACTGACATATAGTTGGAGACAATAAAATTAACCAATATAGGTCCCCATTATGTTGTGCCTTTCGCTTGGCGAAAAGATGGCTTTTGATTTTTCAGTGAGAAATCGAGACATTGCGACTCTGGGTTACTGATCTGAAGACGGCTGATGCGACCCACTACGAAACAACGACCATAGTTCGCACCGCAGAAGATGTGACAATGCAAGACTATGATACACTTTTGGTGACAAATAAAAGATAACATCTAATAAGTAGGGCATTTTAGTGAATGGAGTGGCCAGTAAAGTAATAAAATTACTCGAAGAAATAAAAATGAATATTCAATGTCAGAGAAAAAAAAAGGAGTTTAAAATAGCATCTGAAAGTGTGTAGCGGTTCGTGGTTTTTTTTTACGCATTGTGATATCAACACGTGTGGTCTCCTGAAATAAAGTCCACTATAAACATGGCGGACTCAAAATGAGTCAACCCAAAAGAAATGTAAAAGAAAACAACCAAGAACCTATATATTAGGTTGGTGCAAAAATAATGATGTAATAATGTCGTTTTTTGACGTTAAAAAATACGTCAAAAAACGACATTATTACGTCATTATTTTTGCACCAACCTAATTGTGTACAAACAGGTATATGTATTAAACAACAAAGACGGTTTACAAAAGGCAAAAACATTAACGTGTGTGTGTGTGTGTGTGTGTGCATGAGCGTAAAGAGTTCGTGTTTCAAAGTATGTTCGTATGTACGTGTGTGTGTGTGTGTGTACATAATGTGCCATGGCGTCTTCCCACAAGTGATAAACGCATATCTCCACGAGAGACTACATTTTTTCAAGTGTGTCCGCTGAAAAGTGGAAAAAGAGATAGGGAACGAAGTATTATCAAGTATTTATAGTTTAGGGATAGCGTCCTCTAGGAACAATTTGGACAATTACGAAATTAAACAATTAGAAAATTAAGGAGGAGTTAACTCCGACAAGTGTGATTTTTGTTTTTGCTCTTTTCAATCAAGTTTAAAAAGTTCAAGTTGCTGGAGATGTCATCACTAATTTTAACTTTTAGGAGCATGAAAATGTAGGTTGCCAATGAAGTATTTTCTGGTGTAAAATGCCGAACTAAATAAATAATAATAATAATAAGGAAAAGGAAACGCAAAAACATTTTTTAATTAAGTCAAATAAATACACTCATATAAAAGGTCCTACAGAAAAATACAGTGGAAATAAAAGTGCAAATAAACATCAACTGCAAGAAGACTAAATGCATTGGTTGTTAGCAAAAGGATGACTCCCAAAGGGCAAATTGGAGATACCAAAATCAAACAAGTACAGAAATTTAAATATCTGGAAAGTGTTTTAACGGGGGCGGAATGTGCGACGCTGAAATCTGAAGACGCATTGAGATAGTCAAAGATTCATTCCAAAAGCTAAGCAGACTATTAAGAGACAAAAATAAAGAAAAGAGAACTGAACTGTTACGTAATATCTGTCTTCCTATATTGCAGTGAATACCGGACAATTTCCTCGCAGATAGAAGAAATTTGAAGCATCAGAAATTTCGTTCAACAGCAGAATGATGAGAATATCATGGACCGGACATGTGAGCAAGGACGAAGTTTTAGAGAAGATGGAAATAAAAAGGACACTTATAATTAACATAAGAAAATGACAGGTGAAATTTCTGGGGTACATAAAGAGGAAGGAGGACTTGGCAAATATTATACTCACAGGAAAGAGGGCAAAATGGACAGAGAAAAACATAGCATACTTGATGTGCTAATGAATAGCGGAACAGGTTTTATGAGAAATAACGAAAAGAAAATATATTATAGCATACCTAAATGTCCCCATTCACATAGATACAGTAGTAAATACTTTATGTTAATGTGCAGTTGGAGATTCGCCTCTGGGCAGAGAGGATCCCCAGACGAGGCTATGTCGTAGGACAAAGTCTCGTCTCGGGAAACAGCTACCCGACCCCGATTTATACAGGGTCTACGGGGAATTTTTACCCGAGCCTACGGGCTCAGATGCTCCACATTAAATTCGGCCTTGTGCCACATCCGACCGCGTGGGGCGATTGGTAGATATCCTGCAGTTAGAAATTCATTGTGGAATTCAATTGACTCACTTCTAGCAGTTGACTACTTCTACGCGCCGCTGGCGAATCTTATATGTGTTGGTCGTGTCCTAAGTATTATCGTTTATTACCAACCTTTTTAATAATTATTTATTAAGAGCAACAAAAGACAGGAAATTGTGAGGACATAGTACATAAAGAAGAAGAAATATAAATTTGTGAAAATACGGCTGATTAATTTGCTTTTTATTTCTATTTTCTTATTTTATTTTATTTAGATAAAAATTGTAAGAGCCCAGAAAAATGGAGAAGCGGTAATTTTTTATGTACATATATTTTTGACGCATGTAAATCAAAAACATTAATTCAATTTTTACAAGCGCCTAAAAATAATGAAAAGAAACGGAAGGAAATTCATAGGTTTTGAATAATCCTTATAGTTAACAATTAAACCTTTATCACACTGACCACAACGGGAGGAAAATAGGAGGATAGGGTATGTGCGAACTAAAAAATAACATATGGGATCAAACTATAAAGTTGAGAAAAATTTCTACGGGTAAGTGAAAGGATAAAACAATTATCTCCGGCATACACACGAAGTGTTAAGTGCTTTCCAAAGGTTCTTGAAATTTAAGGTGCGAAATGTCTTCTTTTTTTTTTTTCAAAGAACACTGATTAATAAAGTAGAAGATTTTCAGGTGGATTGATTTCGTGAAATGTGTGAAATCACGATTGAGACACAGAAGGTCAACTTTACAGTTCAATCAATCTGATCAAATTCTCCTAAGTTTTGAGCATATATTTTTATGTTTTTAATCCTTTTTATTGACGGCTTGCTAACCTAGGAAAGGCCTCAAGAAAGTCGAAATTCCGGGAAGAAGAAAAAAAGAGAACATAAAATAAACGCTAACAACGAGACTATCATATTAAACAAAAAAGATTCTCAAAAGTACAGAGAAAAAGTCAAAGCCAATCCGCTTTAAATGGAGAACATCCAAATAGAGTGCATTAAAAGAGCGAGAGTCGTATTTCAATAAAATAAAAGCAACTAGCGAAAGAAATATGCGAATTTCTACTTGTGATTTTACTGCGTCCGTATTGATGTATATATACGTATATGAAATGCCCCGTTTTGAAGGTTCAGGTTACTTCTGAAGATTGCCGCAACACAGTCATCCAACATTTATAATCCATTGATTTTTTGATAATTTTGCTATATTTATATAGGAAGAGCGTACAATATAGAGAGAGACATTATGTTGAGTTGTCGATTTTTATGTCTATGTTGTTGATCACACACACACACACTCGCACACAAACACCCTCCACTACACACACATACATACATATATAAATATGTGTGTGTGATGTGTGTGCGATGTTTGTGTGTGTGTATGTAGTGTGTGCATATGTGTGTGTGTGTGTGTGTGTGTGTGTGTGTGTGTGTGTGTGTGTGTGTGTGTGTGTGTGTGTGTGTGTGTGTGTGTGAATTTAGCTCTCCGGGCCATTGATGTATTCCGCATAGAAAACGTTAAAATTTCCCTTCCTCTCTGTTGTGCGACGATATCCTAGGGGTAGAATCTCTGACTGATACCAAATCGATCGGGTTTCGATCCTGGCTTGAAGCAATCGGACGTCTAGCCACACTGAAGAGCTGTGATACAGAGAAACAGTCTTTCTCTGGATGACAATACAACATATATGTATTATCATTATTTATACATTCGATGTTTGATCAAAAAGGTATCAGGAGTGCTGCTATGGTAGTGAAGTGACTTGGCACACATTCTCACGCATAAGCTATCACGTTCCGTTGTTTATAAAAGTGTTTGGAAAGAATGTATATTGAGCGTGGTCGTCTCACCACACCACAGTGGTTCCATAAATGGCCATGACTTGTGGAGCAGTGTTTTTGGCAAGAGGAACATTCTCTAAGTCCGACAACTATTATATTCACCAGATCTCGACTCTTGCAACTTTTCCTCTTCAAAAATCAAATCCCGCTTGAAAGGAACAAGATATATATATATATATATATATATATATATATATATATATATATATATATATATATATATATATATATATATATATATATATATATATATATATATATATATTGTGGAATCTCCCGTCGTATTCGACGTATGAGGGTCAAGCAGCTCACTTCCTAGGAATCGACGGCCAGACATCAGCATATATGATTTGATTATAGTCGTTTTTGTGCAGAACCAACCAGACTTTTTGAAGTGCCGAATACAGAGACCTGTGCACTATGTGCCACAAGGTCCCCAAGCGACCATCCGCAGGTTTAAATTCAGAGGTGTCCCTCTTCTAGACCAGTTGCCATCCAAGGCTATAGAATCCAGTCGGTCCTGCTATTTATCCATAGCTGGGGGGGGAAAGTGGATTCATACCTTTCCCAAGGGTATTAGCTCGTAAGTGAATGTAATGGATTCAACCGGAACTCGAACTATGTATGTATGTATCTATCTATCTATCTCTCTCTCTCTCTCTCTATATATATATATATATATATATATATATATACAGATAGATAGACAGACAGATAGAATGACGTAGATATCAGTACTGCGTGATGACTATTATTTTTATGTATCAAAAGCAGCCTATGAATCCTCTAATATTAGGCACTTTTTCCCCATATACATTAAACTAGTGGGTGCTAAAAAGCTTTCAGTTCGACTAAGAGGACTTCTATAAAAATTTTGGAAATTTGACCTTATTAAAGGTTGAGAATCCTTTATTTAACATTCTTGGAAACCAAAGAGCTTCGATTTTCAGATTGTTTTTATCGGATTTTGGAATACAGATTATAAAATGGAGCAGCTTGGGAATGGAACACAAGCAGAAACACGATATCTCTTTACATTTCATAACACAGCTCATATGAATTTACCCTAAAGGTAGTTTTATATAAGAGGACACTGACGAATCCATTCCATCAATACATGATTCAGATCATCATTTTTTGCTTTGTGCAGTGTTTTTCTATTTTTCATTAATTTCTGTTCACCATTTTTAGCCTAAAACCTTAACAATTTCTTTTTCTGTTTCCTTAGGTCGTATACGGTGGTTGGCCGAGTTCCTCAGTCAGATGCTTCACACTTACACCTTTGTCTAGTTTTCCAACATTTTAAATTGCTGTGATATTGATAAACATATATGCTTTCTTTTTTTTTCTTTTCACTATTCATATGGGTATCTGCTGGTCTTGTGTTTCTAATAATTCCTTTTGCTGAGCACATAACACCTCCTAAGTAATCTACGAACGGAGGTGTTGCTGTGACGATCGCTAACAAAAATTGGTGCCAATGTAGGCTACATAGCTGGCCTGAGGAACACCAACCCAGGGGCCAGCTTCCGGTGCTTTCTGAAAATTTCCACTTGTGACAAGTCATGTCAGCACCTGAAAAACCTTCGGATTTTGGAAGTTTTCGGATAAAGGCTACTCAACCTGTATTTTACCAAAAGACAGTAACGGGTTGGCGGACTTTAAAAAGACACTCTAACATGGAATCTCAACCGCATTTCTTTCACACAATAAAACTTAAAACACAAATATTGAAAACTGTTGTAACCTAGAAAGGGTTAATGAATGAAAAATAACCAAAACGGAAGTTGAAAATGAAATGGTAATCTTTATAACATCAACAAAATACAATACTCGCCAGCGGCGTGAAGCAGGTAAACCACTGCTAATGATGGACTACTTAGTGTCGTGGGGCTCTCCCCTTTTTACATAAGATAAACTCGTCCAAAGTATACTTATATTGACAGAGAGAATACCTGCGGTTGAGATACGTTGAGATACGTGGAGATACGTTGAGAGATACGGAGACAGACACAGGGTGTTCTCAGAGAGTTATACAAGAGTCCAGAGAGAGAGAGAGAGAGAGAGATGATTACGGCTTTACTTACAGAGACTTGTACATATAATTTCTACTAACCCGCATCCCTGGACTACTAATCTTCACTTCAAGTCTGTATTCTTACGTTTAATACACTTATTTTTCTATCTCAATTACTGGTGTTGTTTATTTATTTGTGCAGGATTCCAGTCTCGGAATCCACAACTCTTAGACAGCATATTACCCACCACCACCCCCACACACACACACTTACAATAGTGTCCAACGTACTTATGAGGATTGGGACATGCCCATTTGTGTTCATAAGTACGGTATATAACAAAAAAATTTACAGCAAACCGCTTAAAATGGCTAATGAACGAGCCGAAAGCGCTTGGAACAATAACCATTAGACAGTTTCTGCAATTCCTTAGCACATACCCTATTAAAACAGATAGAGCGATAGACAGAGACAGGCAAACAGAGATAGATAGATAGATAGATAGATAGATAGATAGATAGATAGATAGACAGAGACAGATAGAGAGAGACGTATAGCGATAGAGACAGATAATGATAGAGAAAGATATATATTTTTCTCCAGCCTATCAACCCATAAATAGATATATATTATGTTCACATGTATTCATGTGTATGCAAATGAGAATGTGTGTGTGTACCTGTATGGTGTATGTAAAATACTTTGTTAGGTCTGAAGGGGGCTCTGAATTTTCAATTATACATAATCAATGTATATATTTTATTTTTCAGTCATCGATGTAGAAAAATATTGAAGACGCTTTTAGCTAAATCTTTCATCACATTCTCGCCAGAATCCTCTTTCGCCTGACATCAAAGAATAGCGTCTGTCAGTTTCAATCCAATTGTTTTGTGGTCGGCAAGTTTCAACCATTATTTTAAAACATTAATATATCCAATTCACCCAGGACGCACGCACACACACACAAACACACGTACTTTTGTTTCTTTGAAGCCAAACACTCCATGAAGCAACAGGATTTGTCTTCACTTTTAATCTTCGCTAAAAACTTTCGCTGTTGATGCTTGCTTTTAATCTTCTAAAATGATCACGTGACCCGTTTGTTCTCGAAAAGCAATCCTCGGCGCGAAACTATCGAACACATTCGCGCTGTGCCTGCAGCTTTAATTTACACTTCAACAGACAGTCTGAACTTTCAACTCCACACGACCGTCGCCCCTGTTCCGCAACGAATTACGGTATTAATCATGTTATACCTATTATAACTTATGCTAAATGTCATCAGTGTGGAGTTGTTGTACATCTAATGATATAAGAAAAAAAATAACCCGTGACAAGATGGTCGGATATTTAAAACTGTTAACATCCTCGTAAGAGCAAGGTGAAAGACTTGCAATGGAGTCTTTTATTAATTTCCTGCTGCTCCAAACCCAAATAAAAATTCTCACACACACAAATAAATAAAACAGCATACATTCAAAAAGACATTTATTCATTGAAATGAATCTGTGTATTGAAATGTTATGATACGTAAGCAAGAAAAGATCAAATGTATTTAGTGTTTTGTTTGTCCTTTGTTTTAAGAGTCTCTTTAAAGTAAAATGTAGCTTACGGCCCAAAAAACGTTTGAAACGTTTGAAACATTGGTTCTTCTCTGATCACCGAAGATAAGCAATGTTGAGTCAGATCAATAATTAGATGGGTGACAACTTGAGAATACCAGATGCTGTAAGAATTTACTATTAACTAAACAATATCTATCTATCTATCTATCTATCTATCTCTCTCTCTCTCTCTCTCTCTCTCTATATATATATATATATATATATATATATATATATATATATATATATATATATATATATATATGTATATATATATATATATATATATATATATATTAAAATAAAAAGAATTAACAGTAAGATTTATAATCCGATGTTCTTAGCAATTGTTTTTATTTAAAAAAAACAGTGTTTGATATAAACAGTAGAGCATTATATTATAATTATTTTCTTTTTTTTAAATGTAAAATTATGATTACATCGTGACACAGAAATTTCTATGTTTCAGAACTGAAAAATAAAATTGTAAATTTAATTATAAAAATCAAACTTAAAATCCATAGTCTCCTTTCAATATCAAGAGATGATAGTAATAAACTTTCAAAGAAATCTACTTAATTTATACGTGCAGACAATATTGTTATTGGTTAGGGTTAAGAAAAATCTATTTTAATTTACAGGTGGCTGGGTTTTAATATCCCCAGACAGATTACGTATCCAATATATGTTACTTACGAAGTCAGGTTAAGTTACCTGGGATGGGGGTGCCTGCTAATAATCGTATACTTCCGTTCTTCAGTGAGTCGTCTTGGTTTCCAACGATAAAATAATTTAGGCATTTTCATTCATCCGCTTAATTAGGCAAATGAATATATATATATATATATATATATATATATATATATATATATATATATATATATATATCAAGAGACAACGAGCGCATAAATTAATTTTAACTAAATGTAAAAGTAACGAAAATGAGAAAATCTGCAGTCAGTTGCTGAAACTTCCTTGCGAGTGAACAGAACGATTGCAAAATCTTTCATCTACGAAACTCCAGGGTCAAGATGCTGAATATACTCAATCAGCTACATATATATATATATATATATATATATATATATATATATATATATATATATATATATATATATATATATATATATATATATATATATATATATATATATATATATATATATATATATATATATATTCCGGCTATGTCACGTTGAAACATGTGGCATAATGGATAACCGTTCGTAATTCGAAATTGGAGAGCAGAGATCGAATTCCAGTCGAGTTCGGTACATACTCTTGACATGTACAGACTGGGCACTATAGACTTGGTTGGTAACTAGTCGGGAAGAAGGAAAACTGAATTTATTTGGCAAGGGCGGATAATCTTCTTAGAGGTGCCACTGGCCAACATCCAGCTAGGAAAATGTAAATTCCTTTACCAAACTCTGAACTAGTGTACTGTATAATACAGATGATACTACATTCACAGGTCTTTTGGGGAATAGGAGTTTAATCATTTTCATTTTATGGTATTCCTATAAAAGACAGAATGTGCAACACTGAAATCCGAAAGCGCATTGTATTGAGATAACGAAATTTGCCTTCCAGAAGCTAAGCAAAGTATTAAGAAACAGCTTAATTTCGTTAGAAAAAAATAAAAGAGTATTGAATTGTTACGTAATAACGGTCTTCATAAATGGCAGTGAATGATGGATGATCTGTTCGCAGTGAAGAATATGCTTGAAGCAACAGAAATCTGGTTCTACAGCAGAATGCTGAGAATACCATAAACCGAACATGTGACAAACGACGAAGTTCTAGAGACAGTGGAAACAAAAATAGAAACATACTTAACATCAGAGACACTTGATGTTTCTAGGGCATTTAATGAAGAAAGACGGTTTGGAAAATCTGATACTCACAGGACAGATTGAAGGCAAGAGGAACAGAGGAAAACAACATATGACCTCCCTAGTGAGCTTGAGTAAATAAATGGCGGAGCATGGTTTAGGAGAGATAACAAAAAGATAAGATTTATTAAGACCAACAAAGGACAAGGAATTGCGGAGAACCATGATCGTCTACGTTCTGAAGGGACATGGCACTTAGAAGAAAAATTTATTCCGAATTTAGAGTTGAATCGATGTGAATTTGAGTCATATGCGTAGTGAATAATTTGCATTTAGGATAGGATAATTAAAAGATTTTCTAAATAAATTGTTAATTTAGCGAAACTATTTTGGCGTCAAAAGCAAAGCAAGTTATTGAGAAACGGAAAAATTCGTTAGAAACCAAGAAAAATGTATTCGATTGCTACGTGGTATTCATCCTCTTATATGGCAGTACATGTTTGAAAATTCCACCGGGGACGAGAGAGAAAAAAACTAGAAGCAGCAGAAATGTGGTTCTACAGAAGGATACTGAGAATTCTATAGACGGAGCGAGTAAACAACAAGGATGTCTTAAAGAAAATGGCAACAGAAATAGCACTTATACCCCAAATCTCGAACAGTTTTCATATGATCAGATTTCCTCAAAAAGTTAATACTTGTTCGCACTTATAGATCGGGTACGCTACAAAGACATTTTTGGAATTGATCAAAGAGAAGTGATTTAATTATAATCATATTCAGCGAAATATAAACTGGTTTCAACCTAAGGAATGTATTGGATAACAAAACCAGTAGTAATCCTTGAGAAGTTGAGGTTCTGTGTTTGCTGAAATACAGAGAATATCGTTGAAGATGAAGCGTTGAATTGCAATGAAATAATCAATTCCGAGAGATGCTGTCGTTAACTGGATAAATTTTAGCCTTAGTTGAAAAGGCAGCTTTACTGATCAATATGAAAGTATTTATTCTTGAAATTTAGCGCTAAAACACATATTGCAAAGCGCAGACAGAAAAGATTTAGGTTCTGAATATGATATTGCTCTTCTACGTACCGTATTTCTTCAGTAACCTTTCTGTTAATTCAAGTCTCTTCTTCGTCTGAGGAGATTGCCCAGTATTCATTACCATAGAGGAGGATTGATATTAAGTAACAGTTCAGTTTGGCTTCATGGCAAAAGATCGAATACAAACACCTAGGGATCTCAATATCACTTTTAGACATTTTTCTAGATGCCATGTGACTTCATGACGTAAATAGTTATGACTCTCCATATTTTCCTTCTTTTTTTTTTTAATTTCTATGAACTACCATCACTTCGTTGGAAGATAGCGTAATAGTTTCCCATGGCCTTGTCTGCGGTATTGAAATCAGTGTTGTTCTTTTCTTTGACAGCCTCTGTTCGGCTGCTTAATCCTTGACAGTAGACTGGAAGATATGGATTGTTTTCTTTGCTAGAGAGCAATAGTACTAAATGAACGCAACTGACTCGGGTGGAACTTGAACTCAACCCACTAATCGCTACGCTACCGGCAGATCCTTCTTTACTCATACCGGAAAGAAAACATTAACACACGGTCACTGAACAAAAATAGCCGACTTCTGTTTCGTATGCCTCATTTGCCTGTCCACCCCTCCAAACTTCCGCTGAGTGGGTTTCTTTTCTATCGAAATATGAGAACCGTGACGAGAACATGTGTTGTGATTTGTAAATCTACAATTATTTTAACAGAGTACCAAAGGAAAAAATATCAGATTTTCATTAATCTCCTGGGAAAACATAGCGACCCCAATCAGCACTGTGTATATTAAGCACCGGGAGAATTTTTTACACTTAAACAAGCTCAAATTATGAGATTTTTTTTTTTTTTTTTCAACCTGCCTTTGTATGGAAAAGACTTAAAGAAAAAGATATTACTGTGACGAAGGTTTTGTTATGCATCTCTTCGAAGTCGAGCCGGACTACATTGCCCTGAAAAACAGAAAACCATAGCTTTATCTAGGCTCGAACACTGACTACTGGAAGCCGAGGGGTGTTACGGCTACTTAACCTAAAAATCTCCTATAATTTGAAATGCTTTGATGAGAAAAAAAAAGAATTTATCAAATTATATTATTGTATACATTATTGTATATTTTTATCAGCTTCAGGTTTATAGCGGTGTGATTAAACCCCAGATTAAATCTATCAAATTGAATGGCTCAAACTCTAATAAAATTTAACGTGTGGTTGATTGATTTAAATTATGATAGTTATATAATACCTATTATGTAACAACGAGTTTATAAAGATTAATTTATCTACTATGAGTTCACATTTTTAAGGAAGAACAAGAAAAACTTTTTTTAAATGAGAATAGAAAACACTTAAGTGGTAATGGTCAACGAAACTAGCTTAGGAAACAATATTCTATTTCAAATTACTTAGAAAAGATGAAACTAAGTGAAAAAAAAAAAACGAGGCATCCATACTTTATATTATTTCAATAAATATGAATATTCCTAAACAGACGATTGCTGTTTGTTTTGGAATTTTTTGATGACTTTCACCTTTGAAAATTATATGGTAAATATTAAAATTGATATAAATTGTAACCCCGGGGCTACTACTACTTGAATGAAAAGGCATTTAGTTTGCAATTCCATCCTAAAAAAAAAGTATAGTTATTTCCAGCAGGGCAATGTTTATATTAAACGGTTGTTTCAAATTAATGCTAGCTTATTGTCCTATAGGCCTGCTATGTCATTATGGTATTGTTAATTTATTGTTCGTCGTGAAACTCTAGTTTAACGTCTGCCATTGAGTTTCCAGTCGAATTTCATTAAGAAAACAATGTAAAGCAACGAATTTTTTCACAAATTCTGAAAACCTTTTCATTTAGTAAAATTTATTATTGTATTTAACCTAAGTAACATTGAATAATGTGAGTAATAATAATTATTACAATAACTTTAATATATGTGTAATTAACAATAAAATTGGCAATATTGTTACCACATCATTTTGTATCATGAACTGCTTTTAAAAGGAACTAACGGACTATGCATGGTATATAGTTTATATTAAGAATAATAACTATTTGTGTGCCCGACGATTTCCACGTACATGAAAGTCGGATATGCACCAAACGTTAAGGAATATATATATATATATATATATATATATATATATATATATATATATATGTGTGTGTGTGTGTGTGTGCGTGTGTGTGTGTGTGTGTGTGTGCGTGTGTATGTATGTACGTGTTTGTGTGTACGTGCGTATGTGTGTAATTATTTCCATGTGCATGAAACTCAAAGATGCACCAAACGTTTAAAACTATATATATATATATATATATATATATATATATATATATATATATAATCAATTTGCGAGTGGGAGGAAAAATTCAAAGGAGGATATATATATATATATATATATATATATATATATATATATATATATATATATGAAGAAAAATATACGGAAAAAACAAACAAAAATCCTTATATGCAATTATGCTGTTTTAATGTTAATATAATGTCAACGTCGGACGTTTCGGTCTAATAAACCATCTTCAGGACATATTCATAAAATATAATTAACATTATCAATTCAACATGACAAAGACGATGGACATAAGAACAAGACTTATACAAACAGATAACTGAAAGTTTTATATGATCAGCGTTCCGTTTAAACATGGTCACGTTGTCATGTTGAATTGATAATATTAATTATATTTTATGAATATGTCCTGAAGATGGTTTATTAGACCGAAACGTCCGACGTTGACATTAACATTAAAACAGCATAATTGCATATAAGAATTTTTGTTTGTTTTTTCCGTATATTTTTCTTCATACTGTCGGATATATATCCATATATTTGCTTACATATATATATATATATATATATATATATATATATATATATATATATATATATATATATATATATATATATATATATCATAATAATTAATCAATTCTAGAACAAGAATCTTCAACTAAATGCAAAAATCACTAGACGGGACATGCCAGCAGTAAGCTTCCACTACCGAGAATCGAAACCGGACCGTTATGATACAACACAAGCATCACTGAGTCTAGTGTCTAGAACAAGAGCGGCTTGGTGAAAAAAGATGTTGCTCTTGGGGTCGGTTCCGGTGGGTTATGTTGCTTGCATGAGTTACACCACCGGAATTAGGAAAGGCCATATTTTTGGCCGAGCCTACTGGCTCGGGGATACCCACATTAAAACGGCCTTGTGCCACATTCGATCCTCGTGGGTGGATTGATAAATACAGGAATTATGAGTAGCTGCGCTATATTGTCTAGTTAGTTTCCTTCTTCGTGACCGAGGCCCGCTGGTCCAGTGCTTACTTGCGTTGTATCGTAACAGTCTGGGTCAATTCTCGGTAGTGAATGCTCAAAAAAAATTCTATCCCATATATATATATATATATATATATATATATATATATATATATATATATATAAAGAGAGAGAGAGAGTGTGTGTGTTTTTGAATTTCTGGGATGAAGAGTTATTATTTACAGCTACTACATTTGGACTGTTACCCCCATCTTTGTTGTTATCACAACGTTTCGGTTGTTGTGCATCTCGGCCTTCGTCAGGTGTATATCGATCCAATGTAACCTACAGGGCATTTTAATCTACGGAGGTAGACTGTTCTTGTTCAAATGTTCATGTCTAAGACTATCTCATCTAATTCTTATTTTTAGTACTGCTCAAATATTTCTTGTCCATGTACAAGTATAAAGATATAAGTAGATGAGTAAATCTGTAGGTTAATGATAAAAACAGATTTGTATAATCTGCTTCTTTGTTTATGCACCTAATCCAGTAGATAACAAGACTCATATAGATTGGACATTATGGAGGGAATATATTAGATGAAAATTAGCTTTTCACAGCGTGTTAGACTACGAATTTATCGATTCACTCTCGGGTATAGGTACATGTATATATCCTTTCAGGATGAAACGTACTCTTTGTTACATAATAGGTATCATATCACTGTTATAATTTAAATCAATCAATCACAGGCTTAATATTATTAGAGTTTGAGCCATTCAATTTGATAGATTTAATCTGAGGCTTAACCACAGCGCTATAAACCTGAAGCTGATAAAAATATACAATAATGTATACAATAATATAATTTTAATAAATTCTCTATTTTTTTTTTTCATGAAAGCATTTCAAATCATTTTATCTCATTGCAGAGTTTGTTGCTTTTTCTTATTTCGTATTTCAATGAGTAATGAGAAACGGGGGATTATTTGGTCACTAATCAGTGGATGTCAAAACGGAAGTTTATCTGATCCCACTCATGTAAACTGATCATGTTTTTAGACTATATATTCAACTTATAGAATTTATTGTCATTTTTAGAAAAGAATGATAGTTTCGGTTCAAGCCATGAATCCTTGTTTTGATTCGCTACCGGAAGAATTTAAGAAGCTTATGGTATTAAGTTTGGAATAAACTTCTGTTTCTTAATTCAATGGCAGATTCATAAAGTGTAACACCCTTGGATAAACGGATACAGGAAGTAAAAAAAGAAAAGAAAAGATAGACAGATGGGAAGCGAACGGATTTGAGTAAGAAAAAGAAAAGGCTAAAAGAAATGGAAAGGTGAGGGAGTATGAAGGAAAGGAGACAAAAGTGAAAAAAGAAACAAACAAAGAAACAAAGAAACAAAGAAATGAAGGAAAGGAAACAAAAGAGCAGAAAGAAATGAAGGAAAAGAAAGAACGAAAGAAAGAAATGAAAGAAAATTAACGAAAGAAAGAACGAAAGAATGAAAGAAAGAAAGAAAGAAAGAAAGAAAGAAAGAAAGAAAGAAAAAGAAAGAAAGAAAGAAAGAAACACAAAGAAAGAAACACAAAGAAAGAAAGAAAACAAAAGTTTTGAAAGAAATGAAGGAAAGGAAACAAAAGTGTAGAAAGAAAGAAAGAAAGAAAGAAAGAAAGAAAGAAAGAAAGAAAGAAATGAAGGAAAGGAAATAAAAGAGCAGAAAGAAATTAAGGAAAAGAAAGAACGAAAGAAAGAAATGACAAGAAAAGTAACGAAAGAAAGAAAGAAAGAAAGAAAGAAAGAAAGAAAGAAAGAAAGAAAGAAAGAAAAATACAAAGAAAGAAAGAAAACAAAATTGTTGAAAGAAATGAAGGGAAGGAAACAAAAGTAACGAAAGAAAGAAAGAAAGAAAGAAAGAAAGAAAGAAAGAAAGAAAGAAAGAAAGAAAGAAAGAAAGAAAAATACAAAGAAAGAAAGAAAACAAAATTGTTGAAAGAAATGAAGGGAAGGAAACAAAAGTAACGAAAGAAAGAAAGAAAGAAAGAAAGAAAGAAAGAAAGAAAGAAAACAAAATTGTTGAAAGAAATGAAGGGAAGGAAACAAAAGTAACGAAAGAAAGAAAGAAAGAAAGAAAGAAAGAAAGAAAGAAAGAAAGAAAGAAAAATACAAAGAAAGAAAACAAAATTGTTGAAAGAAATGAAGGGAAGGAAACAAAAGTAACGAAAGAAAGAAAGAAAGAAAGAAAGAAAGAAAGAAAACAAAATTGTTGAAAGAAATGAAGGGAAGGAAACAAAAGTAACGAAAGAAAGAAAGGAAGAAAGAAAGAAAGAAAGAAAGAAAGAAAGAAAGAAAGAAAGAAAGAAAGAAAAATACAAAGAAAGAAAGAAAACAAAATTGTTGAAAGAAATGAAGGGAAGGAAACAAAAGTAACGAAAGAAAGAAAGAAAGAAAGAAAGAAAGAAAGAACGAAATCGTATATAATGCGGTATTTTACCATGTAGTTGTACTTAACAAGCTCATCTCGCAAACCATTGCTGCTGCAGTGAGTTCGACCTTTTCTGTGTCGTCTTTGCGGAAAAGTGTGTAAATCTCTTGCAGGGATTAAGAGCCATTGTAGATCTCACGATTTATAGCTCACTTGGATATTTTTCCCCAATTTTATTTAATTTTAATCCTGTAATAATAATTTTTATTTATTTTTAAAGTTTTTAGCATGATAATTCAATTTTTACATACCGTACTTGTCGACGTACAAGGCGGCCTTTTAACTTCAAAAATTTCCCCCAAATTAAGGTGTCATCGTATATTCCAGGTATAAAATGTGAACCTTAAATACTATGGTTTATGCTAAGTTGTTAGCATGGAAGATTTTTGACAGTAAATTAACCCCTGCCTCATATCCTTTTTTCGATGACGTTGAAGAAAAATACAACTGGATGTGTATCTCAACAAGCCGTTTAAAGATCGCCTTCGAGAAAAGTGGAATGATGGTTAACGGGGAAAAGTCATTCAGGCAACTATAATAGCCTAACGAAAACATATTACTCACTCATGAGGTATTGTAGATTATGGCAATTAATTAACAATGTCGACCCGCCGTTTTTTTTTTCTTCTTTTTTCTTTTTTTTTTCTTTTTTTTTTTTTCTTTTTTCATTAAAGTATTAGGTTGGTACAAAAATAATGACGTAATGATGTCGTTTTTTGATGTGTTTTTTAACGTCAAAAA
Organism: Acanthosepion lycidas; assembly: GCA_963932145.1. Classification (NCBI taxonomy): domain Eukaryota; kingdom Metazoa; phylum Mollusca; class Cephalopoda; order Sepiida; family Sepiidae; genus Acanthosepion; species Acanthosepion lycidas. The sequence continues at coordinate 35,937,130 of OZ010574.1, forward strand.
ACGACATTATTACGTCATTATTTTTGCGCCAACCTAATATATGCTTACTGAATCTATTTAATAAATTCAATACAATACATTTTAAAATACGATTTGGTAGGGTCGTCTTGTACGGCAAATATAGCCGGAAATATACATTTTAACTTGAAAATTTAGGGGTGGTCTTATATGGCCAGTCGCCTTGTAAGCCAGCATAAACAGTAGTAATATTTTGCATATAATTTTATCAAAAAAAATTTTTTGTGTGTCGAAAGCATGTAAATTGACAGTGCAATCCTAGTGGTAATATTAACCGTTTCCTTATAAAGAACCATTTGGCATTCATTGAGCAGGCAACCGTTTGAAATTTATTCTTTCTCTTAAAACATTTTTACCAGAAAATATGATTTTCAAGTCCAGTAACTGTCATCGCCATTTCCAGTACTGATGGCGGTTTCCTTCCTAACCTTTTGTTTAAAGTAGTGTGGAATGTGAACAACATCATTAATCAGCATTTTCTTTTCAAGCATAATTATCTTAATTTATATGTTAATATGTTAGGTATCGTCTTACAAGTCGCTACCCATCACATATATTAGTTAAGGGGCTTTTTTCAGACAAGAAATATGGCTCTTGTTCCACCAGGTCAGCTAATGATGATGTATTGGCGATAATTGCAGAAAGATTCTATCAAGCTCTAGATAAGAATGGTTAATCACAGACTATAGCTTTGAACATCTGGAAAGCTTTCAACAGCGATTGGCATGCAGGTCTTCTCTACAAGCTGAAGACTTAGTGTCTCTGGACAAATTTTTGAACTGATCCAATCAAATCGTGAAATGAAGGTAATACTGAAAGGCTACTCTTTCAGTTTCTTTCTCATTAAAACAGACGTTCCCAGGGCTCCATCATTAGGCCTAATTTATTTTCATTTATTTCATTAATGACTTTGTATCTACACTGATTACACAAATATTTACTCCTGTCTCAATAGCAAGTCTGAACAGTTTGATTAGTTCAAAATGGCAGCTAATATACCTTCAGTCTGTTGTTAACTGGGGCAAAGGATGGCTTGTTAATTTTAACGCTTCCAAAACTAAACTGTTCTTTATTAATCATCTAAAAGAACCCTCTCTACCTTCCATCAGTATGGCTAATGCTAACCCCCAGGAGAGTAATTCGCTGTGCCTTCTAACGTTCCCGGTTGACATCAAGTGGAAAGACTATATTGAATCCATTTTTAGTTTAACTTCCAGGAAGGTTGGTGCACTGTGTCGTGCGAGACAAGTTTTCTCTCCAGAGTCTATCTTATATATCTATCTACCATTCGTCCATGCTTAGAATATTGCTGCCACATATGGCCCGATGCTTTTGCTATCTATCTAGAGCCCCTTGATAAAATTCAAAGAAGAATCAACGATGTTATTGGCCACGATCTGACGTCATGACTTTAATCACTTTCCCATCGCCGTAGGGTCAGCTCTCTTCGACTTTTTTTTATAAATACTTTCATAGTAATTGTTAGAGTTGCTATGGTACCTAGACTCTTCAAATTTAAGCGAAGTACTAGACTCTCAACGAGGTCTGGCCAATTTACAGTTGAGTTGGCTTAGATATAACACTGTAAATCCAGTGCTACCAGTTTCTTTTCTCGCACTTCTCGCTTATGGGACTCCTTTCCAGCTCCATGTTTTCCAGCCAACTTTAGTCTGCAAAAATTTAAATACAATGTCAATCGCTATCTGCTGTCCACCTGGTTACTCTTCCTCTGTTCTCGTTTCTTAGTAATGTTTCTGTTTCTAACTCTTCCACTGACAGTAAACCCTTGCGTCTCGGTGGTTATACTGATTGGCTTAGGGAGAACTCGATTAATATATATATATATATATATATATATATATATATATATATCCATAGACACTTAACCAAACTAGACGATGTCATCTTCCGCTTTAAATTTAGACACCCCAACCTTACCGACTTGACCTCTTTGAATGTAACTGAGATATTGATACAAATTATTAACCCTTACACCCCCTTTTTTTTTAAAATAATTGCTCTAGCCGTTACCATAGTAATTTTAATTTTAATAATGAATATGCTTATAATACGCGTAAATTTCAGGAATTAATTATTCAAAAAAAATTTCGCTTGAAGATGGAACAGAGCTTGGTACTTTAATTCAATTTAATTCAAATAATTCAAGTCTTCGGCTCTTGTTTTGAAACACGAGAACTCTTATGTGGCAATGGAATCATATTTTTAAATACATAATTATATATATATATATGTGTGTGTGTGTGTGTGTTATACACTGTTACATTAGAACATGTAAGTATCCACTACATTGCTCTACTTTTGTATTGATCCCTGTTTTAAATTAATATTTTGAACGTTGCAATTTTATTCTTCGTTCTTTTACATTTATATATATATATATATATATATATATATATATATGATCAACTCTCCCGTCGAGACTCGACGTATGAGGGTCAAGCAGATCAGTTTCCAGGAAACCGACAGCCCGACACCGGCACATGAGATTTGATTATAGTGGTGAAGGTCTCGTGCAGGACCATCCACACTTTTTGGAGGGACGAATACAGAGACCTGGTGCACCGAATGCCACAAGGTTCCCAAACGACCCTCCGCAGGTTTTGAATTCAGAGTTGTCCTTCTCCTAGACCAGTTGCCATCCAAGGCTACAGAACCCAATCTGTCCTGCTATTTTACCCATATATATATATATATATATATATATATATATATACTATTTGATGACATATTATGGGTTTTTTTTTCTTTCTCGGTAATATAATAGTAATGGATCCTACATTAAATCATATTAAATGCCTAATTTCATAGATAAAATTTTATCAACTTTATATTAGACGAAGAATTGTCAACCATTATTAATTTTTAACTATTATTTCTTTCATCTTTGTTCCAATTTCTTCTCATCAGAATTACTGAGGGAATCATTGTACAATCGTTAATAAATGGATAGAATCAGAAAGAATTAAACTTTCAGCGATTTCTTTCGAATTTATTAAATGAATTTTTTTTCTATTAAGAATAACTTCTGACTAGCATTCTTTTCATCTTATTTATCTTGCTTTTTATCGCAGGTGAGTCATTCTACAACCATTAAAAAGTAACAAGAATCGAAAATAAAGAATAAACTAGATTTATATTCGTATTCATTACGCTTTGGAATCTGTCATTCCGTGACAGCATTTTACCGGTTAGGCTACAAAAACCAACTAGTAGGAGGCATGAAAATGTAACCATTTTTCTATTGCTTTTACTTTTCCGAAAGTTATAGGCCACTCTCTTATATGCTTTCATTTTAAACTAGTAGTATTAAATGTAATGGTATTGGAATTTATCAGATGAAATATTGTCAATTATTAATATTTTTAAAGTATTTCTTTCTGTTTTTTGTTTTTTTTATTGTGCAACTACCTGATCGTCACTCTATATAGGCATCAATTTTTTGTGTCTCAGATGATTTTATTACTTAAACGTTATTTTTAGTGGTTATTCGTAGGTACTCCATTTATTTATTAAACAGTATATTTCTTTCTTTTCTTCTGCCTGTCAGAATATTTGAGAAATCTTATTAAGGAAAAATATGATTCGAAACTGTGCCCTCTGCCTTGGTAGGAGAATCCGTCGTTAGAACCGTTAGCGAAAAAAACATATTTTACATCAGTTAATTTATAATATTAATGCTCTATAAATTTACATTGACCACTATTTTGTAAAAATAAAAATATCTATAAGAACACCGGATTATATATCTTAATGTTCTTTCTTTCTATATATCTATATCTATATATATATATATATATATATATATATATATATATATATATATATATATATATATATATATATATGCCGACACATATCATCATATATACGTAGGCTCAACAGTGAATATATTACTAAATAAATAATGATAAATGCAATTATTTTACACAACATTATTTTTCAAAATAATCTCCATCTTTGTCACTCCACTTAAATCAATGGTGAGTTATACTCGCGTATTTCAAATAAAAATTCAGCTCAAAACTACGTCTCAATGTGTACCACGTTGTGGTGTCATGATTGGCATTATTGTCTCGCTATAACAATTACTAGATTAGATGACTAGATAATTATTAGAACAAAAGTTTTTCTCGCCCGATTCCATCCTTCAAATCTATAAATCAACCATTCGCCCTTACATGGAACATTGCTGTCATATATGATCTGGTGCTTAAAGTCCTCGACAAAATCCAGAGACGGGTATACAATGCGATTAGCCCTGATCTGTCATCTTGTTTACAGTCGCTTCCCCCTGTCTTTTCTACAAATACTTTCACGGTAACTACTCCGACGAGGTACTTTCCCTGGTTCCCAAACTCCATAAATGTAAACGTGCTACTAGGTTGGCATTTCAGTCTCACCCTTTCACTGTCGAAATGGTTAAATGTAGCCGTCTCTTCTACTCCAATAGCTTCATGTCTCGCACTTCCCGTCTGTGGAACTTCCTTCCTCTTACATGCTTCCCTGATAGCTATAATCTCCAACTATTCAAATACAATGTCAATCGTCATCTTCAGATGCTTTGATTTATTCCGCGTCCTTCTCTTCATCGTTTCCTCTATCACGACTCTTTACTCTTAGTCTCACTCTCTGTAACCTCTTGCGTGCTAGTGGCACTCCCGCCTTGTTTGGGGTGAAATGCTTAAAAAATTACAACTGTGTAGTGAGTAAAATCCTCACTGGCTGATACATACATTCGGCTTTGTGCCACATCTAATCTACGCTTAGAAATGAATCATTATTCTTGGGCACTTCAACGTGGTGTAAATTTTAGCAAGTTTGTTTCGCTAGATAAATTACGACTGAATTATGACAAGTGAGTTCGATCCTTATTGGGTGTCCCATGCTTTCGGTATAGCTTAGATGTGCTACAAAGCCGAAAGGAAGAAGCACCCGGTGCAGATCGAACTCACTGCTCAGTCGTAAATTAATCTATCGAGATAAGCTAACCATTGCACCACGTCATATGCTAACCATTGTACTACGTCAAAGTGTTCAATGCTTGTATGTTATAACTGGAAATGTTTGGGGATTTAAGGGAAAAGGCTTTGCTTTCATTTCCAGAAGAAAAAAAATAGTATAGTCAGGGGTCAGGATTAAAGACAAAAACAACCACGAGAAAAAGGCAATGGATATTTTTGTGATTTTTTTTTTTTTGTTTTTTCTTTTTGTCTTTTTACTCTATTTTTATTTTTTCAAGCGCTGACTCATACTTTTCAAGGTAACTGACACAATAAGTCTTATAAGTTTTGTATACTTCCCCGGCTTCAGCTGGAGTAGTTTGAAATTAATATTAGCCCAAGCCCCAGGCAGTACCTTCGAGAGGAGCTATGGCTTATTGCTCGATACCTGAAGCGTCCCCAAAAGAATTATCAAGGAGGATTGAGCAATTTTTCCACGGTATTACCCTTAAATCCATTTTAAACTTACTTTGTGTCACATTCCGTAGCGACGTGGGCGCACTGAAAAATACAAAAAAAAAAATAATAATTTCTTATAAGCTTTATTCATTTGTCAGGAAAGGTAGATCCCCCACCACCACACACACACAAGAATTTACGAACGCAAATATTATGCAGGCCGTATTTTTTTTAATGAATCTGTTTTGCCTGATAAGGAATACAAAGCTCCTGAAATAATCTGATGGTTTATCGTAAAAATATGAGAAAAAAATACGAGAGAATCCTTTCAAAGTGTTTCGCTTTTTCGGATTATTTTATGCACATCCATTGACCAGATTAAAATCAGTTTCTTCTCAGCTGTGCGCTAAGAAATCTCATCTTCAGTGCACGTTGTACTGAAGCTGCGGGTTATTTCACTAAACAAGTGTCTTAGATTAACCACTCGAGAGCGGCTGTCAAGATATCATGAGAAAATACCGATGCGGCTGACGAGATAACTCGCGTAAATTTTCTTTGTCTTGGCCTCTTCTAATTCTCTCAGTAAATCGGGTAGAGATTCAAGAAATTCCTCCACGCTTTCACTCTATTTTGTTCTCCATCCACTGCAGTGACTATTACCTGCTTTCTCGCTGTGTCATGTTCTATTCATATAATTGTCATGTTCCTGTTCTACACAAGCTTGCACTACTTTCTACTATGGTGTTATGGATATTACATTCTGTATTCATGCAATCATTCTTCAAGGCGACTGAGTTGGAGTAATGGTTAACAAGCTAGCCTAGAAAATCATTAGCGAATGAGCTTAATTTTCGTCGTTGTGTTCTTGTGCTATCAGAAACTCTGATTCCAGGCTTAATGCAAGAAGAGTATCTGTGTTATCCATTTGAATTCGAATTTGACTAGTTTTGTTTTCGTCGACGATACAGGGTTCAATCTACACACGGAGTGCCACTATGAATATGCACTGCGCAACCGAAAAGCATACGAAATCGCTCTATCCAATATAGGAAGAAATAGCAGTATTTCATGTGTAGGTACTTCCATACCATGTTGAAGGCCCAAACTTGATATAAAGTTTATCTTCCAAAACGTTTGTTATTATTAAGAGGAAAGACAAAAATATGTTTTGATTATTTTATTAAATTTTTTAATCCTTTCAAGCACGTTCGAAAGTTTGGTTTAAAATCTTGTTTTCTTGCGTTGATTGATTCGTTTTCTACGAGTTATCAACAGTTTGCTGGTTATTTAAAGCCAGAAAATTAGTTTAAGCTTGTAAGAATTTTTTTAAACAATAATGGTTTAGTGAGACAAGTCTTACTGCTTAACCCATAGCTTGGAGGAGATGAGGTGGAGTCATACCTTTTCAATGATTATAACGAACCATAATCTATTATCCCACCCAGCCCAAGCTGTCACCCATCGATGTTGCTTAACTTCTGTGATCGTACGGGAACCGGTGTTTCAACGTGTGGTGGCCGTAAGCCCCCCTTAAGAGTAATTATAGCTCATTAAATTATTATTGATTACATTTAATGTAGTTATTTCCATACCATGATGTAAGCCCAAACTTGATACAAGGTTTTATCGTTAAAATGTTTGTTATTATTAAGAGGAAAGACCAAAATATTTTTTTGATTATTTTATTAGATTTTTTAATCCTTTATAGCGCATTCAAAATTTTATTTTAAAATCTTTTTTTCTTGCGTCAACGGATAGGCGAAAGATTAGTATAAGGATTGTTAGCGTCTTTTTTGCATTAATAACACATTGTTTTGGAAATTCTTGTAAAAATCAAATAGTTGTCGGATTTTAATTAAATTTTCAGGACTTATTCACAAATGAATTAAATTATTTAAAAAAAAAATTATTCAAGGTCTTGGTAAAAAATATTTTTCTCTTACACCTGTAACTCCTAATTACTTAATTTTATGAAATTTCGGTAAATTAAAATTTCATCCTCTTTATATTTATATTAGTTAAAAGAAGGACCCCTTGGAGAATTTAAATCATCAATTTGATTTTGTCAAACACAAACACTAAAAATCTGCTCTGAATCGAAAAATAAAAAAATGGAATAAAATTATGGCATTATTTGATTAGAAAAGCTTTTAATTGCTTTTAGAAATAAGTTATATTAAGGGCACTACCGTCTTAAGAAAAAAAACTTTTTCGATATATATATCTAAAAAATTTTTTTTCATTTTAACAAGAATGTGTTTATTTTTTTAATTTAAGGATTGTTTATTTTAATTTTTAATTAGAAAAATCATTAAGTTTTCAATCTGAAAATTCTATACTAATTTCACCCTTTTAAATTAGACTATTATTAAGCGAAAACTATATTTACTAATCGTAAATGGAAAAGCTTAACACAAATCATCACATCAATATTTTTACAAGAAATTTGATTTTTTTTTATGCATGTGTATAAACCTGTCAAATTTTGTAAGTACGGACGACTATACACGGAATTATCAGAAAATAAACACGATACCTATAGTAAATTTAAAGTCAACATTTCCAAAATTCAATAAAACATATTCCTAAATTTTTAAAATTATTGAGTACTTAAAACTTAAAAAAGGCGCTGACGTCATTTTCTTCAATTATGTTTTAATGATGAAGTTACTGTAGAACAATATTAGATCTGTCATCAAACTGTCAATACAGCTACTGTCCGGTATAAAAATCCATTTTTGCGATATTTTAAACTTAAGGTAGATAATATTTGTTTCAAATCAGATTAATTATATTTTAAATCAGCTAATATTCGTCAAATAAAGTTAAGAAAAGTATATTCTGTTTATGAAATATTTTTTAATAAAGAGAATTATATTGCGATTAAAGACGACTAAAATCAGCTATTTTAGCAAAAAAAAAAAAAAAAAAAAAAAAACACTTCTTCCAGTCAATTTAAATTAGTTTTTGAAATATACAGCAAAGTATTTTGCTTATCGAAAATATTAAGTTTAGTCTATTAGCTTGAAATTAAAACTAAAATAAAAGCTTCAAGTACGTAAGTTAATTTAATGCTACCTTTTTTTTTTTTGCGTCATTTATTGCCAAGACTATTCTTTCCAAATTCAAAGGTAACAAGAAAGACGATGGCAATGGACAATATGAAATCGCATCACTGAAACGTCGTGCTAAGTGAAATAGGTAATGAACTTGTGTGATACTAAGCTGAGTTCAAAACAATCTGCAACCAGTTTCGGCATTGACATGTGTTTCTAATTATTACTACCATACATATCTGTTTTTATACTTGCTTCGTGCCGACTGATTACACAAGCTTTTCTTTTTTCTTTCGCCACGAGAGACGCCATATAAAGCTCTTGTGATCAGGTTTCTTAAAATATCTAGACAATCAAAAAGTAAAAAAAAAAAAAAAAAAAATATATGCACCATACATATGTTCGTTTTTTTTTTTTGTTTTTGTTTTTTTTTCTTTATATTTTCACACACTTATATTTTGACTTATGAAGCATCCTGGATGGTTTTGTTTCTTCCCTTTCACAATCGGGGGTCTGGAAAACAAATCCTATTGGCGGCCTTTACTCAACGACGAAATATGGACGCTTGATGTTATGAAAAATATCATTACCTTTTCCTTCACCAAGCCAAAAAACTTCAACGAAACAAAATAAAACCAAAGCAGTCCTTTTATCAGTGACCCTTTTGATGGATTTAATTTTAAAACAAACAAACAAAAAAATGAAAAAAAGAAAAGTCACCTCCCCCCCACCGCAGTTTTTAGGGGTTCATTTAGAGACGCAGTCGTTTCCAGCAGAGTTCCATAAATTATGAATAGGCGACACCATACTATTTAGTAAATTAATAGCCAAGACTCTCCCAAGACATGACGCCACTGTTACTCTTTTATTTTTAAATACTAAATGGTTCCTAATTACTAACGATGATTTTGTAACGTGCCCAACTCTCACAAAAAGGAAACAAATTCATCTAGTTCCTTTTTCACACGAGTTAAGGAAAAATGAGGATACTTTGATCGTCACCATTAGAGTCAGGTTGCCTCATTGGGATGAAAAATGTCTCGTTAGGACGTGATGGAATCTGATCTCGTTGGAAACGTGCAGCACTGCGAGACGTTAATGCACACACACACACACACACACACACACACACACACACACACACACACACACACGTTTTTTTTTCTGTTTGCAATAAGAATTATTTATAAGTTTTTCCGTGCCAAAAAAAAAAAAGTGTCTAGCTTGCGCAAAATAGAAGTATTATTTTTTGTATGCAAAACAATAAAAGTGGAAGGATCTTCACTTTGTTCATTTGGTTTCGTATTTGTGTCGGTCATTTTTTTCTTTTCTTTTCGTATCTTTATGTGGCACGGTGGAGTAGTGTATAGCGGTTCGGATTGAGGAATCGGAGAGCCGAGTTCGAATTCCAGTCGAATCCATTACATTCACTTAGGTGCTAATACCCTTGGGAAAGATATGAATCCTCTTCTTTCCACCCCCAGCTATGGGTAAATAGCAGGACATAGCAACTGCAGAAAGAAATGGGGGAAAACTGCATCGTCAGTCATGTATCGAAAGATACATGATCTCTTAAGCGTGTCTCACGCATGGCACATAACTGACTGACTGGTCCTTGTGTGCGTGTTAGTTATTCTTTCGTGGAAGTCATTTAAGAATCCATTAATTGCAAGGGAATGAAAATAGGAGTGAAAACAAAAGAACCGGGAAGGAAAACGAGGGGGAGGAAAAAAGGAAAGATGACAAGAAAATAATTCTATTACAATTAGTCAAACGAAAAGGGGTAATGACGAGAATAGAGGAGGGAAAAAAGAGGCGAGCAATAAATGAAGAAGGAAAGAGAGCTTTTTAAAAATGAAATAAAGAATTAAAAAAAGCCATTGAGGAAAGCTGAAAAAGAAAGGAAAAATCCATAAAGAACGAATAGTGTGCCTACTTATTTACTTGGTACTTGAGTGAAGTATGTATGTTTCACTTGTTCCAATGGTCTACTGTTAAAGTCGAAGTTAAAAAAAAATGACATCTAAGACCAAATTTCGAGGTACGCAAGTTCTCTTGAACGATTTGTGAAAAAAATTTGTTTTTATATTGTGTGCGGCAGAAATAACTTCCAAAAATAACTCCCACATAATGGTATGGCATTAGACTAGATGAAGACACCATTGCCCCTCTCCCCCAGCTATGGGGGGTGGGAGAATGGCAATGTATATTCAATTTCTGCCGTATTCTGTATTTACCATATTTTTTCTATTCCTAATGTAAACCTTATATATATATATATATATATATATATATATATATTAGGTTGGTGCAAAAATAATGACGGTTTTTGACGATAAAAAATACGTCAAAAACCGACATTATTTTTTTTATATATATGTATATATATATATATTTTATATATATGTATATATATATATATATAGTTTATGCAAAACTAGGTAATCCGTATGGGTAGACCCAAGGAGGATGATATTCAGAGAGCTCAATGTAAATTCAGAGCAAATATGTTTGAATAAAAACAGATCACTTTAAGGTTCCATGTAATAAATTATTTCACCACAACCCTTTTAAAGGGCTCTGGATCATCAGACTTTTCTTCTAAAAGTTGAAATGGAAGTAAAGTCTGATATATATGATTTTTACCTTGTGTCATGAACAATATAAGAAAAAAAGAAGTCTGGTCTCCGCAGTAATACAAAGGGGTTTTATATTGATCCTGGAAATACGGGAAAAACAAATGTCCAAAATAATAATTAATCATCACTTGTATGGGGGCTAATATGGTGAGAGACTAAAAAGAAATTTAAATTAATAGAAAAAAACGAGTAGGCAGTTGAAATAGTACGCAAATTAACATTGTAATGCTTTCAAATGAGTTAAAAGGAAAACACTATTAAGAAAAGAGAATAATAAAAGAACATGATTTAAGAACAAGCAGAAAATATCGATTGACATTGCAGTTAGATTTTTGAAGCTCAAAGTTGAGTGAAAAACAAGAAAACTGAAGAGTTACACAATCCGATCTGGTGCTATGGCTATATACAGTGTAACCCGGATATAAGAGAAACCCGGATATAAGAGAGGTTTTATCTTGTCCCAAACTAGAGCCATACTTACATAAACAAAATAGACCAAACCCTGATATAAGAGAAGCCCGGATATAAGAGAATTCTCCGGTCCCGACAACTCTCTTATATCCGAGTTACACTGTATTTAGAGATTCTTGATAAAAATAAAAAAAAAAAAGAATCTGCAATATTATTGTTTCTGAACTGGCATCCCAGCTTCAGTCATTTTCCTACAGAATTAATGTAGCTTCCCAGTGGCTTTTCTATAAATACTATCATGGTAATTGTTCTGATGAACTTTCCGCTATGGTATCTAGACATTATGAATTTAAACGTAGTACTACATTGGAGGTATGGTGTCATTATTTTGCAATTAAACTGGTTGGTATCTAACTGTAATTTCTTTGCCAAAAGTTACTTTTCTCGTATTTCTCACTTGTGGAACTCTCTTCCGTCTTCTTCCATTTCACTCAATTTTCATCTTCAAAAATTCAAATGCAATGACAATCGTTATCCATTGTCTTCTTGATTCCTCTTCTTTTATTGTTCTCCCTCCTTAAAAATGTTTTCTTTTTCTTATCATTTCACACTCAGTAAACCCTTGTGCCATAGTGGCCATATTGACTTGCTTCGGATGAAATTTTTGTTTAAAAAAAAAATAGTGAAAATGAAGGATAATGTATATTTTCATAAAAGATTTTTAAAATAGTGAAATAAAGGAAAAAACAAGAAACTCACTTTATGAAAAGTGTAAATAGACAGGGAAAAAAAAAACATCACCGTAAAAAAGGACAACAGGAAAATAAGATGACGGGAATAAAAACTTGATAAAAATTGAATAGAAATAAATAATTAATGTTTGAACTGCTTTGCAGTAAAAACTAATCGACCAAAACATAAAAACGATAAAGACAACAACAAACTGAACTAAAAGATCACGTAAAGAAACAAGTTTTTTTTGGTGAGGTGGGGAGCTGAGAAAGATAGTATACATTGGCACATAATAAATACATTTGTATCTGAAACTTTCACTGTGTTCGACTGTGAGTAAAAGTGATGTACTGATGTTAAGACAAATACCTTTTATCAAAATCAAACGCCAACGTCGGAGTTATATTAATCAGAAGATTGGAAAATCTGCAACCGTGAAATAACATAAAAATACATTTATCTAAGAATACTACGTTGGCCAAATATTTTAATCGACTTTTTTTGTTAGCTGGCATGAGTAGCGTTTAGTTTTAATATAATTCAATATTACTGATTTTTGCGACAACTGCTATTTCAGAAAAATTTATATCCGATGGTGATTTCACAGTATAACTGACAGAAATTGCTGGATAGAAGTCTTCCGAATTGTTCGTCTATAGGTAATCAGATAGATAGATAGATAGATAGATAGATAGATAGATAGATAGATCGATCGAAGCTTGGATTTCGATATCATCTAAGCTTGCATTTCCAAATTAATATATGTGACATTTTGTTTGTTGATTCTAACATTGAACAGGCTAGAAAATAAGCAAGATGTTAGTCGCTTTGATGTGTGGCTTCCATATAAGCAATTGAAACCCATTTTAATGTATTTAAATGTTCCGTTTTTTTTTTATCAGAATGGCACATACATTGAAAAGTGGATACTTTAAAACAATGCAGAATGCAAGAGATTGGATATACTGGTCAAACGAAACTAATCCTTACTAATCCTATCAAAATCGATATTCATCCGAAGAAGGTGATACTATGTCTTGTTATTTTGGGAGATCTAGCCAATTCATTTGAACAAGTATTGCTCTCAATTCGATCAGGTGAAGACAGTAATCATTAAAAGCCGCTATCAAGAATTAATTTTAAAATGTAAGGTGCATTATTCCATAACGATTAGGCAGAACCATATGTTTCTTTGCGAACCTGGCAAAAATTATTAAAAGTTGGCTGGGAATATATATATATATATATATATATATATATATATATATATATATATATATATATATATGTATGTATGTATATATATATATATATATATATATATATATATATATATATATATGTATGTATGTATATATATATATATATATATATATATATATATATATATATATATATATATATATATTAAAATAATAAGAAACAACAGTAAGATTTATAATCCAGTGTTCTTAGCAATTATTTTTATTTTAAAAAAACAGTGCTCGATACAAACAGTAGAGCATAATATTATACTTATTTTCTTTTTAAAAAATATGATTCCATCGCAACACAGAAATTTCTATGTTTCAAAAGTAAAATTAAAATTGTAAACTTAATTATAAAAATTAAACTTAAAATACAGTTTTAGTTTCAGTTTTGAAACGTAGAAAATACTGTCTCGATGGAATCATATTTTTAAAAAAAGAAATCAATTATGTTATATATATATATATATATATATATATATATATATATATATATGTATGTATAGATATTCTTAAAAAGCAGATAGATAGATAGATAGATAGATAGATAGATAGATAGATAGATAGATAGATAATCTTAAAAAAAGCCTTAATTCCATAGAAGTCCACAAAAGTCCCAAGGGCTTTTCTCTGTTCAGAAGATAATAAATTGTGTGAAGACAGAATTAGGAAATTTATAGACAAAATGAATAAAATCGTAAAGCAAAATAGTAAATATTTTAATCAATAAAGTCAATGTAAAAAAGGAAATTTTAAAGGATCGTTTATTCTTACTTGAAAAACTGAACGAACCCTTCGGCCAATTCTCTATATTTTGCGTTATGTGTTCATGGATTCCCAGTTTATTACACTTTTATATTCGTTTGCGTTTAATTCATTTTCTGCCATGCTAATACTTATCTGCTATTATATATGAGTATGTATATGTTTTTTTTTCTTTTCTGTATTCTTTCTATCTTTCTTTCCTTCAAAGGAAAACTGCTGTTTCCTTAGCCAAGAAACTCATTACTTTAAAAACATACTTTTGATCAATTGTTTCAAATTATTCTAAACCAATAGCAGCTACTTCCTTCTTTCCTTCAAACCACAATTTTAACCCGGAGCTCTGAATATAATATAGATCTGTTCACGACTCCATGAGTTAGTTATACAGAATTCGACCTTTGAGCGATTTTCACTAAATATGGGAATTTTCCAGATGTTTAATGCGAGCATATAATATCGGCATCGTTCTGACTACAGTGAAATGAACCTTTGTCGTTGGCAGCGGCTTAGAAAAACAGACATGTTTCTCTTTCAAGCAATCATACTTACTTCTGTAAATATGATATTGTTCAAATAATCTTGTGATGGTCGATCAGATTTTTATGATAGAAATCAGAGCAGGATGGCGCCAGAAAGATGCAAAGGAAATCGCATTTCGAGGGAAAATTAGATGTGATAATACGACAAATGATGTCTGTGTTTAACGATATGTGACTGACCGTTTTTAGATTGAGGTGACGATGGGCGTTCTTATTTTTATTGCCGACTTCTTATATATAAAACAGCAGAGATGTAAATTAGGAAAATAAAATGCGAATTGTACTTCAAAATCGACGCTTTCTTTTAGTCTGACAACCTCCATTATTCGGCATGTTTTTGGTGTTGCAATTAGTTTGTACATCTGCAAATATAGTTTTTCGATTTGATCTTAAATCACGGTTTGAAATGTAATTTCGAGATTTATAAACTGACTCGTTGAACTAATAAAACCTAATCGCAAAACTAAATCGAAGATATGTAAATTTGACAACTTCTTATATTTATTGTTGTATAAAATTAGACATGATTTCGTCAAATCTTTTATAGATGAGTTATAATAATTATATGCTTTGCTCTTCGGACTCTCATGTTTTATTCGTTGTTATGCTCATCATGTTTCGGCCGTTATACCTTCCAGTCTTATCAAGTATTTGTCTTCATATTTTATAAAATTAATGGAATTTCTAACTAAACACTTTATTTATGTGAAAGTAACCTCGATTCCCTTTCTGTTCTTAAGGAACATTTTGCATCATTTAATACAGATCACAGATCACAAACATCGGCTAATTGCCAACTGATTCGAACTTTATAAAATGGTAAATAATTAGCGTTTCGTTATAGTTGATTCACATTTATAAATAAAAAATTGTTTTCATAATAATTTCTTTATAAATTGGTAAATGGTAAACATTGAATTGAATTAGATTTAATTGTATTACTCATTAGAAATTTGTAGATATAAATTATTCTTGTAAATAAACAATCTAATAAATAAATAGTGTTTAATATTTTTGTTGTAAATTCTCTAGGACAAGAGAAAATGTATTCATTCAGCTTCATCATATCTTTAGGTTTCATTTCAATTCTAATCATCGTTTTTAAAATAACATTGCCGGGGATAGAAGGTAGTTAAAATAATACGGGGTCAATGGAAAAAAAACATCCTTTTGACGCTCTGTTTTTTTGGGGGGTGGGGGTGTTGTTTTTTGTTGTTTTTTGTTTTGTTTTTTTCTGTTTTTTGTTTTTTGGTTAATTTTGTTAAATTTATTGCCATATTCACCTTCAAAATCTGTCTTTCTTTCTGAGATGAGGTATTATAATTATTTACATTGTTATACATTTTGTAACCGGCATTCCCAAGCGGTCTCTCATCTATCATCATGACAGGGCTTTACACTACTTAACTACGGCGATTGCACGAGAACTACTGATTTCAGGTTGACTTCATTTCTTCTTATATCTATTGCCAATGGCACAGCCTTCTCAAGTTTTGTTCTCTTAGGTGATAGACTCAAAGGCTAAAACACAGCTGGATATAAAAACATAACGCAACTGTGTAACCAAAATACTCTGCCAACTATTCCAATAAACAATCTAATAAATACATATGACGATAAAGATGAAGACATCAGTCCGAATGATGTAAATGATGTAAATAATTATAATACCTCGTCTCAGAAATAGAGACAGATTTTGAAGATGAATATGGCAATAAAGATGAAGACATCAGTCCGCACAATGTAAATAATTACAATACCTCATCTCAGAAATAGAGACAAATTTTGCAGGTGAATATGGCAATAAAGATGAGGACAACAGTCTGAACAATGTAAATAGTGTAAATAGTTACAATACCTCATCTCAGAAATAGAGACAGATTTTGAAGATGAATATGGCAATAAAGATGATGACATCAGTCCGCACAATGTAAATAATTACAATACCTCATCTCAGAAATAGAGACAAATTTTGCAGGTGAATATGGCAATAAAGATGAGGACAACAGTCTGAACAATGTAAATAGTGTAAATAGTTACAATACCTCATCTCAGAAATAGAGACAGATTTTGAAGATGAATATGGCAATAAAGATGAAGACATCAGTCCGAACAATGAAAATAATTACAATACCTCATCTCAGAAATAGAGACAGAACTTGGAGATGAATATAGCAATAAAGGTGAGGACATCATTTCGAACAATGTAAATAATTACAATACCTCATCTCAGAAATAGAGACAGAACTTGGAGATGAATATAGCAATAAAGGTGAGGACATCATTTCGAACAATGTAAATAATTACAATACCTCATCTCAGAAATAGAGACAGAACTTGGAGATGAATATAGCAATAAAGGTGAGGACATCATTTCGAACAATGTAAATAATTACAATACCTCATCTCAGAAATAGAGACAGAACTTGGAGATGAATATAGCAATAAAGGTGAGGACATCATTTCGAACAATGTAAATAATTACAATACCTCATCTCAGAAATAGAGACAGAACTTGGAGATGAATATAGCAATAAAGGTGAGGACATCATTTCGAACAATGTAAATAATTACAATACCTCATCTCAGAAATAGAGACAGAACTTGGAGATGTATATAGCAATAAAGGTGAGGACATCATTTCGAACAATGTAAATAATTACAATACCTCATCTCAGAAATAGAGACAGAACTTGGAGATGAATATAGCAATAAAGGTGAGGACATCATTTCGAACAATGTAAATAATTACAATACCTCATCTCAGAAATAGAGACAGAACTTGGAGATGAATATAGCAATAAAGGTGAGGACATCATTTCGAACAATGTAAATAATTACAATACCTCATCTCAGAAATAGAGACAGAACTTGGAGATGAATATAGCAATAAAGGTGAGGACATCATTTCGAACAATGTAAATAATTACAATACCTCATCTCAGAAATAGAGACAGAACTTGGAGATGAATATAGCAATAAAGGTGAGGACATCATTTCGAACAATGTAAATAATTACAATACCTCATCTCAGAAATAGAGACAGAACTTGGAGATGAATATAGCAATAAAGGTGAGGACATCATTTCGAACAATGTAAATAATTACAATACCTCATCTCAGAAATAGAGACAGAACTTGGAGATGAATATAGCAATAAAGGTGAGGACATCATTTCGAACAATGTAAATAATTACAATACCTCATCTCAGAAATAGAGACAGAACTTGGAGATGAATATAGCAATAAAGGTGAGGACATCATTTCGAACAATGTAAATAATTACAATACCTCATCTCAGAAATAGAGACAGAACTTGGAGATGAATATAGCAATAAAGGTGAGGACATCATTTCGAACAATGTAAATAATTACAATACCTCATCTCAGAAATAGAGACAGAACTTGGAGATGAATATAGCAATAAAGGTGAGGACATCATTTCGAACAATGTAAATAATTACAATACCTCATCTCAGAAATAGAGACAGAACTTGGAGATGAATATAGCAATAAAGGTGAGGACATCATTTCGAACAATGTAAATAATTACAATACCTCATCTCAGAAATAGAGACAGAACTTGGAGATGAATATAGCAATAAAGGTGAGGACATCATTTCGAACAATGTAAATAATTACAATACCTCATCTCAGAAATAGAGACAGAACTTGGAGATGAATATAGCAATAAAGGTGAGGACATCATTTCGAACAATGTAAATAATTACAATACCTCATCTCAGAAATAGAGACAGAACTTGGAGATGAATATGGCAATAAAGGTGAGGACATCAGTCCGAACAATGAAAATAATTACAATACCTCATCTCAGAAATAGAGACAGAACTTGGAGATGAATATGGCAATAAAGGTGAGGACATCATTTCGAACAATGTAAATAATTACAATACCTCATCTCAGAAATAGAGACAGAACTTGGAGATGAATATAGCAATAAAGGTGAGGACATCATTTCGAACAATGTAAATAATTACAATACCTCATCTCAGAAATAGAGACAGAACTTGGAGATGAATATAGCAATAAAGGTGAGGACATCATTTCGAACAATGAAAATAATTACAATACCTCATCTCAGAAATAGAGACAGAACTTGGAGATGAATATAGCAATAAAGGTGAGGACATCATTTCGAACAATGTAAATAATTACAATACCTCATCTCAGAAATAGAGACAGAACTTGGAGATGAATATAGCAATAAAGGTGAGGACATCATTTCGAACAATGTAAATAATTACAATACCTCATCTCAGAAATAGAGACAGAACTTGGAGATGAATATAGCAATAAAGGTGAGGACATCATTTCGAACAATGTAAATAATTACAATACCTCATCTCAGAAATAGAGACAGAACTTGGAGATGAATATAGCAATAAAGGTGAGGACATCATTTCGAACAATGTAAATAATGTAAATAATTACGGTACCTCATCTCAGAAATATAAACAAAAAATAGTTTTAATTATTTTTGTTGTCAGTTCTGAAGAACAAAGAAAATGTATATATTTAAATGGTTAGGTTTTATTACAATTCTAATCATCACTTTTTAAAAGAATAAGCATTTTCTAGCAGTGGAGGTAGTTAAAATAATAGCAGTGTCAACGGAAAAACCTTCCTTGTGACACTCTGTTTGCTTCTCATTTTTTTTTTTCGGGCACGGCGGTTCAAAATTGCCAAAAATATCACCCATTTGTAATACGGGGAGGGTACGGGTGTGTATAATGATAGACTGTCGTTTCCAGTTTTATTTTACAGCTGCTTGGCGGTGAAACGTCATTGTCAATGGCAAAGATATAGCAGCCTTAAAAATAAAGTGAGACACCACCACTTTTTAATAAAAATTCAGTCAGTTATGTGCCAGGCGTGATACACGCTTAGGCGATCATGTATCTTTCAATACATGACTGACGAGGCAGATTTTTTCCCGAAGTATGTTGCCATTTCTTTCAGCGGTAGACCAGTTGCTATCCAATACTATAGAACCTGGTCTGACCTGCTATTTACCATAGCTGGGGACAGAAGAAGAGGATTGATACCTTTCCCAAGGTATTTGCATGTGAGTAAATGCAATGGATTTGACTGGAATGCGAAAAACATTATGATTACTGAATCTGACCATTCCTAGTGATTGTTCGGCAATGGATTATGTCTACCGCACATACAATGATCAGACCTCCTCCATTGAATTGTGATATTTGAAATATGTTTAATTTTTTGCAATAAATGCAATGGAAGAAACTATCTCGGTGAAAATTGTATTTAAATCCGTCTTCGGTTTGACAACCACAAGTAAACACTCAGAGACAGCAACATAAATTTTTTCTCTACATTGGACACTATTTACATTGTTCGGATTATCATCCTCATCTTTGTTGCCATATGTATCAATATGATAACAACAAAGATGAGGACAATAGTCCGAACAATGTAAATAGTGTGCATAATACCTCATCTCAGAAATATATACAGTCTACATTGGACATTTCAACTAATTGGATCATAGTATTGATAACGTAAGATGCATTATTTTAGTGTCCAAAAATCTGAGTTAAAATCCATTTTTAAAATGAATTCCCACATTCTAGATTTATTAGAAATTTAGGCACACTCAATGGATACAGTTTACACAAAAAGCCATCTATGAAATCACTACGACCTTAATAGTTGCAGATAACTAGCTAAAAAAAAGTACTAGATTTAATCATCAAAATAAATTACCCAGACATTGGCCGTATTACACGTGCATTTAGACATATTAAAGAATACGAAAATCAAACACCCACGAAAAAAACAGCGGGTGGGGGATCATAAAAATAGCTTTACATCCAACAGCGAGGTTAAGACAGACTAGACTTAGTGAAATAATCTTGCCAAGGATCAACTGTTCATTAACGTTCACGAATCCTTATTAAAAATTAGATTTAAATAAATCTACACATGCGCAAAACAACCCGGTTTCCGCCAAAAAGCACAATTCCGATTCTGAATATTTTTCTCATGCTTCTATTTTGTCTGATGGCCGAATAATATACAATAAATATATATTTATTATAATTCTGCTTGTCCTTCCCTATGGCAGTTGGTTCCTTAGTTAGCTCACACGACCATTACGCCCTGTTAACAACTCATTAACAATAGACTATTCCGTTTTGACCGCCTGAAAACACGGAACTGACTTAACAGAGAGGCTATTTGGTTTTAGTTAGAAAATGAAAGAAAGAAACAAACAAAAAAAGATAGAAGTGTTTAACGTCTGCTTCAGTGAAATGGAAAAAGTTGTCAATTCCAAATCTTTTCATTTGTCACATTTGTCTCTTTGAATTTCTTTCCTTCGACTACTATTCCTAATTTCTGTAAGAAATACACGTGCATAGTCTCTCTGGCTATATAATATAAAAATATTTTTTAATTATTCCACTCGAAGCAAGGCAATAAAGATATTAGGACGCAAGGAGTTACTGAGTGTTACAGAATATGAGAAAAAGCTACTATTAAAGAGAGAGGACAATAAAAGAACAAGAATTAAGAAAACAAAAGATAACGATTAACATTGCATTTAAATTTTTGAAGCTCGAAGTTGGCTATAAAGCAAAAAGCCGGAAAAGAGCTCCACAAGCAAGAAGTTCAATAGAAGAAACTGTTAGAACTTGCGGTTGCATCTGACCATTTCAACTATAAAATGATGAGAGCTTGCCGCCAATCTAACACTGGGCTTAAATTCATCAAGTCTAGAGGAAAGTTCATCAGAACAATTACCATAAAAGTATTTATAAAAGAGGCACATAGAAAGTACATTACGTCAGTGGAAAATGGATTGAAGGCAAGATGCCAGGTCATGACCAATAACATTGGAGATTCTTCTTTCTATTTTATCAAGAATCTCTAAATATATAACTGGAACACCAGACCAGATATGACAGCAATATTCAAAGCAAGGACGAATGGTAGACTTATGACTATGTAAGATAGAGTTTGGCAAGAAAATAATTTTTTATTGCCTCAATTATAGTGGATACTTAATATTATAATTTTTAGTATTATAACTTATATTATAACTTAGTATTAATTATAGTATTATATTAATATTATGTTAGTAGTATTATTATATAGTATTATATTATAGTATTAATTATAACTTAGTATTAATTATAATTTAGTATTGTAATTTTTCGTTTTACTTTTATTTTGTAATGAATGTCGCAACAGGAATGATTTGCCCCCCCCCGGCCTCTCTCACCTCTCTCTCTCTCTCTCTCTCTCTATCTATCTATCTATCTATCTATCTCTATAAATATAAATATGTTTATTACCTCAAATGTTATTATAGTGGATACTTTGAACTTGAAATAGACGCCCTATTTTTTTTATTAAACACTGGGTATACGTCTATCTTCTTCACTAAGATTTCTCGAATATGAGCTTACGACTACATCACGTTGAAACACCGGCTCCTGTAAGATCACCAAAGTTAAGCAACGTCAAGTCTGGTCAGTACCTTAATGGGTAACCGCTTGGGAATATCAAGTGTTGTAAGCTTGGGTGTGGGGGTGATGTAACGACTCAGAATTCTTAATCGGAGAGCTGAGATCAAATTCCAGTTGGGTTTGTCATATTCGCTTACGCGCAAATCCTCTTAGGGAAGCTATGAATCCACCTCCTCTCCTCCCAGATATGGGTTAATAATTCGTAAGACTTGTATCACTAAAGCTTTATTAACTCTAGCAATTTAAATATATTTTCTGGCTTCAAACAACCTGCAAACTCTTGATAAGACAGAGAAAACGAATTAATCAAATTTTAGGTCAATAGACGTAATACACACTGCTTAATAAATAAACATGCGGCATTTTTTAATATGAAGTATCCACTATAATAGAATTTGGAGATAGATAGAAACAAAATAGATAGAAAGAAAGAAAGTAAAAGAATCAGATACATAGATAGAAATAAAATAAAATAGAGAGATAGAAAGATAGAGAGATAGAAAGAAACAGAATTAGATAGATAGATAGATAGAAAGAAAGAAAGAATAATATAGATAGATCGATCGATAGATAGTTATTTTTTCCTCTTGCGACATTCTTCAAAATACAGAAGCAAACGAAATATTATAACTGTGTTTAATTCGTCGTTTTAATAATAATTTTTTTAAAATACAAAATAATTTTCATTCCAAATAAAAAGACATTGAACAAGAATATATACAGCATCGCATTTTCTCTAAAAATTAGAAATGAATTCGCCGATGAAATTTCAAAATTAGTTTCTAATTTGTGGATGAATGCACCGAGATTAATTCAGGATACAATCAAGTTTTAATTTTTCGTGTGTAAAATCAATAAAAAATATATTTCAATCTTATCGAATATCAAGACCAACATATATTTAATAATTTTTTTCTTGCTATGATGAACTGTTAGTGTAGAAAATGAAGTACAAAAGTTGAGGTGCTGCAAATATTTCTTGATTTTAATGGTCATTGCTTCATTGGAGGAGTAACGGATAGTGGCTCGGATTGACGAATCGGAGAGCCGAGTTCGTATTCCAGTCGGATCCATGATATTCACTTACGTGCTAATACCCTTGGGAAAGGTATGAATTATGGGTAAATATCAGGACAAGCCGGGTTCTATAACCTTGAATGGCAACTGGTCTACCGCAGAAATAAATAGCAACATACTAAGGGAAAAATATCTGCCGCGTCAGTTATGTATCGAAAGATACATGATCGCCTAAGCGTGTACCACGAACGATACATAACTGACTGCATCAGCGTACAATATGAGACCAAATGGGGCTTTAAAACTAACATTTTCCATATGGTTAGAGGTGTGCTAATACCATATTCACTCAAGACGTAGGCGAACACGCGCTGCGTTAAACCAACCATCTTACCAATGTGGCGGGGGCGGTCACAAATACCGATAATAGCTCTTCACAACATCCTTTTTTTCATTATCTGTGAAATTCCATGACTTCTTGGTAAAAGATGGTGGAGGCGGTTTCCGTTGCCTTCTCCAGCATTTTGAATTGTTGTTGCTATTCTCATCGATTGCTGCCACCGAGTGAACATTAGTATATCCCACTATTTAACCCGTAGGTGATGGGAGAAGATTCAAGAATGGCAAAAGTGAGAAGCGGGTGCAATAGAATAGGCATGAATCTGAATTCGGTTAGCCAACTACACTTTCGGTGACGGAAAAGGTAAGCATTTGCTAAATTTAGCTGCGTCTTATACAAGGTCAGAACGATGGAGTGCCAAGCCATGATCTTAATTCTCTAGATTGTCTGGGGCCCTTTTTCTTATCACACACTCTACATCATTCACTCTTTAATATTAACATATGTAAACATTTCATGTGTTTTTTCTATTGGCCAATGGACGCATAAATCTTAGACACGGTGAGAATCAAACTCACCGCCATTAGTTTTCGAGTATAACTTATATAATAACAAGTTCAGTTGGAAGAATGTAAGCCATCCACAGAAAATCGATATAATGAAAATTACGTCCAAATATTAAAGAAACTACTTGATGTTAATTCAAGTTGTTCAATTAAGGAATAGTCACTATTTAATAAGGATTAAGATATAGAATTAGATTTCTAACACATTATTACGTAGATGTATTATAGAACTAAATCGGGGATTATTCAATGAGCAGATAGCATATTTATTCAAAGAAATAATAGAAGCAACAGAGAAACCTTTTAGGTTATAATTTAAACGCCAAAGATAATAACATTGTTCACATTACATTTCCTCACAGAAATGTTATAACAAATTCGGTATGTTATGTTAAACTGGTGTGGTCAATTCGGTATCGGGTCTTCATCAAAGAGTGATGGCATATAATAAATGATACGTCACTTATATTCGGTATCAGGTCTTCAGCAAAGAGTAATGGTATGTGATCAATTATACGTCACTCATATTCAGTATCGATTCTTCAGCAAAGAGTGATGACATGTGATCAATGATCCGTCACTCACATTCGGTATCGCTTCAACAGCAAAGAGTGATGTCATGTGACCAATGATACGTCACTCATATTCGGTACCGCGTCTTCAGCAAAGAGTTATGGCATGTAATAAATGATACGTCACTCATATTCGGTATCCGGTCTTCAGCAAAGAGTGAAGACATGTGATCAATGATACGTCACTCATATTCGGTATCGCGTCTTCAGCAAAGAGTGATGGCATATAATAAATGATACGTCACTCATATTCGGTATCGGGTCTTCAGCAAAGAGTGATGACATGTGATCTATGATCCGTCACTCATATTCGGTATCGCGTCTTCAGCAAAGAGTGATGACATGTGATCAATTATACGTCACTCATATTCAGTATCGATTCTTCAGCAAAGAGTGATGACATGTGATCAATGATCCGTCACTCATATTCGGTATCGCTTCAACAGAAAAGAGTGATGTCATGTGACCAATGATACGTCACTCATATTCGGTACCGCGTCTTCAGCAAAGAGAGCCATGGCTGGCGAGATCAATGATACACCACATATTCGGCATCGACTCTTCAGCAAAAATTAGACATGACAAATGTGATCAATAAGTCCCTTATATTCGGTTTTGGGTCTTGAGCTAAGAGAGACCTGACTGGTGCGATCAATCAAATATTTTTTCTGAATTTTCATCAAGCTGAAGTGGTTAGACGATTTGAAATCAGGAAACCTTGTTCCGTATTCGACTTGTTCCTTATTCGCAATTGAGGAACATTGTATTTTAGATGACAGAGGAGATATGAATTGAAGAAACATTGTCATTTATTCCTACTCTCTTCATTCTACGTCACAATAAAACCCGAATTCTCAACCATTGAACAGAGATCATTTTTTACAACAATCATAGGAGTGGTAACATAGAAGGTCTCTCTATTGTTGGATATGGCAAGCTAGCGATAGTAACTGCGCGATTAGATGCGGTACTTAAAAAAATAAAGTAGTTGTAAATTAAAGTAATAAAAATGCATTTTCGGAAAATTGCACTTGAAAACAACAGTAATTGCGTTATTTGTTTATTGCTATTGTTTACAGGACTAGTATAATGGAAGTCTCTTCGAAAATTAGATGAGATGCTCACCAATTACGAAAGAACCAATACGCCAGCCAGCATTGCAATTCCATCCAGATAAATCGAATATAAAAGTGTCTCGTAACTCCTATTGTCATCGAGTCATATTCCTTTCTCGTACCATTCCAATGCCAACAACGTTAGAATTGTAGTTTTATAAGTTTTGGATTTTGTGCATCTTCTATACTTTTCTTTTGGCATTGAATATGAAATAACTAGGATGGTGGAGGATTTTAGAAACACTATTCAATGTATTTTGTTTTTCTTTTTTAGGTAGATATTCAAGGGTTACAAAATCTAAGAAATTTTAAATAAAGGCCTAATTTTTCCTGATTTTATCTTATTGTTCTCACGTGAGTAAAAAAGTCGTTTTTTATTTGTTGATTTTCAATAGTCGTATAATTTTAAAATGAATATCACGAAAAGTTAAGGTGTTTCTTTTTCAAAAATGAATTCATTTGTAGATTCAATTTTGTTTATTTATGAAATCTAGTAATTTAGTTTTGCGCGGATATATTATTAATGTGTCGGGTATATTCTGAACTGGTCTGGCTTCAAAGAATTCTGAAAATACACCAGTGAGAACAGAATCCATAAGCAGGCTGAATCTGTGTTATTATCGTGGTGTAATGGTTACTAAACATGTCTCACTAGGTCAGTTACGAGTGAGTAGTAGATGCGATCCTCACTGGAGGTACTCCGTACTTGCGGCCTTGAGTCACATCTAAGCTACGTTCTACTTGTAAAGAGATCGACAGTGAAACTACCCACGTTGTTTTGTAAAGAGATCGACAGTGAAACTGCCCACCTCTCCTCGAGTTGTCGGTTAGTCTGTCTGTTTGAGTGACATTAAAACTCCCATGTTGACAGAGAGTATGGCCAATTGAACTGATTCATATCCTCTCTCCGGAATTTTTGAATGATCATCAATGTAAAATGGCCAAAAGAAACTAAGTCAAAAATTGTCTAACATCTGGATATTTTTTATTAAGTTGGTCCTAAGCTTTCGGCTCACATGTGCCATCCTCAGAGTGATTATACAGACATGAACCAAAGATATCCGCCGTCAAACGTTAATATCTTGAGATGGAAGAATGCTATGCGACGATAACGGTCGTGGAATAGTGGACGAAGATCGTAAGTTCAAGATGTGGTCATACCACGCAGAAGACCGAAAAATGACAATAGAACCAATGTTTAGATGCAAAGTATTGTATTGTGACTCGTTGGAAATGGAATTTTATTGAGTGTGGGTTTCTTTCATTTTAATGTAGATGGCCTCCAATATCTGAAGGTTCGTTTTACTGTGTGTACGTGTGAGTATTATTATTTTAGCATGTGATCCGAAACCTTGGGACCAACTTAATAAAAAATGTACAAATGTTGGACAATTTTTTCTTTAATTTCACCAGAAATTAAAGCAAACATAAGAACCGTTCATCATCAGACATAACAGAAATTCATTGTCTGTTATATTTAATAATATATGTGTTATGGGACCTTACTCATAATAACATAATGGACTATTCCATACCTAATAAATACTGGGCCTCAAGAGGAAGCAGAGAGTTCAGTCTGAAGTCGGGCGACCGGCTGATCGGTTGAACTCTCTGCCTTCGGGCAGGGAGGAACCGGAACGAAGCTACGACGAAGGGCCGAGTCTCTTTCGGGGAGGTAAACCGACCCACAACCCGTTTATACGGGTTCAAAGGGCATATTTTTGGCCGAGCCCACGGGCTCGGATATCCCACGTTAAACCGGCCTTGTGCCACATGATGCCTTCGTGGGGGCGGGTACTAAATACTGTTCAGTCTGAAGTCTGGAGTGAAGTCAGTCAGAAGTCCGTCAGTCAGAAGTCCGTCAGTCAGTCGAGTCAGAGGCAGTCCGAAACAGAGTCGCGTTCAGACAATTACTACTAAACCTGATTGTTCGTACTAACACTTTCTACTTCTCTGTATATATTCCTGTTTGTAATATATCTGTTTTATTCCATATACGTGTTCGAGTTCTTCTTTATTGGTTCTACCTTGGACTATCACCGTGGTACAAGGAACCGGACCATAACAATATGTTTAAATCATATATATATATATATATATATATATATATATATATATATATATATATATATATATATCATAGATAGATAGATAGATTCGGGGTAAATAGATGAGAGAAGAGAGATTTGAATTGTTATAAATTGTGATAGAGGGTATAACAGATTAATGAATAAAACATGGTCTCCTTCGATATCCGATTCAAATCAAAGTGTAGTGAGCATTTATTTCGCTCCAGTAAACATGGCTAAAAATTATTGCAATGCTTGTTTTTTTAATGTTTCCAAGACAATCGAAATGGGAGAGAAGGAAAAAATAGAAAAAAGAAATGACATTTAATTACTGGAGTCCGCGTCACGTTGGCCTCGACGTAAAATAACTCTTACAAAAGATATTTATCTGTAGGCACTAATGATAAAGATATGATGAAATTATTATCCTCTGTTTTCTCGTCTACTATTTCATAGATGAAGTCTTAGAGAGAGACGGGTAGGGTCTGGAAGCGACGAAAAAGACGTAAAGTAAAAGAAATTTATAAAAGAAAAAAATGAAAACTCCACCCAGCAATAAAGGAAACTTGAAAATTATTTGTTACACTTTTAAGACAATCCGTCGCTGGAAGTACGCTGGAAAATATTAACAAATAATGCTAATAAATTGTTGGGTTTTTTAATGTAAAACCAATTTTCATCGGCACGATTTTCTCTCTTATGGTCATGGTTCTCTAAGCGTTGTTTAGATGTGGCACAAGGCTGAAATTATGGGATTGAGCTCATTACCCAGTCGTAATTGATCTAGCAAGGCAAATCTGTTAAACACTACACCACGATGAAGTACCTCAGTTTCCTTTCTTATAGAGGGTAATGGTAGCAATATGTGCGAATTTATTTTACACAATGTCATCAGTGAAAGAGAAAATAAGCTAGACAGACTGACTAGGGTTATATATCAAGGAAAGAAAGAAAAAGAAACTTTACCAGAACATTCGTTCATATTAACGTTCCTTACAATACATACATACATAACCATATTTGAGCACTTTGATGCGGTGTAATGGTTAGCGAGCTTATCTTGGTAGATTAATTACGACTAAATAGTGAGTTCGATCCTCGCTGGGGGCTCCACACTTTCGGCCTTGAGCCACTTGCATGCTGTGCTGTGCTTTTATGAATGTCTCTGTGTATATCCATGCGAGATGCTTGTCTTTATATGCAAACAGAGAATCATACACGGACATAGAGTGAAACCCCAAATTATTCATACTCCGGAAAATATACGATTTTAAATAATTTGATTAAAAGAATTTTCCTAACCAAGATTAACCTAAAAAATCGAGAGTGAAAGAAGCTATTCACAGAAAGAAAACCACAGAACCGCCTTGATATAATATGAGATACGCAGAAGACACTGTGTTGATGGCTGACTTGGAAAGAAATCTACAGGACCGCCTAGATAGGGTAGTAAAAGAAAGTGACCATTTACTACAAGAAGACAGAAAATATGGTCATTAGCAAGAGAAGAAAGCCGAAGATGTGAGTTACAAGATGTCAACATCAAGCAGGTAAGGAAATTTAATTATCTGGGAAGTGTTTTAACAGGGGATGGAAAATGTGGCACCGAAATTAAAATACATTGGAAAAAGACATTCTAAAAGAAAAGTAAAGTACTGAGAAACAAAAATAAAATCGTTAGAAACTAAAGTAAATAATACTGGATTGCTATCCATCCTCTTATATGATAGTGAATACTAACCAATAGCCTCATAGATGAAGATAAAACTGGAGGCAATAGAAATATGGTTCTACATAAGGATACTGAGAATACCATAGACAGTGGGAGTAAGCAACGAGTAAGTCGTAAAGAAATTGACAACAAAAAGAAAACATACTTAGAATCAAAAAGAGATAGCTGAAATTTCTTGGACACAAAATCAGGAAGGAGAACTTGGAAAACTTAAATCCTCATAGGGTATATTGAAGGGAGGAAAAAGAGGTGGGGAAGCAGCGATTCACAAGATGGCGGAACGGTGGGCGGGAGGATTAGCAAAAGGAGAAATCTACTAAGGGCCACAAGGGATAGTAAGAGAGAGCCATGATCGCCCACGCCCTGAACAAATGCAGCACATAGAAGTTCTATCAGATATTAACATGCAAAGCTAGAGTTTCTAATTTAAATGATATTGAAGTCATAGGCGGCTGTAAAAGTTTCCAGTGTCTTCTTTCTTTTTTTTTTGTAAATATAAGTAGATAACACTGTGTTGATGGCTGACATGGAAAGAAAACTAGAGGAAAGCCTAGATAGGGTAGTAAAAGTAATAGACAGTGGGAGTAAGCAATGAGTAAGTTTTAAAGGAAGGCTTGGAGAATTCAACACCCACAGGACATATCAAAGGCAAAGGAAACAGGGAAAGACAGTGGTTTACCTATATGATAAGCTTGCGTAATGATATAATGGAATATGCTTACACCTGTGTTCCCCTTCACTGGGATATGACTGGCTGGTGTCCGTTATAAATACCGACGGACGTGTAGGTACGACAGAGTCGACAGAGCCTTAGTCCGAGAGCTAAGTCTATAACGACGCCTATTGGACTACGCCATTGATCTACACTTCTTACCTGCAACTACGACGCGTACAAGTCGATTACTGATACCGTATTCTACTTGGTTATAATAGCCAAAACCACTTAGCTACTTCTTTCAAATATATCCCTTTCCGGGGCATATCACGTAAATAGATGGCAAAACGAGGGATGCGGAAGGTTTGGCAAAGGGACAAACGTTGCTAAGGGTTTCGAAGTATAGGAGGTTGTGGAGAGCTATGACAGTCCACGTCGTAGATGAAGAAGATCTTACAAAATTGAAATGAACGATGTGTGTAGTTAGTTGAGTTTTCTCCTTTATATTAAAGAGTTCTTCACTATATATCAGGTTAATAAGGTCAGTCAGTCATGTGCTATGCGTTATACACGCTTAGGTGAGCATGTATCATATATACGATATACATGACTGACCAGGCAGATTTTTCCCAAAGTAGGTTGCCATTTCTTTCTGCAGTAGACCAGTTGCTGTCCAAGGCTATAGAGCTCGGTCTGTCCTACGATTTAACCAAGGGTATTAATGGATTCGACTGGAATTCGAACTCTGCTCTCCGATTCCTCAATCCGAGCCGCTATCCATTACTCCACCGTGCCTCCAGTTAATACAGTAGTGTAGAATAATGCGTTTTCACGACCGAGTAGCATTTGCAATGTTCATGATCTCAACATAAGGGAATAGATAAAGTTTAAAGAACTTAGTGAGGATCTCATGATAAAGTTTGTGACTGTCAAAAACCAGAGAAAAGCCTACAAAATTATATAAAAGCAATTTCAAGTGTCAATTTTAACAGTTCAAAACCTTTACAAGAAATCAAGAATTTCTACACCGTGATAAACTGTAAAAGACAGGAAAAAAATTTCAATAATTTCAAATTGTCATCTTCATGGCGCAATTTTTTCCTATACATAGGCAAACACAAAGACGAAATCTGTGTCGAGCGAAGTGATTCGAAACGGTTGAAAAGTACTTGTGCCTTCCATCCAACAACTCAAATATAAGGATCTTATTATTCAAGGAATTGATAGTAAGTTAATGTCTCATTAAGCCTTGTTAGCGAAGTGATTTCGGCATTAATCACTTTAACATTGCTAATTAATTCTTTGTATAAATTGTTTCATTATGATATAAAATATGATCTGTACACTCTAATATATATATATATATATATATATATATATATATATATATATATATATATATATACATACATACACGACATGGTGCTGAAAATGTCTCATTCCGACCAAGAAAGGATTAATGATATAAAATTTGGTCAGATTTTTAGAAGTGGTTAAATCGAGAACACTAGTAGTTGTTTATATATATTCCCAACTATGCTTGAGTTAATTTAATGTAAACTGTTTAGATATTCTGAAATCGCATTTATTTAACGTGGGACATATACAAAAACGGAAAGAAAGAAAAAAAGAAAGAAAGAAAGAAAGAAAGAGTCGAATATATTCCATCAACGGCACGGTTCAGCAGATGTATCATCATATTTCAAAGCATAAGCTGTAACAAGTGCTTAAGTCGGAAATATTTATGGAACTGAATGAAGCCGTTCTATTGCTTTCAGCTGAGTGGAGCAGAAGTCTCTTGAGGCTCGATTTACGTATACGTATGTTGCATCAAACTTGTATCACACACACGCCTTCCAACATTTTCCCAGCTTTTGTTTAACTCTTACTCTTTGAAGCTCTATTGGATATTTTGTTTTGTTTGTTTCTTTGAAGCTTTATTCGTCTTTTGGTATGGACGACCACTGGGTGTGTGTGTGTGTGTTTGAATGTGTAACACGCTGGCCTTCCACTTTAGAACGTATACTTTGTCCATAATTTTCTTACGTATCTTTCTTCACTCCCCGCCACTCCCTCTTCATCTGCGTTACTGAACAGGTAAGCCCTAATTAAATGTGCGCAAAATTTGATATTGGCCCTTCTTTTCAAACTAGATATTGAATCCACAGAAAGCCAGTTATCTCTAGAAACGTTTGTATATATCTAATAAATGAAGAAAACCCTTTTCAAAATATCTTGCTCACACACACACGCACAAACGCACTCACACACACATATACAAATATATATATATATATATATATATATATATATATATATATATATATATATATAGTTGGATTAATGTGTGTTTGTGACCTTGGGTTTCACGCCTTCTGCAATTGAAGGTCACAAATTCACATCAATCCATCTAAATATGTTAACTCTATCACTGATATTGAGCGCTTTCCAATAAGTACAGCGCATATATAACATATAAATAATATATAGAAAAATGGCATAAAAATAAATAAGCTTAAATTCATCTTCATCCCTGCCGTGCGCCAATGCCTTAGCTGTAGAATCACGACTGACACCAATTCAGTCGAGTTTCGATCCTAGCTAGAGGCAACCGGACGTCTAGCCACACTATATATATATATATATATATATATATATATATATATATATATATATATACACACACGTTTTACCAGTTTCTGATAATGTCGAGGAGGATATAAATCCAGGGAGAGCTCAATGTAGACTACAGAGCATTATAATAATATTAAGAAGACGGAGACTTTAATTATCCACTTCGTTTATAATTTATTTGGTGAACACCGAGGTGTTCAACTCTTCAGACCGAAAGTTCCTGCGTAGATTTACCAAATAAATTATAATGAAATTGATAATTAAAGTGTCCGTCTTCTTATTATTACTAATATATATATATATATATATATATATATATATATATATATATATATATATATACATATAGGGAGAGAGATAGAGAGAGGAGAAACTATTTTACAAACCAAATTCATGTATAGTGCTACCCAATATCTTTGCATGAATTTTAAGCCATCCAGAAAAATTTACCTCTGTATAGTGCAACTGGTCACTGAAAATGCATGATTTTTAACCTCTTCAAAATAATTACCCTTGTATAGTGCGATTCCTTCTTTGCATAAGAAACTCTTCATAAAAAAATCGCTCTATACTTGCGTAACACCGCTTATCAGTTTATTGAATCCTTTGATGTCGAGGAGCAGTATTGCGTGAAATTTTGGAGTTGATCAACAAATAAATTGAACATTTATTAATTTATCAAATTATTGATGTGAGAAATGGTGAAATAGTTGTCAAATTCGGTCTATAAACTTGTAATGGACGCGAAGAAAAATTAGCTCAATAATGTACAGCAACCAACGATGCAGTAGCCAACACCCGTCTTGAAGAACACTCTAGACCTGCCTTTCTCAAACTTTTTACCCTTGCGGAAACCTTGAAATAGTTTTCATGTTTCGAGATACCCCTGCATCAAAATTATTACATACCATTATTAATATCTATCTTTTATATTTTTATCATAGTTCATATGGTAAACATAATGCATGGACACCGCGCATGCGTCCTGTACTCTAATAAGTCACTCACTGAGACATGCATACGTTCTGCCCACTAACCAGTGAAGGCGGTTTTACACTGACGCCACACAGACATTACTAAATGCATTCCCTACGAGTATTATAATTTTAAATAATATACGCAGTTGAAGCCTTTATTATAATAACCAAGAATTTTCCAGCAATACACCGTACGTGTATAGTAAAATTACGAATATAGAATTAAACAAAAATTACACAAATGCATTAATCTATTTATCACTGTTTCTCGCCGAACCCATAGCGACCTCTTTCGGAGCCCTAGGGTTCCGGGGAATACCGACTGAGAAACTAGATGCTTATAGACATGGAGAAACCAAAGAAAAGAAACGAAAATTGAAGATTGACTACATAACGATCAATAAGAACATACGTACCGCCTGCTGGATCGACCAGTCATGTGTAACGTCAAAACGAAACTGCGGACATTAAAGAAAGCAAAAGCCAAATTAGAACGGGCAACTGAATTACCCAAACTGCAAAGAGATGTACATTGACAGCGTTAAAGGCAAATATAATGCAACAAATTTAAAGAGAATGAAAATTCAAAATGGAACACATTAAGAGTTTTATTCCTCAGCAAACGAGATTATCGTACGGAAAAAGACTGAGAGATTTAAAAACAAACAAAAAAAAACGTTACATTAATTTCGATTTAAAAATCTTACTTACTTTAATTAAAAGAGAAAGCAATTTATTAAGGTAATAATGTATAGAAAGTGCTTTGATTGCTAGATCATCCACGGTAATTTTGCTTCCAGGTTCTCAAACATTTCACCTTTCTTGGTAGATTTTCTATTATCAGAACGTGGAATACATAATATGAAAAGTGATAGAAACAAAAGCATAGGAAAACGGAATAAAATCTGCTAGACTACACATCCAAACACGTCAAAGAATTAAATTTTAAAATTCAACATTTCTTCTCGGTACATAATTGCAACCCACGCTCGCATTTTTATATCCACCCTCCCCATCCTCTTACATATTGATGTATCACCCCAAATGCATACATAATACCAGATGTGTTGATACGTTTTATTTTAATTTAGCGGCATATCAACCTCTATGTGTTATTTAATGCCGAAAATATTTTGTACACAATTTTATGGCTCCAATTGCATATATTTTGAAAGCAGTTTTATGTCTTCAACTATTGATATTTTATACTTTCAGAGTAAAGGTATGATTTTTAGATATGTAGTCTGTAAATGATATCTTGTAGGTGTTATATGTTTTGGTATAATACTATTTCTTTAAGGTAGAACATTATGTTACCGGTTTCAGAATTTTCAAATACTTTTCTCACGTTCATTTCCTTGTAATATTTGTGCCTTACAGGTGCAGGTAAGTCCATTCAGTTAAAATCTGTTTCAGAGTGTGGGTGGCTTGGCATGTTCTGCAGGTTGGTTGATCTTCATTCTCCAGAAGTGTGGATGGGTGAGGTATGTGTGGCTCATGTGCAGGGTCAGTGCAAGGGTCTCGTGCCCCTCACCGAATCTATGATACTCCCCCGACTCTACTACATCTCCATTTTCATAAGGTAATATTCATATAAAATACAAATTTTATTGTAACCTAATTATGCACAATAATGGGGCATATGTAACATAGATGAAAAATTTAACTAGAAAAATTAAAAACACATATAATGTATCTAAATACAAATTAGAGAGATAATAAATCATTCCATCTTAAATAAATCGACAGAGTTTTGTGGAAATTTTTAACATCAACTTGAAATTTCTCTTGTTGAAAATTGAATAATTTTAACGGATACATTATAGATTTTAAAAAAAAGGGGAAATTTTATATCCTGTTTTTTTCGAGATTTCGCATGAACAAAACAAATTCAGGGATCTGGATCAAAACAAAAACTAGAATGACGTGAAAACCCGCGAAAATCTTTCGTTCTTTAATGGTGCTTACTTTAATTTGTAACATATATAAATGTAGGTAAAAAAAACAAATGTTGATAAGATAGAGAATTTCACAAAGAACTGTCCGTGGTCTCCAATTAAGCTTGATACCCTCTCCTAAACACACACACACACACACACACACACATTCGTCAGGGTGTTCGGGGGTAATTCACACCGGCCCTGCTCATGTGTAACGTTGAGAGGTACTGAATATGATTTCTCTTCCAAAGATTCAAATTAATGTTTTATTTAACTGCCTAAAATTTAAGATATTCTTTATGTTCTCACAAAAATCGAACATTTTTATTGATTTTAATATTTTCTTGTGCTTTATATTTCAGGAGCAATAAAGAAAATCAAGCAAATGTCCAACGAGAATCAGCATAAAAAACTAAATTATCGCGCTGTTATTAAATTTTTTTCTGGAACTAATTGCGTCGCAGGAAAGTTATGTCAATATACAAAATGTCTACTATTAGGACATCGCATCATCTGTAAAAAGGTCTTAATGTTGCAATGCTAAGTGTCGGCAGGACAGGAGAAGCCTCGAAGACGATCTGCGGCCATGTTTGTGGAAGTTAACATTGTCAAAAATAAAACTAAAAACAAAACTGTTCTTTTTATGTTATTGTGTTATTAACAATGTGAACTCAAAATTTTTCTCATTTAAGGATAAAATTCCGTCAGAAATTATCCGAAGTTCATAGGATAGGCCGCAATCACACTCTCACGAAGACTCATTTCGGACCAGAGTGAAATCAGACAACACCTTAAGCAGCATTAGGATCATCGTAACATTAGACAGCTACTCATAAACTATACGAAAATACCAGCAAAATCAAATAGTAAAAACAGACTTATAATCTTTGAAGTTATATTCATATAACAAAAACAAACATCCATATATAAAAGCAATTATAACTTAAAAGCTCGCTAACTCATATTTATATTAATAAAAAAAAAATACACACACACACACGTTACACCTTGCCTACGTTACAATACCAATTATCTCTACCTATCCTGATGATGACTTAAAGTCGAAAGCTTAGGTCATATCTCTTGTACTTTTTTTCGAAATGAACTTCAGTCAATTCCTGGCGAAATTTCCTCCTTGTTTGAGAAGGATTATTCATAATTTGAAAAAGTCAATCATTAAAAAAAAATTAATCGACACAAAATGTCTGTTGTTTTTAATATTTGCCATATATATACCAGCAAAAATAAAATAGTAAAAACAGTCTTATGATCCTTGAAGTTATATATATTGCAATTAGCATTGCAACATATATATATATAATTTCCTGTAGCCTTTTCATGTCAATTTTCTACATACAAACACGTGCAATAACCTGCCCTCGTCAGCCGCCAAACAGGGCAGATAAGACAGTTTCGGTGGCAAAGGCGGTACTGCCACTCCTGGTGACACCAGCGGCTTTTGTCACTGGACAGGGTATTGTTTTTTGTATACTTTTCAGTCTCTTGCGATTTCTTTTTACAGTTTCAACTGAGGTTTTCAACTTTTTGCTAAAATGCACAACGCGACGATTATTAATGCCGTAGAATGGAAGGTAAACAGATGTGTTTCACGTCGGAAGCAGAATTGTGTTTTAAGCATGGTTTTATTTAACTTGATCAGATCCAACTCGATGCCTCTTGAACTGTGGTCTGGAGACGATGTGAAGTACGAATCATGTTCCGGACATTGATGCCCATCTTCAAAAGAAACCAAACGATTGACCATTCGAGAAATGCCCGTTTAAAATAATTTCCCATGCATTGTTATTTTCATTTATTTTTTTCGGTGGGTTTTGTTTATTTTTCTTTGTTTTTATCGACACCTTCAGCAGAATATTGCTAGAAGTAATTACATTTTCTTTTTCATCGCTGTGACTGAAAAATAACTATAGGAGTTATGATTTCTTCTTAATAGTGGTTATTGGGTATTAGACATTTATATAAGGCCCCGTGAAAATTTCAAGGTTTTCCTATTTGAATTTTCCAATGAATCTTAATTCTTAAGTTAATGATTGAATAAGCTCATGGCGAGTTCTACGACAATAAAATATAAAAAAAATTGATAATTTTTAATATATTTGGATAAGCTTCAATTCTATACAAAACACAATTGGCTTGTATTTTCTCTATCAACCGTGTCAATTTTCTTCATATTATTTGAATAAATTTTACCAAAATGAGTGTACCGTGTAATAAGTGTTGGATTTAGATTACTTTTCATATGATTAATTTTAATGATTTACCAGCGTCATTTTCGTCTACCTTCACTATATTGGTTCATTCAAGTGTCGGCTTTGTCCCTCGCTATTCTAGTTCGTCCCTACTATTATTATAGACCCAGCTATAAAAAGCGCACCAAAAGAATCGATTCTGATTACAACATTTCCGTCAAACGACAAAAATCAAATCCATTTTATACAGTTGGGACGCTGATCTGTCATTTTAAATAACTCCGAGTGCAGCTAATCTAAACTGGGTGAGTAGATTGAACTGCTAAGATAACAAAGATGAACATCTTGTTGACAATGAGTGACAGAAATACTCTATTTAAGGGTGAGCTGTAAACCAATGTTGCTTGACAGTAACTTCCTCTCCAAAAATATTTCTCCCTTGTCGAATCTTGATAAAGTATTTTTATGACACATAAAATCTTCGTATTTCTCTGTTGAGACCATCATATTCCGCAAAGGTGTACGATAAATTATTTTTCCTCTCGACATCGGATATCTTTTAGGTATTGCTTATAAATATATATCGAAAGAAATGAATTAAATAAAATGTAAAAAAAGGATTGAATATATTTTTAAAAGTTTGGTTTAAAAAAAAAAAAACAAAGATTGTCATTTTTACTGCAATATTGTTGTACTTAACCAAACTAGTGAAGCTCCATCATCACGGCGCGAACCCTGAATTTTCACCTACCGCGATGAACGAGTGATCTCTTAGGGAGGTGCCATGCCTTGAAAACCTATTAGGGCTTGAAATCTACCTAGATTCATCGGTAAAGATGCTGGGAAAATGTTTTGTTCCCTATACTGCTCCAATAAATATCTGGCTTCCGCTGCTCTCTTCTACATTTACAAGAGTCAGATCAGACAGAAAATAGGGCACTGCTGCTATATATGGGCAGGAACTGCCAAGTCTTCACTTTCCCGCCTTGACAGAGTCCAAAAGCATTTCCGCGTCCTTGTGGTTGATGAAATTATTTTCCACCCTACAACCCTTTTCCCACAGTCGAAAAGTTGCAAACCTCTCGCTGCTCTGTCGCTATTTCCCTGAAAAGTTTTCAGATGAACATTCCTTAGTTCCAGCAGTTTTAACCTTCACAGCTAAGACCGACCATCCCACACACATTTTAACGAACCACGCTTATTCCCTTAGTATTCCATTGGTGAGATGTAAGTTCCACTCGAACAGCTTCTTTCCACGAACCGCTGCTTTGTGGAACCGACACACAATAGGAAGCTTCCCAATCACTACAATCTTAAGCTATTCAAATCTACAGTCAACTGTTATCTTTCCATCACATCTCCATAAACTGTGCTTCCTACTCTGTAACCCTCTACCCGAGTGGCTCTTGAGCAGTGTATAAGGTGAACATCATTGTTAAAAAAATTTAAACAAGACATTTTTGAGTATAAACAAAAATTAGTCATACAATTATTTCTGTCATTTTTATACTAATGCAATCTGATGACTGACGGGTTGTCGAATGATAAATATTATCAAAATTCAAGCATTCTTCATTATTTTTCTAAAATACTTTAATTTTAACACAAGTATGAGTCATCCAAGTAAAAATTGAACTCATTGCTCAACAATAATCATCTTTGAAATCAATTCCATTGAGACATAACTGATGTTAGTAATACCATCGTGTGGACGCTTTTCGGGATTCTTCGAATCCAAGCTCGCAGAAATGATGTCTGATGTGGGATGTCTTCATATTCCAATGTTTTAATATTCTGTCCTATTCCGTTTTGATCGCACGGAAAAGGCGGTGGAGATATTATCGGCTTTCAGTGATAAAATGAATGAATGAAATTAAGAAGGAAAGTGTTTAATGGCTGCTTTAGTGAAATGGGAAAAAGTTGTCAATTTCAAATCTTTTCATTTGTATCCCCTTACTTCTTAAAATAACAAATCAGCATCCATATTTATGATTGTTATTGCCATATTTTGATAAAGCTGTTAAGCTCAAATATTTAACGATTTGATACGAGAATTTCTACGGATATTTTATTGACATAGAACGCGCCATGAGCTTACTCAGCCATTACCTTAAGAATTAAGATTCGTCGGAAAATTTAAATAGGAAAACCGTGAAATTTTCACGGGTCCTTCTAGTAAATGTCTAATCCCCAATAACCTCTATTAAGAAGAAATCATAACTCCGATAGTTATTTTTCAGTAACACCGATGAAAAAAAGAAATATAATTACTTTTAGCAATATTCGGTTGAAGCTGTCAATAACAAAGAAAAATTAAAAAAAAACACTTACTCCTTCAATTTGTGTCAGAGAATACAACGGTGAAATTAAGCGGCCTATAAAAGTAAGGACTAGGAGAACGTTGAAAAGCCATAATTAGGAGAATTAAGTAGTATTAGGTTGGTGCAAAAATAATGACGTAATAATGTCGTTTTTTGACGTTAAAAAATACGTCAAAAAACGACATTATTACGTCATTATTTTTGCACCAACCTAATATATAAATAAATCAATGTTTTATTTTATATAAACTTTATTTTGATTGATGCTTGAAATTAGAATTAACCGGATATTTTATAAAGTTCCGGTTTGTGTAGAAAAGTAACGTGGAATTAAGACAGTTGTACTAACTCTTCGGTGGAAACCTTTTGTCCTTGGAAATCAGAGTTCAAAATATTAGCTTTTACTTGAGCTTACATGTCGACTATTGTCCATAAAATTGCAACTTTCTAAGCCATATCGTTGCGAAAGCTGTCTGTTCAAATAAAGTAAAAAATCTTAGACAGCGAAGAACAGCAGAGAATCAGACATCACAAAGAATCAGACGATTATGATTGGTTATGAAGGCCACGACAGTAAGCCAATATAGGTTTGGTCTGTTTGCTTAACGGAATATCAACTTCTTATGAGTCATTTAAGCCAAAATTCTATTTTCTTGTGAGTTCTTGTGTGTTTTTTCCCCAAAATGTATTGCTGGTAATTTTTTCCCAAAATGTATTGCTGTTAATTTTTTCTAAAGTATTGTTATATTTTCATGTTTTGACCCCAGTTTGGGGGTTCCCTATTTGCACATAGATGGGACCCTAACAGATTCGACCACTACAGGTCAAGGCAGACCTTGGTTACACAGTAATTAAGAGGTGGTTCCACTCTCCTCAAAACCTGCCGTAAGACAAAATAGATATAGACATTACACGAGAGCTATTACTTAAGGAAGAACATCAGGTGCCAAAAATATAAACACATAATAACAATAGGGTATGACAAGAACGATTACAGTGGCAAAAGGAAGGCAATACACAAGAGAAGCAGCATCAATGGAAGCCAGGCTTTGAC
The DNA here is from genome assembly GCA_963932145.1 of Acanthosepion lycidas. Classification (NCBI taxonomy): domain Eukaryota; kingdom Metazoa; phylum Mollusca; class Cephalopoda; order Sepiida; family Sepiidae; genus Acanthosepion; species Acanthosepion lycidas. The sequence goes on from OZ010574.1 coordinate 35,978,673, forward strand.
AAGCAAGACTGCTCCAGCAGGAGAGGAGCCAAAGAAGAACGTTCGGTTTAAAACTTCAAAATATAGCTTTGAGATTAACCGACGGGACAATGTTCTATAGGATTAAAATGCTGGTTGTGACTTCAAACCCTTGGCCGGGAAGTATGGATATGCTGAGACTGAGTGAAAACAGGACTAACAATAAATGAACAGTTAACCAAGAAGAGATATACCTAGACTTGAACATCAGAATGGGAACACTCCACCCTCGTAAGTTGAGTAAAATGTTTGATTCAAAATTCTCTGAATGCATATCGACACATGTCTGAAGAAGGCCGTACACAGCGGTCTAAACGTAGAATAGTCCTACTGTAATTAATGTAAATAAAACTCGGAATAGTTTCTTAATCACACAACAAATGTAATTATCAGAGATAGTTGCTTTTCGCCTTTTAAAACTGTTTAGCGGACAAGTTCTTTTACAGTTTACACCATTTACGAGATCCATCTTATTGGATTTGACTGTTTTTTTAATGGGATAAATATTTTTCAAGCGCTATCTCCGCTTATATAGAGGTTGCATCCAAGTATTGAGGTTATGGAGGAGAAATGTCAAATCTGGCGTGACATTTACATGATGGCGGATTATTTGTGCAGTAATCAAAGACACTCACCAGACAAATATTTCCGAAAACGAAAATTTGTCCCAGGAATATGTAGCTTACTGGCATAAGATAATGTTTATAAACTAAGTATTTTTGACAAGATGAGAATTACCCAGATATATCTTAATATTATTTATTATTTCCTACATCAGTCAGGCTTGATTGACATTATGTATCATGGTTTTGAGCAAGACTGAGATAGCATTATAAATTATCTTAACCAAATGGGAGTAGATACGTTCGCCTATCGATCGTTTCACACTCCGCCCGAGCCTTTTGAACGGAAATAGAAGTTTATCCCTTATTTCCTGTTTAGGATTGGGTTTCCGATTCATTCTATAGTCTTCCTATTCTCTTTCACTCCCAACAGCCACTTATTGGCCTTATCGACTTGCTTGGGGTAAATAGATTTTTTTTTTAAAGTAATTTACACTACGCATCATAATTGTTGTGGATTCCGCGTGAAAAATCGGTCTCCAATAAATGACAAACGCAAGTATTTAAGATAAGAAATTAAATGTATTTACACAAAATACAAAAGGTAATGCTGTTAGTAAAATCCAGGAATGCCGGTTAGTATTAATCAAAGATCGCTATATACAGTCTCGAAGTAAACTGCCTTAGAGTCGGGCGTCCTTGTAACGGACTTCTAACGTCAACTCAATCACAGTGTCTATGTACTTTCCACTGTTCCTCCACCCCGTTCCTCTACTCGCTCTTCTACCTTCAGACTGACTGACTGTGGCTCTTTTATGGCAGCAGGACGAGTCCATTTATATCAGAAGAGGGTGGACCCCATAATACCCACCTCCTTACATCCCATTTTGGGGGGAGTTAATATTTTTGTCTCTTGTGGTTGATCATTAGTGGTTCGACGAATTTTCTTTTCCTGCATGACCTTCTCATGACTATTATTTTCTTGCGGTCTTTGTATCTCGAATGCCTCAAAGATTGTATCCATAGCATCATCTGTGGTTGACGAGCTTGGTTCCTCAATTCGTCTTTTCTGTAGCTGGTCGATATGTCTTCTGTGTGTTAACTTTTCGCCTTTTATGGTATACATTAGATTCCCGATTCTATTGATTACTGTACCCGGCTCCCAGTAAGACATTGTTTCTAAAAAGATTTTAAATAAACCCGTTCTCCAGGTTTGAATGATCTCTTTGGTACCATCGGTTTATAATTGATTTTTGCTCTTGCTTGGCAATAATTTGTCGAACACCGATCTTATTTTCCGCGCAAACATCAACTCTGCTGGAGAAAGACCCGATAGTGTGTTTGCGTTGGGTGTTATCCTATATACTTGTAGAAAATGCTGTAGAGCTTTTGTCGTCGGTACGTCCTCTGCTTTTTTTAGTGCTCTTTTCAATGTGTTGACAAATCTCTCGGCTTGTTCATTTGACCTCGGGTGATATCGCGCTATCTTAATATGTTTTACTTGGTACATCTCGCAAAATTCTTTAAAATCGCTGGATGTAAACTGTGTGCCATTATCGCTTACTACGCAATCTGCGACACCAAATCTAGCAAATAGTTCAATTAAACAATTTATGGTGTTTTCCGTTGCTGGGTGCTTGAATCTGGCAACCTCTGGCCATTTGCTAAAACTATCTATTGTTATTAGATAATAGTAACCATCAATGGGTCCTGCATAATCCACGTGTATTCTGGAACACGGTCTGTCTACTTGAGGCCATGGCTTTTGTATAGAGGGTGTGCCTTCGCCGCAGCAGCACAACCTTTGCAACTTTCCACCATTTGCGTGATATCATCGTCCATGTTCGGCCAGTATACAAAACTTCTCATGAGTGATTTCATCCGGTTTTTTCCGGGATGTCCCAAGTGGAAATCTTTTAAGATCCTTCTTCGTAGTAACTTTGGTATTACAACTCTCTCGTTATACAACAATATGTTGTCACAGATTGAGAAACTGTCTGCTAAATTCTTTACTTTCTCTTCCATTTTTTTCTTGGTATCCTGGATAAACTCGTCTCTTTCTGCTTCTCGTCTTATTTCTAGCAGCGTTACAGGTAGTTCCTTTATTGTATTGCATCGTACCTTGCTGATTTCATTTTCCGCTTGTAATGCGGCAATTACCGACTATTCTAACGGTTCGCTTTTTGCAGGTATTAATCGCGATAGTCCGTCAGCATGTCCGATTTTCTTTGATGGCAAGAATTGCAGTTTAAAATTATAGTTCAGCAACACAGTTCCCCATCTTAAAAGTCTGTTCGCTGTATAGACTGGTAAGCCTTTTTTTAGAACCAAATATCGTAAGGAGTGGTTTGTGGTACGTTGGAAGTGTGAACTCTCTCCCACATATATATCTGTGAAAACGAGTTACTGCAAAAATTATGCCTAATGCCTCCTTTTCAATCTGTGAATAGTTTCTTTCCGCCTGTAATAATGATCTAGATGCGTGTGCAACGGGTTTGTTTGTACCGTTCGGCATCTTGTGTAAAATACACGCACCTACCCCATGTGAGCTCGCGTCACTTGCAATAATTATTTCGAGTTCGGGATCAAAATGTGTCAGTGTTAGCTCTGAAGTTAATTTCTGTATTATTTCCTTGAACGCTTTTTTACAGTCCTCTGTCCAATTCCAATTAAGCTCCTTTTTTAGTAACTCATTTAATTGAGCCCTCAGTTTATGCATATTATCAATAAATTCGCCATAGTAGTTAGCTAGGCCCAGGAAACTTTGCAGTTCTGCAATATTTTTGGTTCCGGCATATTTTTAATTGCCGATGCCATCTCTGGGTCCGGTTTCCTGCCATTTTCATTTATTATCTGACCTAAATATTTAATTTCCTTTAGGAAAAAAATCACTTTTCTCCTTTTACTTTGAAGCCAAAATCCTGAAGTCTTCTAAAAACTTCTTTTATATGTGACGTGTGCTCTTCAACACTGTCGCTCTTAATTAGAATATCATCCAGATAAGCGGTCGCGAAATTCTGGCCCGTGAGTATTGTGTCCATCGTTTGCTGAAAAATTGCAGGTGCAACTTTTATTCCGAATGGTAGTCTGTTGAACTTGTACAACCATTTGTGCGTATTAATGCAAAGGATTTTCGAACTCTTCTTGTACTGGAATTTGTAGATAAGCCTCACTAAGATCTATTTTTGAAAATATCTTACCGCCGTTGAGCTTTGTAAATATCTCCTCTGGGCTCGGTAGTGGGTAATGGTGGTCTTTTACTACCTTGTTGAGTCCTGTCGAAAAATCTGCGCATACGCGAATTTCTCCTGACTTCTTTTTTACGTAAACCACCGGCGCAGCCCACTCACTAAACTCTGTTTTAGATACAATCCCAGTTTGTTCAAGTCTCTCAAATTCTTTGTTTATTTTTTCTATAGTAGCAAACGGTACATTTCGCTTCTTTCTGAAAATTGGTTGGACGCTTTCTTTTAATTCTATTTTGGCCTTAAATTTGTTGCATCATCCCAACCCACTTGAAAATACCTCAGGAAATTGCTTGTATAATTCTTCCTTCAATTTTATGGTATCTGATGATTCAACCTCTAACTTTTTGCAAAACGAGTTGATAGGTAGGTCCTAAACGTTGAATTTCTGCATCCAGTCGATACCTACTAAATTTTCAGTATCTTTCATGACGTATATCTTAAGTTTTTTGTTTTGCTGTGAAATTTAACATTCACTATTATTTCTCCCTCAAATTTTATTTGTTTGCCTGTAACCGACTTGACAATTTTTGAATGTGTAACATGGTAGGTCTGTTGAGTTTTTTTCCATGTCTAAGTTGATTATCGTGAGGTCGGAACCCGAATCCAGTTGTAATTTAATCTTTTTGTTTAAAATTTCCAGTTCTACATATTTCCTTATATATGTGTTGTCATCATTATTCATCCTTGTAAGTCTTATTCTATTAGTATCTTTTCTATTTCTACATTGGAATGCCTTGTGGCCTGTTTTTTACACATTCATGACAGTTTTTATATCTGAAGCGGCAATCCTTGTTCCAATGTAATCCTCCACATCGATAACATGCTGATGGAGGGGGCTTATATTTGTTTCGATATCCGTCATAATTTGTCCTGTAAGTTGTACTTTTCTTATTGTAAAATTCTCTTATCATAAAATTTTATTTTTCTTTCCGGGGAGGGTGAGAATCTTTTTTCATTGTCGTAAAATTTTAGTTTTCTTTCCGGGGAGGGTGAAGAACGTAGACTTTTATTTAACTTACGTATATGAGAAACAGCTGATTGTTCAATGTCCTTTGCGTCTTAAACATCTCTGGCAATCTTCCGATAATTGCTATAATGTTAGACCCGGTTCATTTTGTAATTTTGCAAGCATTCTTCTACGCATTTTGCTATCTTTTGTAGAAACTAGCCCTTGAACAAAGATGAGGCATTTAAAATTGTCCGGTGTTAATTCCGTTAGTTTGAAGTCGTTACAATGTTTATTTACGATTGCGGCAAACATGGAATAATCCTCATTATCGCCCTTTACCAGGTTAAGGCATTTCCACCTCCTATGGAAGAGTGATGTTTTGGGGCTGAAGAGTTCTTTAAGACATGTCACGGCTTCGTCAAATTTTAATTCGTTCGTCTTTTTTGGCAAGATATAATCCACGAACTTTGTATATTCTTCAGTTCCTAATTTTCTAAGCAATAGACGTAGCTTTTTTGCTTCTGTCCAATTTTGACAGTCTATGTTAAAGATGCCTTCATGTTTTCTGAAGTAATCTCCAAAATTTTTGTCCTCATCTAGAGAATATTTGAAAATCTCTATGGTATTCCACACTGCGTCTTGCGAAAATGTTGCTTCTATTTCACTATCGAATTGTTTGCTGCCCGCTACTTTTAATATTAGTTCCTGGAGCTCTGTTTGTCTTTCTTGATTTTACTTTTGCGTTTGTAATATTTGCTTTTGCCATTTTTCTTGTAGCTGTAACTGTTGATCATTTTGGTATTTCTGCATTTGTAATTGTTGCTCATTTTGGTGTCTTATCAGTTCTACCAACATATTTTTAAAATCTTCCATGATAACAATTTTATGTATTTTTACTCCTCAAAATTGTTTGTCGCTAATTTGTTGTTGAACGACGAGGGAAGGATTTTTCTTCTGTTGATTAGTTTTTCCGCGTGTGTTCGCCAAGTTGTTTGTTGTTAGACGTACGAAAAGTTTTTCTTTCCGTGTGAGTTTCGAATCCTCGTTCGCCAAGTTGTTGTGGGTTATCCGCGTGAGTTTCGAATCCTCGTTCGCCAAGTTGTTGTGGGTTATCCGCGTGAGTTTCGAATCCTCGTTCGCCAAGTTGTTGTGGGTTATCCGCGTGAGTTTCGAATCCTCGTTCGCCAAGTTGTTGTGGGTTATCCGCGTGAGTTTCGAATCCTCGTTTTCCAAGTTGTTGTGGGTTATCCGCGTGAGTTTCGAATCCTCGTTCGCCAAGTTGTTGTGGGTTATCCGCGTGAGTTTCGAATCCTCGTTCGCCAAGTTGTTGTGGGTTATCCGCGTGAGTTTCGAATCCTCGTTCGCCAAGTTGTTGTGGGTTATCCGCGTGAGTTTCGAATCCTCGTTCGCCAAGTTGTTGTGGGTTATCCGCGTGAGTTTCGGATCCTCGTTCGCCAAGTTGTTGTGGGTTATCCGCGTGAGTTTCGAATGCTCATTCGCCAAGTTGTTGTGGATTCCGCGTGAAAAATCGGTCTCCAATAAATGACAAACGCAAGTATTTAAGCTAAGAAATTAAATGTATTTACACAAAATACAAAAGGTAATGATGTTAGTAAAATCCAGGAACGCCGGTTAGTATTAATCAAAGATTGCTATATACAGTCTCGAAGTAAACTGCCTTAGAGTCGGGCGTCCTTGTAACGGACTTCTAACGTCAACTCAATCACAGCGTCTATGTACTTTCCACCCTGTTCCTCTACCTTCAGACTCTGACTGACTGTGGCTCTTTTATGGCAGCAGGACGAGTCCATTTATATCAGAAAAGGGTGGACCCCATAATAATAATATAGGTGTATGTCAGAAAGTAATAACTTAATGTGATAGTTAAAAATGGATATCATTTTCGAAATTAGTGACTTCACCTTAGCTAAAAAGCACACTCAAAACTATTTTATCAGCAAAATTATTTCTGATGACTTCTGTTTTAATGGAAAGTCTGATAAGTTCGACAAATTCAAAATGGCAGCCGAGCTCAAAAATGACCTTCAACCCGTTGTTAAATGGAGCAAGAATGGAGTGTTAATTTTAACGGCTCTAAAGCCAAACTTTTCTCTCTCAATCACCTAAGATAACCTTTTTTTTACTTACTATGACAGAACGTGGTCTGGGGGAAGAAGCAGAGGTTAAGGAAGTTATTGAGAGCTACAAAGGATAGAGGGAGGTGGAGAGCCATGATAGCCTACGTCCTGAAAGGATATGGCGCATAAAAAGAAAAAAGAAAGAAGCAACATGGATGATGGTAACCTCTAAAAGATTGACTCATTACTCCTATTATTATTTAAATTGGAACGATTATATTGAATCAATTGTTAGATTTCCTGCTAGAAAAGTTGGTTCACTGTGTCGTGCGAGACATTTTTTCCGCCAGAATGTATCTTACATATTTATAAATATACTGTCGGTCCATGCATTGAATATTGCAGCTACATCTTGTCCCGTACTTCTGTTATGTATTTAGATATTCTTAATAAAATGCAAGTAATCTGCAATGTCATCGTTTCTGACCTAGCTCCTCTGCTTCAGTCACATTCCCACTTCCGTAACGTAGTTTCTCGTCTGGGGAACCATCTTCAGATTTCTCGCTTTCCAGTCACCTTTGATCCTCAAAAATTTAAATGCAAAGTCAAACGTCATCTTCATCCTTGTTCTTTTCTTTTTGACTCGTTTGAAAACACCATAATTTGAGTTTACACACAATGCCTACTCCTTTTTTCTATTAATGTAAAATTTCTTTTTAGTCTGTTACCCTAGTGCCAAAACTAATCTAAGCTTTGTTTTAATACGTGATGAAGTTGCCGTACAAGTAATGATTACTTATTATTTGGGGCATTTATTTGTCCCTTGTTTTCAGGATCAAATATAATGCCCCTTTGCATGACTGGGGAGACAAAGCTTTTTTTCTCTTTTTTTTTTTTACATTGTTTATGACAAATGGTACAAAGCATCTCTCATTAATAATCATTTTTATCAGGTTCTTTCATACTCAGTAATCCCTCATGTCTTAGTGGCTTTATCGCCTTGCTTGGGGTGGGGATGATTTTAAAATAAGTGTGTTGGCCATATATATATATATATATATATATATATATATATATATATATATATATATATATATATATATATACATATATAATTATTTATTTTTAAAAAAATTTATAACATAAATATGTTATAAAATCACTACAAAAATAGCCATTTTGTTTGAACACCCTCGGTGTCTTATCAAGTGATGACGTTGAATGTAAAATAAATGGTTTTAAAAGTTTCAAATTAATTAACAATCCTACGCAAGGGGAAAATGTTGTTACAAAGGCTAGATGGACCAATCAAAACACAAGTATAGGAAAATTCAAAAAGCTTGATAACGAAGTCATGTTATAATATCTATAACATTCAACGTCATCACTTGATAAGACACCGAGGGTGTTGAAACAAAATGGCTATTTTTGTAGTGATTTTATAACATATTTATGTTATAAATTTTGTTAAAAATAAATAATTATATCTGCTCTACTTTGTATTGAGCACTCTTTTAAGAATAGTAATTGTTGGTTATTGGAATTCATTCCATATACACCAATCATATACTTGGGTATATATATATATATATATATATATATATATATATATATATATATATATATTCTAAATGTCATTTTAGCGAAATCAAATTTGCCGGGAAGAAAATTTTTTTAAAACGATCATGAATATTTAAATTCACATATACAGTATATTAATAAATTTAATAAAAAATAGAAGCACAAACGTATGTAGATCTATGTTTGTATAAATGACATTTCTCGCGGGAGTTTTTTTTTTTTTTTCCTATTTATTTTTATCCACACTCAGATATGCTTCACGTACTCTGGCGCTTTCAAATGGTATTGAAAGTAACTTTCTGGCGAGAGATTTAAGAAGATAGATACGGTAGCATAGACAAAATTAAAACACTTACGATTTCGGTCTCCTTTTTTTTTTTTTTTTTTCATTTGCTGTCTTAGATATTTTTGGTTCTTTTGCTTTTTAAGAGCACTTGACTAATGGCTATACAGTCTGTTTATTGCTTTTTGTTTAGAACATGAAAAAATATTTATGCATTCGTTCTAATAAATAGCGAAGTGTGACGAATTGCCAGTTTTTGTTTTCTCCCGCTAACAGATTAAGATAAGTCATGGTGGCATAACAGGGAAAATATATTTATTCGTTATAGCAACACAGTTTTCAAAAGAAAAGAATAAACAAATCTGGAATTAAACAACCATTATTCAAATTAATAAGAAGAAATTGCACTTATAAATAGAAAATAAAATGCATCAAGGCGAAACAAAGGCAACAATTATGGTTGCAATTACAATTAGCTAAGTATCGAATATGGCAAGTAAATAAATGAATAACTGAGTTGAAAGCAAAAAGGGCCGCAGTTAAAATATTATTGGTAAATTAAAAAAGGACGATACAAAGAGATAAATCGGTAATCAGTACAACATTTTATAACAATTACAGCGTCAGTCACATTATTTACACGTGGACTATTGTCCCCATCTTTGTTGTTATTGTCACAATACTTCATGTCCTTTAGCCTTTAAGAACATTATATATTTTCCTTGTATATACTGTTGCATATTTGGCGTTTCAGCGTGGGGTAATGATTAACGAACATGTCCTAGTTGGTCATTAATATTGAATAGTCATTCGACTTTCACTAGGTGCCTCATATATGTACCCTTGTGCTAATTTAAGCGTTTTTTTGTTTTAATAGGTTATAACATTCTGAATTTCTGAGATGAGAAGTTATCACTATCTACATTATTTACACGTGGATCATTGTTCCCATGTTTCTTGTTGTTATCACGTTTTTGCAGTGTTGTTCTTCAGCCTTCATTACGTGATTTTCTATCCGAGTAATCTTCAGGGAAATTTGAACTGAGTTCTTTTTTTAATCTATGAGGGTAGAGTGTTCTATAAACAGCTGAGTGGCCAGGAGCTAAGTGTATTTTTATATTTGTATCTCATTACACATATATGAGGAACCTAGTGAGGATCGCACTCGCTGATTCATAAGTAATGCTCAACCAGACTAGCCTCGCTAATCATTACCCTGCGCTGAAGTGCCAAGTGAAAGAAAATATAGATAAAACCAAATGCAACACTGTTAAGTAATGCGCTTTACCGTCATTAGAGCTGTTTCGACTGCAAATCACTGTGATTTCCCATCTTCAGTATCGTTGCTCATTTCCAACTATGTCCGTCTTCTCGGGATCATTTATGCTTCTTCGACAACCACGGAGCCAAACTCTGATTAGTGGGATTCATTTTTTGTTCAAGTCTCTATTAATCACCACAGAGATCCTTCCCTGCCCTCCATTAGAATGTCTGACGCTCAACTTCTCGAGAGAAACTCTATGCGGCTGCTCGGTCTCACGTTGACGGCTGACCTGAGATGGAACAAATACATTGAGTCAATTGCTTCGTCCACCGCAAGGAAAGTTGGCTCCCTGCGCCGCGCCAGGAAATTTTTCTCCGCGGAATCGATCCTCCAGATCTACAAATCAACAATTCGCCCTTGCATGGAGTATTGCTGCCATATATGTTCTGGAGCCCCTTCTGTTTGCCTCGGGGTTCTTGATAAGATCCAGAGACGGATATGCAATATAATTGGCCCTGGTCTGGCATCTCGTCTGCAGTCACTCTCTTACAGACGCGCCATCACCTCTCTCTGTCCTTTTTTTACAAATACTTTCATGGCAATTGCTCCGAGGAGCTGCATTCGCTGGTCCCCAGACTTCATGAATTCAAGCGCCCTACGAGGCTGGCATCCTGCTTTCACCCTTTCACTGTCAAAACTCCTAACTGTAGCCGTCTCTTCTACTCCAATAGCTTCATGTCTCGCACCTCTCGCATGTGGAACTCCCTTCCCTATTCCAGTTTCCCTGAGAGCTATAATCTCCAGCTATTCAAATGTAATGTTAATCGACATCTCCAGTTGCCTTGATCTATCCACTACTCTTCTCCTCATCCTTTCTACTATCATTCCTATCTGATCTTGCTCCAAATTTTCTGTAACCCCTTGCGTCCTAGTGGCTCCCCGCCTTGCGGCCAGGGCCACATACATATTTGAATTCAGAGTTGTCCTTTTTTATATCAGTTACTCCGGCTAGAGGGGCTAACCTAAGTCGATGGAGTGTAGGGAATACATTCACACCTTTCAGAAAGGTATTCGCGCAAAAGTGGATTTAACGATTTTGACACTGCAAAATGACCACAACGACAATGGTAGTAGCAATTCTAAATTACTTTATCCTCGTATCAATAAGATACAAATATAAAAATACCTTAGCTCCTGGCCACTCAGCTGTTTATACAACACCGGAAGTGTCCTCCAGTGTCTGCCTGTGGAAATCCCCCATTATCTAATAAGACCTTTCTACTCTACAAGCGCGCTTCCTCCTCTGACCACAGGACAGATTGACGTGATCACTTGGTTTGCCCCCAAATGTGTGTGCGATTGTACCCGCATTTGTCGGGATAGAGTTCGAGGTGCTCGTGTGTTTCGACGTGGGCGTTGACTTGGGGCTGGTAATGTCGCCTGATGTTAGTATTCTTCATTATTTCGTATTTGGCCTTCTGAATCTGCAGTGTCGTCAGTTTCCAATCTCTTCTGGTTCAATTATGCCCAGTGCGACGTCTCGATCGAGGTCTTGTTTCGCTCCCTTCTATCAATAGTTGGGGACAGGGATCGATGTGTGAACCGCTGATGGCGTCGCTTCAAAGACGAAGGTAATGCTCATTGGCTTCCCTATCATGGTCTGTAAGTGTTAATGTGGGCATGTATTAAACGCGCTGGACTTGAAATGGTTCTGTATCCATCGTTCTAATAGGTGCCAGTTGGTTGCCGTCGGAAGGAACGGAATGGAAATAAGTTTCGTTGGAATGGCTTTTCTGTATGGCCATATGCACAGACCATTTTCCTTTGCACCTTTCAGTTGAGAAGTGATGTATAGGCTGATAAATCAGGTGGTAACAGATGTATGTCCTTCAGGGAAGCTTCCGATAAGACGTGTTGTTTGACACATATAACACCTGTCGTGTCTCCCTCGAACCAATCCTTATATACACGAATAACAAACACTTTATATGAAGTTGGTTGGCTTTGATGCAATGAATTCAATGACCAGCTGACACGAGGTACTCGTCTGGGCACCTGAGTAGTTATAATATCTCTGGTCCACTAGAACGTGTTTGAGCCCCTGTATCGACGAACGCGAGGATGCGATGATTACGGTGGTTAATTGAACCAGAGTGGGTGCGTCAAAATGAGACGTGGGTTTATTGCATTATGGTCCCTTCTATTGTCAGTGATGGCGGTGAACCTGTGAGACATATTCTGCAAATCACTATCCATTTCACACTATATGAGGCACAGCACCGGCGGTGTCAAACCCGTTTTACGTCTCTGTTTATATATATATATATATATATATATATATATATATATATATATATATATCTGTTCCATCTTCGAGCGAAATTTTTTTGGAATAACTTATTTTTGAAATTTACGTGTTTTAATAGCAGATTCATTATTGTTCGCTTGAAGATGGAACAGAGCTTACTTTAATTCAATTTAATTCAAATAATTATATTGAGGTTTTCAGCTCTTGTTTTGAAACATGTGAACTCTTATGTAGCGTGTTGGAATCATATTTTTAAATAAATAATTATATTTATGCTCTACTTTTGTATCGAGCACTATTTTTTAAAATAATAACAAAAATACTAAAGAACTTTGGATTATTTACCTAACCAGTTCTTACCTATTTTCTATATATTTTCACATATATATATATATATATATATATATATATATATATATAAAGGGTGTTTCATTAAGACGGATTATATATAAGGATGTTTCATTAAGACGGATCAAAGTCAGCAGTAAATAAATCAATGTTATTTGTGAAAGTTTATTTATTTCTCTATTGTGTCATGTTATTTAAGTCATGACAATTATGTGTGAAAAATAATATCGCCCAAATGTCCGCCAAATCTGAAAGAAAAAGAAAAAATTCATTAGACGCTTAAATTTAATTAACATTTAAAATAAATCGGTCCAAGTTATTGGAACACCCTTTATATATATATATATATATATATATATATATATATATATATATATATATATATATATATATGAATAAACAACTATTAATATAATTATATATAATATAAATAATTATATATAAGCAATTGAATTTTTATCTTTCTCTCTCTCTCCCCTTCTCTCTCCATACATATATCTATATATATATAAATAAATAATTCAATTATATGAATAAATATATAATTAATTACATAATTAATAAATATAATTAATATATGATATAAATAATAAATACAATTAATATACGAGGGTTTTTCAAAAATTTCTGCGTCCCACCCTAAAGTAAGACAATTTGCTGTATATTTCAGTGTAGTTCCCCCTGACATCAATGCACTTGTTACTATGATTCTTAGGCATTGCAATCCCTTGAAAAAGAAGCTGGCGTTCTGGTCCTCCAAAAAATCCTCCACAAAACGTATGTTCTCATCATTATTTCCAAAATGTCGACCACGCATGTTGTATTTGAGTTTAGGAAACAGGAAGACGTCAGGTGGAGCTACGTTTGGTGAGTAAGGTGGATGGCGTAGCAATTCAAATAATTAATTTAATATAATATAAATAATTACTTATATAATTAAATAATTATATATAAAATTATATATATATAAATATGTGTCCAATTTAATATGCGAAGTACCTTGTTATCAAGTCTATATGGATGCCTTTTTTTACAGGGTCAAACATCATAAAAGAAATTAAAATTAAACATTTATTTAAAAAAGTTGGTTGCGAATTTAAGTTGTAAGTTTGAAATAACATATATTGCTTGAGTGAGAATTATTAGCAGACTGATATTATGTTAACAGAAAGTTTAACGTTGAGTCTGAAATATGAATTTGCGTGACGTAGGTTCTGGTGTCAAGTTGAAATTTTTTTCGCTCCTCACTGACGAGGATGAATGGTGTAAGATTTTGATCCTATAATTTCGTTTATTAAAATGTTTAAATCCAAGCAACAATAGTGTGAGCCAGGTATCCTTGATAACAAGTATACTTCACATATTTAAAAAAAAATGAGGCGAAGTTTTCTACGGCGAAAATTCCTGAGGAGAGTTTTCCAACGAAAAAATGTTTACGTCGAATGTTTCTAGAATCAGAAATGTTATACATCTCTCTGATAATGTTTCCAGAATGTATTTCTTCTTCTAAGTGCCGTATCCCATCAGGACGTTGGCGATTATGGCTCTCCACAATTTCCTCTCCTTTGTGGTTTGATGTAATGAATATGCATACACCTGGGTTCCTCCTCACAGTAATATGGTTGACTGGTATCAGCCATAAATACAGACTGATGTGGAGGTACGAAAACGACGCCTATTGCCTACGCCTATTGCCTACCACTATGACAAGGACCATTCCATTGCGATTACCTGCTAGATTGTCCTACCCGGTTACAGTAGTCAACAACCACTTTCCTGCTTCGAACAAATATATCACTTTCCGGACATATCATGGTTCTTAATAAATTTTGTCATTTAGTTATCTCACCTAAACCCTGTTCTGCCATCCATTTACTCAAGCTCGCTAGGTAAGTTAAGCAAGGATTTCCTTTGTTACCACCTGTACATTCAAACTGCCTGTATTCCCAAATAGTCACCCATCTAGGTTGTGGAACATGAAGGTGATATTTTCAGTCATTATCGGATTAGGAACGGTCTTGAAGGATTTAAAATTTAGGGAAATATTGGAACCATCTAATGTATTATTGTAATCAACTATAATAGAGAGAAGATTACTGTAGTGTTAAGAAGACTTAATCTCAGTTAATCTCCAGTTATTATTGGTGTAGTCATTCAATGAGTAAAAAGTAATAATCCTAATAATTATGTTAGAGAAACGATTCCAACGAAATATAAAAATAATGACTATCTCCCGGTTCACACTCCTCTCCAGTCTTTGAACAGGAGTAGAGATTTATCCTTTGTTTCCTGTTTAGAGTTGGGTTTCCAGTTCGTTCTAAAGTCTACTTAAACTTTATACTTTTAACGTCCACGCCTAAAAGTTTGAACATTTATTTATTATTAATTTACATTTTGTTTCCTTAATAGGAGTAGATAGGTTTGCCTATTGTCCAGTTCAGACTCCTCTCCGGTCTTTGAACAGGAGTAGAGATTGATCCTTTGTTTCCTGTTTAGGGTTGGGTTTCCAGTTCCTTCTAAATTCTACTTCAACTCTATACTTTTAACGTCTCTGTCTAAAACTTTGAGTTATTATTTAATATTAATTTACATTTTGTTTCCTTAATAGGAGTAGATATGTTTGCATATCGTACGGTTCACACTCCTCTCCTGTCTTTGAACAGGGGTAGAGATTTATCCCTTGATTCCTGTTTACGTTTTCGGTTCCCTCGAAAGTATTTTCCATCTCTTTCATTTCCAGTGTCCGCTTGCATCTTAGTCTGTAACCCTCTACTTCGAGGGGCTCTTGGGCCTTGTACAGATTGTACATCATTGAAAATAAATATCTGAGTAAGAATTAAGACAATGCTGAATACAACAACGTAAAAATCTGCAAGAATACTGAGAAGTGTGATGGAGATTTCAAGAAACTTGTCATTACTTACCACCAGAAGATAACCATAAGAAGGATTTCATTTTTACGTATGTAACTAAATATTAGGTGGCAGGAAGCCATGACAAGTAAGTATAATTGACGATGTTATTACTGTTTTCTTAACAGATTCAATTTGTAATCTCGTTCTTAATTCTTTTATTTCCTTGAAGATCTCTGAAACTGTTTCAAGCGCTATAATAATGATGGATTATGTTTATCTATATCTATTATTCTCAAAATCTATGTGTGTATGCATGTGTGTGTATATGTGTGTGTGTGTGTGTGTGGTCGGATGTTGTTCATACGTTTTCATAGTTTTCATCCGATTTCGATAAATTTTTTTTTTTTTGTTTGATAGATAATTCTTTAGTGCCGGTTTTAAGTCCAAATTGGCTGGAAAAAAATTACAATCTTGAAGGTGAAAAATCGAAAAAACTGATTTTTTACACTTTGCGCAAAAATCAAAGGAAAAATTTAATGGCTGTAAAAACAGCGTAGAATCAATTGAGAGATTTGAAATCTAACGCAAAAGATTATTAGAATTTAAAAATATATATATTATAAATAAAAATTATCGTATATTATTATTATGACTGTCTATGGAAGAGGTTCTTCCTTGTAAGCTTGAGAACGCAAAAACGGCCCTTTTCATGGCTTTTCCCACATTCAAATTGTTAACCGCCCATTTGGTGATGTATTAGGTTGGTGCAAAAATAATGACGTAATAATGTCGTTTTTTGACGGATTTTTTAACGTCAAAAAACGACATTAGTACGTTATTATTGCACCCAATTGTTGTTACTAATATTGATTTTCAGGTGGGCTGACTTTAAACTTAAATTGCTCCAATTGAACTGCAAAAATTGCCAGTAAGGAAACATCCGATCGAAGATGGGTTATGCTGCTAATATTTTTTATTAGACTTTTCAGAAGGTTCAGATATTAATCTCTTTTCACTGTTTCATTTCCACTCTACGATTTACCAGAAAAGCAACATCTGATATTATATATTTACGAAGACTAAATGTAGCCTCCTGCTTCCATTGGTTGATTGGCTTTAATTTCTAACTAAAAACGCCATACTTTATGTTCTCTGGAACAGCTTTGCTTTGTGCTTGAATCGCCTGTTTGGATTTGCAAATCGCAGACATTTGCATCGATAACTCTTCTTCCCATTCATGCTTAATTTTAATAAAGGGTGTTTCATTAAGATGGATCAAAGTCAGCAGTAAATAAATTAGTGTTACTGGTGAAACTTTATTTATTTCTCTATTGGATCATGTTATTTAAGTCATGGTAATTATGTGTAAAAAATAGTATCACCTAAATGTCCGCCAAATCTGAAAGAAAAAGAAAAAAAATCATTAGACACATGAACTTAATTCACATTTAAAATCGGTCCAAGTTATTGGAACAGCCTTTATTATTTCTAAGCTAGTTTGCTAAATTAATTTATTTTAAGATTTCAAAGATTTTCCTCTGAGTTTCTGTACAATGTTCGTTATCATTATTATTATTATTGATAATGATGATAATTAGGAATAATATTTAAAGCAAGAAATTATCAATAAGAAACAAAAACAAAGAAAATAAAAGAAATTAACAGCAGAAAGAGAAAAATAACTTTGTTGCGGAGGCAGCAATGGGTAACCTGAAAGACAGAACCTTGTTGTTGTTGTTGTTGTTGTTGTTGTGGAGGTTAATTCATTCTCCACCTCGGCAAACGTAAGTTCAAGTAAAAACGAATACATTTAAGTTTGGGCAAATAAATGTATAATTTATTTACATACATACAAAACTAGTAACTTTTATCTGTTGCTATTACTAAGACAGCAGGGAGAGAGAATGGTAAAATTAGACATTGATGATGGCTTTTGCTGTTGTTATAGTTGTTTTTGTTTCTCTCTCAGCGCGTTGGTATTGACATGAAGGCTGGTTTGTGTCGCGTCTCTCAACTTAACGCCCAAGTTGGTCTGTGTTAAGTTAGTTTTAATTAAAGAATATATTAGCCATTGTTTGGCTCCGAGTTAAGGTTTTGGTTTTTGGCGCGAGAGTAGCTCTAATTGATCAATAAATTGTTCGTTTTATTTTGGTTGAAGCTCATGTATGCGTGGAGCCTCTGCGCAGTAAATGTATTTACGCAATCTGCTTTGGGTCGTCGAGCGGTCAACATCCGGTTCGTGTAGAAAATGTAAGAGGCACGAAAATTTTGATAACGTTGGTGACAGCGACTGGTCACAATAAATAAACGATGCGCTAAGTTGTTTATGATGCTCCACATTTGAAAAAGCTTTAACAAGTTTATACCGACATCACTCACATGAGATCAAACTCAGAGTGTTAGGCGAATAAAAGTTTACCAAATCCCGCCTTTCTCTCCTTTTCGTTCATTCTGTTCTTTCCGTATCTTTCTATCGATCTCTTTATCAAGATAATTAAGTGTTGGCCAAAACTTGTAAATCTTAATTTTTCTCTTCTTATCAAGAATTAGTAATAGACTGAAAGTATTCGTTTCTTTTTCTTTAAATTCAGTATGACTTTTTTTTTCTTTCTCTCTCAAATAAAGACGAACTCATCGTCCATGAACGAGGAGACAAAATGACTCGTTAATGCAAGAGAAACACTAACAAAGAGTGGCAGACTTTTCATTTGTTCATCGATTAACTGGTTGCCTATTGCTTAGCACCCAGTTTATTCCTGAACAATTAGATTTGTCTTTTACGTTAAACAGTTTTATCAGCAGAAATAAATACAGGCATACATACCAGTGGTGTCTTTAGCACGTTCTTAGCTTCTTTTTTTTGTCATGTGAGGGACACTCAAAGATAACACCTTAATTTCATTTAAATATCAACACTGTGCGATTTTACAAGTGTGAATATATAATTTGTATGAAAAAACATGTTAAACGATACTTGTTTTATTGCGTTATCCTTCACTGAATCTGATAAAACGCAATTAAAACTTTCTCGTCAGTTTAATCAGGAAAAAAAAAACGCCTAAAGTAAGGCAATTTATATGATCGAACTGAAATCAAAACTTAATTTACAAATGATAAATATCTTTCTAACGGGCATACGTTGTCAATAATGTTATTACTTACCAGATTAATCATCGTCTTTAGTGAAAGTGCACATTGCTAAAGCAAAGCTAGGCGACAGTAAGAAATGCAAATGCAAACAGTCCTGGACCAAAGAACATATATCAGATTCTATTAGGTTGGTGCAAAAATAATGTCGTTTTCTCACATATGTTACTATGTGAGAAAACGACATTTTCCAACCTAATATATATATTTTTGTTATATGGGAATAAAGTGTCACTACTGTCTTTGAACGTAGGCCGTCAGTAAACAAACGCATGCGATCTCATTGTTAAACTAGGTGGATCACGTGACCTTGGAGAAAACGCATATATAGAGGAAGTCGCGTGACGTCTAGTGTGCTCACTATTCTAGTCTACCTCCCCTTACCGTGTTCGCTATTCTCCTCTATCTCTATTACTATCCTGACTGCTATTATCTTCTCTATACTATTTCACTATACGAAGTACTATTAGTACTAGTATTATTCGAAGCCGTCTGGCACTAGTATTGTTCAACGGCGTATTATAATTGGTATCTGCGATTACAAAGTGTCCTACTACGTTGGTATAGACGAAGTATCAAGCAAGTATACGTTGACATCATAATAGTGGCAACAAAGTTTTTACTTAACAGAATCATTGCCTTCTTGGATCTGGACCTCCAACTACCATTTTCAAACGTTCAATCTTTGCAATATACTTTATTTACCTTATCACTCGACACAAATTTTTAAAAAAACAAGAAGGCGTTGTTTTTTGTTTATTTTTTTCATCTCAACGTTTCGACTGATAAATTTTGACTTCTTCACTGATACACTTTAGTCAGTAAAGCTTGATTATTGCCAAGTATTTCTGCACTTCTTGATAAGGAAAGTTAAAAACTCTCCTATGGAATATAGCCTTTGTCTAGTTATACATTTCACTGCAATTAGAAAAAAAAACTATAAACTCGACGCAATTCAATGATATGAACTATTTTAATGTATCAGACAATGTTAAGTGATTTAAGATAACGGAATAACACACTAAGCAACCGCAGTACAACAGGTAGTGGTTTCAAAGAGGATAGCAACTTAAGCAGTCCTTAAGAACAATGGATTATGAATCACAACTAGTAGTGCATTAATTTATATGCGACAATTAATAACTGCATTGGGTTTTATGCAATAAATAATATGTTGTTTTCTATACCGCAAGACAAGCATGGTCTTTGATGCAACAAGCATTGCATTGTTTTCTATACTACAAAAGCATTGCATTGTTTTCGATGCTACAAAAGCATTGCATTGTTTTCAATGCTACACAAAGTGCATTGCTTTTTATTCAAGAAGAAGTGCAGTGTACTCTATGCAACAAGCATTACATTACTTTCCATATTTCTGATGAACTTTCCTCTATGCTGTATAGACTTTATGAATTTAAGTGCAGTACAAGATTGGGGACAAGGTCTCATTTTACAGTTGAAATGGCGAGATATAACCTTAAGTTCTAAGCTGAGAGTTTCTTTTATCGTACTTCTCGCTAGTGGAACTCTTTCTTCAGTGTCAAATTTCATCTTCAAAAATATAAATGTAATGTCAATCGGTATCTTCTGTCTTCTTAATTCATATTCTTCTATTGTAATCTTACTTAATAGTAGTTTTTCTCATATTCTCTGATAGTTGTGTATTAATAGATTTATTACCTTACATGGGGTGAAACGATTAGAGAAAATACTACAAAAAGTGCATTGCTTTCTCTGCAAAAAAAAGCTCAATATACCTTATGCAACAAGCATTTCATTACTTTTCATTCTACAAAAAGAGCATTTCTTTCGGTGCAACAAGAGGTTCTTTGTAATCTATGCAACAAGCATCGCATTGATTTCCATACAACAAAATGGTTTATCGCTTTCTATATAAGAACTGCATCGTTTTCGGTGCAACAAGAAATGCATTGTCTTCTATGCTTCGAAAAGTCCATTACTTATGATGTAACAAATCTCTTGCTTTTCTCATGCTGTTTATGGCCTCGTCTGTTTGCGTATTATCCCTACTAGTATAAATCACAAAAAAACAGTTGTGGGCCACTTAGTGAGCAACGAATTGCTTTAGATATTTACTAAGCTTATGTAGAACAAAGCTGTGAATGCGGGACATCCATTGGCGATAGAATTAGCTACATCATTAAATAACGTACTCGACTATATTAATAACAATTGTTCTACAGTGAGGGCCCCTTTGACAATTTACTAAGCTTCTTCTTCCATCTTCAGGACGTAGGCGATCATGGCTCTCCATAATTTCCTGTAATTTGTAAAGTTATATTTTACTGTTTCTCCTAATTACTGTTCTGCCAACTATTCAACATTTTCTAAGCCTTCTTTCCTTATTACGTGACCTAGAAATTTCAGCTGTCTCTTTCTCATCTTAAGTATAAGAGTGCTTTTGGTTTCCATTTTACCTAAAACTTGCTAGGTATGTGATGCATTGTTTTCCTCTATCCCTCTTTGCCTTCAATCTGTCCTGTAAGTATCAAATTTTCCAAGCCCTCTTTCCACATTATATGCCTTAGAAATTTCAGCTGTCTCTTCCTCATGTTAAGTATAAGTGTCCTTTTTGTTTCCATTTTCTATAAAGCTTCGTCGTTACTCGCATTTTCAGTCCATGGGATTCTCAGCATCCTTCTGTAGAACCATATTTTTTGTTACTTCAAGTCACTTATTCATCTGTGAGCAGATTGTTCAGCATTCACAGCCATAAAGGAGAACTAATATTACAAAAGACATTCAATACCATATTTTTTTGTTTACAACACAATTTCTAAAGCTCCTTTTCGCGTCAGTTTAGTATTTGTGTATCAATAAAAAAGAAACTGGTAATGAAAAAATGATGTCTCGATACGTCATAGGGAACTAGAAAGTGATTTCTTTAAATAGGATATCTAAAAATATTCGATCTAATTATCTTCTATTTCTTCTTTTGATTGTCACTCTCTCTCTCTCTCTCTCTCTCTCTCTCTTTCTCTTTCTCTGTGTGTGTGAGTGAGTGTGTGTGTGTTTTACTGTCGCTGTCTGTTTATTTCTGTCTTTATGTATCTCTTTCGCACGCACACTTTCTCACGCTATCTCAATCTTCTAGTCAGTCTGAGCCGTTCTCACTCTCTCTCTCTCTCTCTCTCTCTCTTGGGCGCGTACAGGTGCGCTCTCTTCATCTCACTTACTCTGTCTTCTTGCCTGTCTGTTTTTTTTGCCGTGTCTCTATCTATTTGCCTGTTCATCCTCTTTCTATCGTTGTGTGTGTATATCTGCATGATAGGGTATTTCTGGATGATGGGGTATATCTGGATGATGGGGTATTTCTGGATGATGGGGTATATCTGGATGATGCGGTATATCTGCATTATAGGGTATTTCTGGATGACGGGGTATATCTGGATGATGGGGTATATCTGCATGATGGGGTATTTCTGGATGATGAGGTATATCTGGATGATGCGGTATATCTGCATGATGGGGTATTTCTGGGTGATGCGGTATATCTGGATGATGGGGTATATCTGGATGATGGGGTATAAAACAGAAACCAGTCAGCAGTGGCAGAAGCGAAATGGTTACAATGGACACGTATAAAGAAGAAATTAAGATCCGCTTCTGAGATTTATTAATCTTGTTTGAAATTCTGTGTTGAATACTTATAACTATTCCACAAGTTGCTCAATCTAATAATCTCAGCCATTATCCGGACATTATTAATCCGAGCACTACATACCTTGACTTTGGATTAAAACTTGTGCAACAAAATTAGATATTCAATACAGCCTATAAATTAATACCTAAAAACACAAAACGAGATTCATAATTTACAGATTTCATAGTTAAACATGACATAAAGAGCCTATCATTAAAATAAAAATACATACTTATGATCTCTTTATCTATATCACTAAAATCCTTGCTTGAAAAGTTTTTTCCTCACAGCTCTCAGAAAAACTCTAAATTTAGTTCGGAAATAATTGTAATCATGTTCCCTGATTTCGTGAGATTGGTGCTGCTGGGAGTAAGAAGTGCAGGATTGATTTGTTCTTGATCTAAAATGTAACATAATGCCCAAATAGTTTTGTACCAATCCCAAATCAAAATTCATTTTTATAAAAGGCGTATTGCGCCTTAGAAGTAATTTCCGTTTTCAGGAACCAATTATAATGACGAATATATCAAACTAACTAACCGTTCCTCAAATAAATCATAACAGGCGATGAAAAACAGGTGATATACAACAATGTTCAGTGGATTGACAAGGATCAGTCAGTCAGTTATGCTATGCGTGATACATGCATCGGCGTTCAGGTATCTTTCGGCAGATTTTTTTTTTTTTTTTTTTTTTGAGCAGTTGCCATCAAAGGCTATAGAACCCGGTTTGTCCTGCTATTTACCCATAGCTGGAGGAAAAGAAGAGGATTCATATCTTTCCCAAGCACGTCAGTCAGTCAGTTATGTGCCATGCGTGATACACGCGTAGGCGATCATGTATCTTTCGATACATGACTGACGAGGCAGATTTTTCCCGCAGTAAGTTGCAATTTCTTTCTGCGGTAGACCAGTTGCCATCAAAGGCTATAGAACCCGGTCTGTCCTGCTAATTACCCTGCTAGCTAGGGGAAGAAGAAGAGGATTCATACCTTTCCCAAGGGTATTAGCACGTAAGTGAATTTAATGGATTTGACTGCAATTCGAACTCGGATTTCCGATTCCTCAATCCATTACACAACCGTACCTCCTTGACAAGAATAAATCTTCACAAGCGACCCCAAAAGCTGAACTCCATGGAAAAGTGTAACGCTGTGAGTGCAGTTGGAGTAGTATTCATTTAGAGTTCTAAAATCAAAATCCTACACGCACATTTATATTTGCAACATGTCCATTAGGTTTGGTCAAAAAGCACCTTCTACTCGTCAATGGATAAAATTCTGTTCTCTTCCATGATAAAGCAAGGCTGCATAGAGAGAGAATAACACAGGGGAAATGTTTCGTCCTCTCTATCCCACCCGCTATATACACATGACCTTGCACTACCCCGATTAAAACATGTTTTTTTTCGATCGCTGCAGAACGCTTCGATGAAGAAAATTTTCAAGAATCCAACGAAAACATTTTCGCATCAAAACCTGCAGAATTTTAATCAAAAGTTATCGAAGCGCTGCCAGATAAATAGCAACGCAAATAATGGTGAATATATAATTAAATGAAATTTAATTGTACTTTATTTTTTAAAGCATAAAATTGATAAGCAGAAAGGAAAATATTTATGACTCCACTTAAGAGAATAAACCGTTGAGAAAAAGAATTCCCATCTTAATTGTGTTTATCAAAACAATCTTTTTTTAATAATTGCACCCGCCCCAAGCAAGGCAGTAAAGCCACTAAGACAAAAGGGGTTACAGAGTGCGAAAGAATAAGAAAAACATTATTAAGGAGCGAGATGTATAAAATCAGAGGAATCAAGAAGACAGTATATAACGATTGACATTGAATTTAAAGTTGTCTGCAAGACAAGAAGCCAGAGGAAAGTTCCACAGGTGATAAGGGTGAGAAAATAAAAAGTTAACATAGGTTAACTGTATGGTTACTTCTAGCCAATTCAATGGTAAATTGATGAGACCTTGTTGCTAATCTAGTACTGAGTTTAAATTTATAAAAGTCTAGGTACCATAGAGCAAAGTTCATCAGAACAATTACCATGAAAATATTTATGGAAAATGCACAGGTAATCTACATTTCGGGGGTGGGGAAGTTGACTGACCCCCCGGGATACCAGTTCAGGACCAGTGACATTGCAGATTCATTTTCTTTTTTTTTTTTTTTTTTTTTTTGATTTTATGAAGAATCTCAAAAATATAGAGCAGGCGCACCAGACCGTATGAAGCAACAATATTCTAAGCATGGAAAAATCGTAGACATTTAAAATATGTTAAGTAGATTCTTAAGAAAAGAATTATCTAGCCCTACTCAGGAAACCAACTTTACTAACAGGAGACCGAGCAGTCGATTTGATATAATCTTTCCACTTCGTGTCAGCAGAGAAGACATGTCCGAGAAGGCGCAATAAATCACTCGCAAGAAGGTTAGCATCAGCCATACTGATAGAAGGCAGAAAGAGGTCTCTCAGATCATTAATAGAAACCTGTTTTCGACGAGGCTGCTTTCCATACAATGCAGATATAATCCAATACATTTTAGAGTATTTTAACAGGAGCCTTGATATATTTTGAACTAAAGTCCATTGCTCTGAAATTTTGCTCGCGTTCAGCAATCTTCCGAGGAACTTTTAGAATTTTAAATTTAATCTTTATGTCGCTGAAATACTTACGTGTTGACATTTTTATCTGCGTGACATCAAACAAGCTATTAGAAAGCCCAATGCAAGTAACAGAGACGAAGTTTTAGTGTCAAAGAATCTTCGAATGTTGCCAACAGGTCATCTTAGAAATTCTGACAGAATTCAATTAAAATATGAAAATATTTTTTTCGGGATTTTGTCAGTTTTAAGCAGTGTGAAGATTATTAGTATCTCCAGTAATAGAAATATCTGACAAAAATAACATAAACTCTAGCTTATTAAGGCTGGTGCTGAAACGTTCTCAACATTTACGAACAAAGATTTTTTTTCAATCTTTTCTTAGTCTTGTACTGGTCTGTTTTCTATCAGTCAAAATAGAGTCGAACTTATCTGGTCGTTCATTCAAGTAAAGCAAAATCCGCGCCAGAACTTAGACGAGTCATTAAGCCCTGTGAATTTACTACTACTAATAATAATAGTAATACATCACTAAATAAATGAACCTACATCTGTTCTTAGATCTGATCTTCATAGCAATCAAAAAATGAAGATATTGCAAGGGAATATAGCGTGCTCTTAACCTGAGCAGACAAGTCAACTACAGAAATGACCAACTGAGTACCATCTGCTTACAAGCAAACAAAAATAGATTGATATTTTTGTTACATTTTGCGGGTAGAAAGAGAGACAGTAATAATAATAATTAAAAGAAAAAATTTGGAACATCTGTGTTCTTGGTATAAATGTAAATATGAAAGGGTTTTCTTAATGGATTTTATGAAAACAGAAAAAATAGAATGTATTTTCACAAAGACATGATTCATATGAGAAAGCCGATATCCACAACACTTAAGTACCCAATATTACATAAATATTAAGACTTTCAAAAATGGGACTTGAACATATTCAAAACTAGGTGAAGCCGATTAAATGATTAATATCTTTATGAGCGTCACCCAAGAAAAATGGTCAGCAAGCTAGTCTCTCACGCTATTATTACTATAGTGAAGTTGACTCTCGAACTTGTGACCTTGCGTCAGTTTAAAAATTGAAGATTATTGATATTCGCTGAGAATATCAATAATCTTCAATTTTAAAAATTGGCTTAACATCCATAGCACGTTGGAACACCGGTACCAGTCCGATCGCCGAAGCTAAGCAACGTAGAACCTAGCGAGTTTCTAGATGGGCGACCGCTAGGGAATGCCAAGTGCTGTAAGATTGGATGTGAGAATGGTTTAATGGATAATGAAAATTAGAGGAATACCTTTTTTTTTAATGTAAATAGCTCCAGTCTGATTAAACTTCAATAAAATACATTTTCATCGGGAATTTTTCATGTTTTAAAAAGACAATTTTCTCTGAGAATTAAAATAAGTTAATTTTTTTTAAATTCTGGGACAGAAATTAACCCCTTGACCGGAAAATCTAAAACAATAAATAAAACTAATTACTGATTTGTTTGACAAATTTTAATTATATTTTAAGACTCTATGGTAGACTTTTGCTATGTAAAAAATAAATATTAAGGCGAACAATTTTATAAAGATTTTCAAAGAATCAGTCGAATTTTTAATTTAAAATTATTTAAAAATTCTTCTTTTATACATATTGCCTTTGATTATACCTTAAATGTTATTATTAAATTAAAAAAAAAAAACAACAATGCTTTACTAATGTGTTATCGCTAGTATGACAACGTATTTGACAGAGAAACGAATTTGGGAGTGAATATTTAGTCAAACCACACTTCCATAACATCTGACAGCAGCCATTTTGGTAAACAATAAAGATGTGCACCTTCTTCACTGATTCTTAGTGTTGTGCTTAACGTCCTAGTTCTACAAGATCGATTCTCAAATGTGCAGTCTTCTGCCAAATTTTGCTCAATCCAAAAGCCATGATAAATAAGGCACATGATTTAAGACATTCATTTTCTAAAAGGCTATTTAAGTCAATTGTAATACAGAATACACGCTTGGGAGATCGTGTCTCTTTCGATTCATAACTGACTAGGCAGAAAATTTCCCTCAATAGGCAGCCATTTTTTATTTACTTTTTTTTTTTGCGGTAGATTTGTTGAGAACTAAGGCTATAATGATCCCGATGTACTATTCAACCCATAGTTGCGTGGGAGGAGAGGGATATAAAAATGTGTCAACGGTTAAACAGTATGCAAAGAAACTCTTTTCGTTGTTCGGTGTGGTATAATGAATAATGGCGCGAAGAGCCGAGTTCGAATTCCAGCCTTGAGCGTTACATTCCCTTACACAGAGATATCCACGAGAAAAGGGGTCTTCACGCGTAACTGAATGCAACAATCTCGACTGGAATTCGAACTCTGCTCTCCGAACCTTTATCCATTATGCCACACTGCACATCCAACAAAGTTTATTTGCATGCTGCTTAACCGTTGACACATTTTTTTATTGCATTAAATTTTAAACTAGGAAATAAAATGAAGAAAAATATATAAAAAGGGACGGATAAAGAAATTACGACGCCTGGAAACACTGAAAGCATGCACTTTCTCATTTCTATATCAGTCAGTCATGTGCCATGCGTGATACACGCTTAGGCGATCATGTATATTTCGATACATGACTGACGAGGCAGATTTTTCCCCGCAGTAAGTTGCCATTTCTTTCTGCGGTAGACTAGTTGCCATCCAAGGCTATAGAACCCAGTTTGTTCTGCTATTTACCCATAGCTGGGCTGGAGAAGAAGAGGATTCATATCTTTCCCAAGGGTATTAACACATAAGTGAATGTAATGGATTTGACTGGAATTCGAACTCGGCTCTCCGATTCCTCAATCCGAGCAGCTATCCATTACTCCACTATGTGAATGACATTATTGATTTTAGTATTTCGTCTGGGGCTGTTTATATGGCGTTTGATTCCACAATTCTCCCCCCTGCCATACCACCTTTGATGTTTGACGAAGTGGTCGATGAGTGCCACTTTTACATAATTACCAATAAAGTAAGGATAACTCTGTAAAGTGTTACAATCATTGTCAGGTTTGACAGTGGTGAGCATGGCATATTTGTTGGAGTAAGACAATATGGAGGACCTACTAAAAAAACGAAAATGTAAACAATAACTTCTGCTACAAGCACGTTAACCGTAAGCATGCATGCTTAATATAATGGCTAGGTGATCGTTTCCCAGTATGGCTATCTGCTAGGACGTCTTGTCAATCCCTGCTACGGACGCCTGCTCAGGTACATTTGTGTTTGTCCCACACGCCGCTGGCGTTATCAACAGTTTAAACATGACCAGTACGATCAATCTGATTTTTTATTTACTTTTTCAATCATAAAGGACTTTGTGCTAGCAAAACCATCAGCGAACAATTCCCTCTAAACAATTCCATTCACAAAGCTTGGGTCAACCAGTGCTATGGTTTTCAAGCACTTTCTATCGATGCCGCACGCTGGAACCTTCTCTCCCGACCGATAACATCAAGAAGTCACCTTCTTGACGGATCGACTAAGGTGAGATTCGAACCCGGGTCCCATCGTCAGAAAGTAAAAGTTCTAACCACTCTGATATACTGTACAAGATTAAACATGTGTCCCAGCCAATTCCGAGTCACCTTGCAATCCTTTTTAAAGTACTTTTTTTTATGAGCCTGTTTACCTTAAGCCTCGATTTTAATCCGATCAAAAATATCGGGCAAAGATGAGACAAGAAGGGTAACTTCTTCGAGATCTTTCTTGCATTAAGAAGATTGTCTTTTGAGTCAGAATGATTGGCTCATTTGATATAAAAATAAAAAAACACGACTCCTTATTTAAGACATCGACATTGCATACATATTTAAGGAATGAATAATGTCCAGCAAAAGAACATCGTATTTTTATTTCTTTAAAATATTTTTTCTGAGTAAATTCCTCGGTACTTGTTGTGTTCATTGTGTTATTTTGTTATTACGCTACAAAACATAAACCGTCTTTGACTCTTTTTCGGACATCATCGAAGTAAGATTATGGCCGATTTGAACCATAATATACTTCCAGATAACAATGAATGAGAACTTATGGTGATGATATTTAATAAACATACCTGCATATTTATTATTACTAACAATAATAATGATGCATAACCTAAACACAAGTAAGGACATGATTATATATATATATATATATATATATATATATATATATATATATATATATATATATATATATATATATATATATTAATACCCATTCAACATCATCACTTGATAAGACACCGAGGGTGTTCAAACAAAATGGCTATTTTTGTAGTGATTTTATAACATATTTATGTTATAAATTTTTTTTAAATAAATAATTATATATATATATATATATATATATATATATATATATATATATATATATATATATATATATATGCAGCTACGGTAAATATATAGTTTTAATGTATGCTATATTTATGGCCAAAAGTACTCAATATCTGGGATAGAGCGTAGGTAATTATAAAAGTGGACACTGAGGTAGCAACAATCTGATTTACGCTTGAACGCTATCTTCAGGTCAAGCATAAAACAGACTGTCGCCACTCCATGTTGAACTCACTCTCTCTCTCTCTCTCTCTCTCTCTATATATATATATATATATATATAGAGAGAGAGAGAGAGAGATAGATAGATAGATAGATAGATAGATAGTTAGATAGATAGAAACAGAACGATGTAATGATAGATAGATAGATAGATAGATAGATAGATAGATACAGAACGATGTAATGATAGATAGATAGATAGATAGATAGATAGATAGATAGATAGATAGATCTCAGTGACGAAATGTCCATCCAGGTTAAATAACTTTATAATAGCTATCATCCTTGCACTCTTGATAATTTCTTTTAAATCTCCCGTAACTACACTTCTCGGGATAAATTATGGTCGACCTTTGCTATATAAAAAATAAATATTTAGGCTAACAATCTTACAAAGATTTTCAAAAAAATCAGTGGAATTCTTTTTATTAAAAATGTTTCAAAATTCTCCTTTTATCCGTATTGTTTTTGATCTTACCTTAAATGTTATTATTAAATAAATAAAAAAAAATCCTTTACACATCGAGAATTAAGGAAACAAATCAATAATCATTACCTGAATTTATCATGTATGCATTATCACTGGTAGGATATAATATTTGACAGAGAAACAAATTGCGGGGTGAATATATTAGCAAAACACACTTCCATAACATCTGACAGACATTTTGGTAAACAATAAAGATGTACACATTTTTCACTGATTCTTGTTGCTGTGGTTAACGTTCTAATTCTGCAAGATCGTTTCTCAAAAGAGCAGTCTTGGGCTAAAGTTTACATAGTCCAAAAGCAATGATAAATAAGACACATGATCTAATGGGTCTTGCATTTTCTAAAATGCTATTTAAGTGGAGTGTCATGTGATACACGTGTAGGTGAATAAGCCTCTTTAGATTCATGAATTGACACGGCAGAAGATTTGACTACTGTTCGCCGACCAAAATCTGTATTATTTTAAGACATGACATATATATATATATATATATATATATATACGAATTTCGTATTTTGCTTTGATAAAGTCCACATTGGACGAAACGAGTCAGCAATTACCAGTTTTTCTATTGTCATTTTTATTCATAAATAGTGTCTCTCTACTGGTTAATTCGGAGAAATTTTCATATATATATATATATATATATATATATATATAGTACAGGTAATAGATCCGTTGGTATATAATCTAGGTGGATCCTAGTAATAAAAATATCAAAATTGATCTACAGAGAGCTCAATATTATTTAATATAACAGAGCATATATATTTTTACAGCAAAAAAATTATCTCAACATGAGTATAGTCTATTTCAAGCTGGTCGGAATCCAGCCGTCTTCAGCTCTTAAGTGTTTGTCTGGACACTCAAGAGGTGAAGATGGCTGTTGAGGTAACGTTGGGTTTTGCTGTAATATATATATATATATATATATATATATATATATATATGGAAAGAGAGACAGAGAGAGATAGTAAACGTCACACGTCACACCACGCTTACGTCCCAACACTCACTATTTTTACGAAACTACCAATCATCTCTACCTACCCTGATGATTTACTTAAGAAAATCGAAAGCTTTAACCAGATTCCCTCAACTGTGCTTCCGAAATGAACTTCGGGCAGGTTCTGATCGAATTTCCTTCTTGTCCGAGAAGGATTAATTGTAACTTCAAAAGGTCGATCATCAAAATTAATCGACAAAAACTTTCTGTCATTTTTACTATAAAATAAATAAAAATAACCCGGCTTACATATGACTGACCACAACTACAATTTCGTGCGAGATATTTCTTGCAGTCGTTAGGCGGACGCTGCTGGTCATTAGGTGGATATGTGCATTTATTTCCCAATGGTAGCTGTTGAATACACATAATATACTCGACAACTAAAATCACCGAAGATTAAATACCCATACGTCTGAGAATAGCACTGCCGAAAAATTCCTTCTATTTGAGGTGAAAAATCCTCCCCCAAAGAATAAGTTTACAAGTTTTCCATAAAAATGCTCGACAACCCAGGAAGACTTGCACATCGGCAAAGGAGCATAATGCCTAGTGCTTGACAACATCGGTCCCATATTACCCCCGTAAAAGAGCATTTTTAACAGAAAAGAGCTGGCCACTCGTATTCGAGGATACCCCTCTACTAGGGCGGCTAGCTAATCCCTATTGCAGACGCTGGCCTTGTTCAAATTGTTGATCACGCTAACTTTTGCTGTCAGTTGAGCATTTTATGTACGCCTTTTGTTAGCTTTTTCTTGATTTTCAGTCTTGATGCTGCATTCCATTGAGCATCTACTCTTCGTGTTAGATCCCCTTTTTCTTTGCGACGCTCATGAAGCTGCATGACTTTCTGTGCCTTCTTTCCTTCTCTTGCTCAGCTAATCTTCAGTTTCTTTTGCTCTTTCTCTTTTCCTCTGCTGGGATTGCTTAGGTCGTCCAAAACGGAATTTTTGGCAAGGTAGTGTAGAAAGGGTGTAGCCTAATTATTATTTGCAATAGTCAGCAGGCAGAACAGACATCTGAAAAATGTAGATCTGTTTATGTTTGGTCATTTTAGGATAAACGACTTTATCAAGAATTCAATGAAATTGTAGTTCTTGTATAGGTTTAAGTGATACCACCTTTGTCCCAAAGAGGCTAAATTCATGGAAAAACTACACACGGATCCATATTAATTGAATCATTATCTAACATTGAAACAGTAGCTATTGTGGAGGTTATAGGAAACTAAATTTAACGTCTCAATCAAATGTTTGGATGCAAAAATGAAATGGATATAAAAAGATGGTATGGATTAAATTTCATTTAAATCCATGGAAACAAAACTTTTTGAGGCTGGGATTGATTCACACCAGGAACCCGATTTTTTTTTTAAATAAGTTAGATATATATAGTCTATGTCATTAGGTGTCATACATAAAATCTCTTTCAAATTTCGTAAGAACCCAATGGTTTCCCCCAATTCACCCCTTTGTACTCTATATAAGTACTTTGAGAGTTGGCTTCAAAATATATCAAGGTGACTAAAATATGTAGCCCTATGTCTACTGTCTATGTTCCAAATTTAATGAAGATAGGTGAATTATTTTTTATTCCTATAGATATACATTTACTTTCATGGGGGAGTGGGTTCTGCCCCCTTTGCTCCCCTCAAAAATAAATCAAATATAGCTCATTACACTCCCTTTTACTAACTATGTTCCAAATTTAATGAGGATCGGTGAAGTAGTGTTTCTTCTTATAGATGTACAGACGGACACACAGACACAAAAACATACACACACAGATATTCATCTCTATTAATATAGATATTTATGGTATATGGTATATTTTCTAAGAAAATGCAAATATTTGCACGTCCTTACTGAATTTACCATAAATAGTTGATTCCGTATTTAGTTTTGAATAATTTGTGATTTCTTTAGAAGTTTCGAACTATGATTATATTATTCATATTTATAGAAACGAACAGCCAGACTATCCTGCCCATATGATTTGATTATAATAGTTGTAGTAGCAGTTGTAGTAGTAGTAGTTGTAGTAGTAGTTGCAGTAGTAGTAGAAATAGCAGTAGTGAAAACTTGTCCAGAACTACGTCCACTTTTCGTAAAAATAATAATCTAGCTTACACATTTTTAAGTCTACCATTCTTCTGTGCATTGAATATTGCTGTTAAATCTTATCTTGTGTTTCTATGTATTTAGAGATCCTTGAAAATATACAAAGAATATACAATGTTATCAGTCCTGACCTGGCATCTCGGCTTTAGTCACTTTCCCACCACAGTAATTTATCTTCCCCGTGCCTTTTCTCTAAATATTTTCATGTTAAATATTTTCATGTTAAGCTTCCCTCTGTCGTACCGAGACTATATCAATTTAAACGCAGTACTAGATTGGCGGCTAGGTCTCATCAATTTACAGTTGAAACTGCAAGATATAACCGTAAATTCTATGCAAACATCCCATACTAAGTAACGTGTGTGTGTGTGCGCGCGTGCGCGCGCTGTGTTGTTGTCTGTTATATATGTATAAACAGTCTTCGACCGAGTGTTTCATTACTGGAAATTTTTTCCATTCAATTAGAGCAGTTTAAGTTTAAAGTCAGCCCACCTGAAAATATTAGTAACAACAATTCCCAAATAGGGGTGGGGTTAACTATTTGAATGTGGCTGGGTCCTGAAAAGGGACCTTTTTGCGTTCTTAATCTGGCAAGGAAGGAATCTCTTCTATGGGCCGTCATAATAATAATAATATACGATAATTTTTATTTATAATATATATTTTTTATAATTCTAATAATCTTTTGCGTTTGATTTCAACTCTCTAAATTGATTATACGCTGTTTTTTTTAAAATGTTTCCTTTGATTTTTGCGAAAAGTGTAAAAAATCACTTTTTTCGATTTTTCAACTTCATTTTTTTCCAGCCAATTTCGACTCAAAACCGGCACTGAAGAATTATCTATCAAACAAAAAAGAATTTCATCGAAATCGGATGAAAACTATAGAAACACATAAAGAACATCCGATCACACGTACACACACATAGATACACACACATAGATACACACACATTTTGAGAATTATAGATATATCTATCCTAACATATTAATACATATATCATGTTTTTGAATATATACATTTTAATATGTATGTCCCTTCAAGACGTATGTTACCCAGATCGACATACACCTGAAGTTCGTAGGGTACAACAGCTGATATTAGGTTGGTGCCAAAATAATGACGTAATAATGTCGTTTTTTGACGTTAAAAATACGTCAAAAAACGACATTATTACGTCATTATTTTTGCACCAACCTAATACAACAAAGAATGTAAATCGTTTAAATAATATGCACACGTATTGTGTAGTGTTATACATGGTGCAATGGATAAATTGTCATCTAAATTACGCAAAGATAAAAATAACACTGATATCTCATTTTAACAGATATGTTTTTATCAAAATTACATAAAAATATCTTGAAATCAATATTTCAAGATATTTTTATGTCACTTTTGATTTTGAGTAAATTTATTCAATAAAATCGCCATTGGATTCAACCGTGGCCTCCAGACGGCGTCGGAATCTCCTGCAATTTTTCTGGACAGACACCTTGTTTAATTTAGTGAATGCTTCCATAATACTTACCTTCAGTTCATCTTTGGTGTTACAAGGAACTTTGTTGGTCTCTCGCTGCGCACCACACATAATAATCAAGGGGCTGTTGTCAAGGAAATTAGGTGGCTAGATGTAAGGATTAATGTGGTCACAGAAATTGTCTGAGAGCCATGACTGGATTCTCCAGGTTTGTGGCATGGTGCAGAGTCCTGTTGCCAGACATAGGGTCTTCCATTAACAAACCTTTTGATCCAGGGCAGCAGTACCTCCTTAAGGGACTTGATGTAGGCTTCAGTGTTAAGGCTGAGGCCCTGAGAAGATGAATGGAGGCATAAAGTGTGTAAAAATAAATAAAGATTTGAAATTGACAACTTTTTCTATTTCACCGAAACAGATGTTAAACACTTCTACTTCCCTTCTTTCTCACTGAAACAAAGTAGCGTATTTGATGTCTTTCATCTTCTCGATCGAAAGTCCATTATTTATGAGCTAATGGCAAGGCGTAACAGTCGTGCGAACTAAGGAACTAACGAAGGAAGAAACATGCACAATTATTATATGATGTTACCAGCAATCCTTAGCCAGTTCAAATATTTTCTGTTTATGTTTAATCTGACCGTATTACAGTTTAATCTCTGGAAGGTACTTTCAAGCCTTGTAAGTAATTTATGTGAAATCGTATCCTAGTGCTACTCAACTTGTCCAAACTTTTTATTATTAGTTTTAGCCGTTTTATTCATAAAATTTGTATTTTTATTGTTTGAAATTCATTTGTCGGTTTATTACAGAAGTTTTAATCAGAGAATTCGCCATCTTGTTTCTTGCGTTTCTTTTATACGTACATAGGAAAAAATCCTCCCGCACGCCTTTCACCAAGAACAATATTAAATTTAACGGCTGGACGTTAACTCAGCTAAAATTGTCAATTCAGGGGGCAGATTAATCTTCTCAAATAGTTAAATCGTAGAGGACTGCCGGTGAATGATATTAGAAATTTTTGGATTCTTTTATTTGCTGCCTGCGGAAGTAGTAGTAATATTACCTTTTGTCTTACGCCGCCAAAGTAAAATAGCCATTAACAACTACATGTGTTTTTGTATTTTTTTTGTTTTTTTTTTTTTTGTTTTTTGGGTTTTTTTTTTTTTTTAAGGGGGGTCTCCTACTATAAGCTTATCTTCGCGACAAGCTTGTTTCATTTTTTTCCTGAATATGTTTAATAATGTAAATTTTGTGTTTCAAAACATAATGCAAAATATAATAAATCCTTATTACTAGTTGTTACGGACCGTATGAAATTGAGCAAATGTTACATTTAGATTCTATAAATTCTAAGAAATCAGTGCGTATTATGCATGAAAGAATTGTTTTCATAATTTCGTCACCCAAATTTAGAGGTCGCTATAATTCTCGCATGCGAATTATTTCCGATAGTAAATATACTTTATTTCCTAGTAATGTGATTTGGGGGAATGTGAGAAATACCCGAACACTGGATTCATTCATTTATTTAAATTCTCAAATATCCAATATATCAGCGCATCTATCTATCTATCTATCTATCTATCCGATGTTTGCCGGA
>OZ010574.1:36017384-36127384 GCA_963932145.1 Acanthosepion lycidas
GTTTAAGGATTCGCTAAAGTTTGCGTGACAGCTACAAGTTCCCTAACATTGAAAATACAATTAACTATAAGAGTGATAATATTAATAAAATAGAATAATTTCAACATTTTAGAGGAGGATGTGGCGTGATATATCATTTAAAGTTAAATTCAAATCAGACTAAAAGCACTGGATGATTCTCCTTTGATTTCCATATTTTCTATATGAAACGGTGATTTATTGAGACAATACCTGTAGTTAGCTAGCAATTGACTCGTTTAGAGTGCTTCCGCCTTTTGATATTTGCTTTTTATCCTACAGAGTTACTAATAGCCCTCTTCACTCGCAAGGGATTGGATAGTCGCCGTCCATCCGATAATACCATACATATATACTTGTCATACACACGCCCACTATATATATATATATATATATATATATATATATATATATATATATATATATATATATATATACATAATAGCGTGTGTATAGGAAGTAACTTGAAATTAAAAATATATTAAAAGCTTCAAGAATTTTCATTTTTTAAAGTAATTTTAAACGTTAGATATCGATTTTCTTTGCTGGTACCTATATATATATATATATATATATATATATATATATATATATATATATATATATATATATATATATATACTTTATTTTAGGATATTACATCAAGAACATAAAATGTCAATTTATTTACTAACGCCTGATGAGATGTGTTGATTCGCATCGAAACACATCTGCAATTGTGTAACGTTTTTTTTAACATGTTTTTGATGTAATATCGTAAAATAAAGAATATTGCTCTACTTTGTATTGAGCTCTCTTTTAAATTAAATGTTACGAACGTTGGAATTTTACAATATTCGTTCTTCATTTGATATATATATATCACTATACCCGTGACCCATTAGGGTCACCGCATAAACTGCAATATTACTGTCCTAGTCAAGACTGCCCGATAGAGCCTAACCCTCTCTAGGCCGTCTCTCAACCTAAAGTCCCTCCCTCTCCCAGACCGGCTGCGACTCAAGGCTATAAGAGCCGGTCCTTCCCGGTAGTCACCCATAG
This sequence comes from Acanthosepion lycidas, assembly GCA_963932145.1. NCBI lineage: Eukaryota > Metazoa > Mollusca > Cephalopoda > Sepiida > Sepiidae > Acanthosepion > Acanthosepion lycidas. The sequence goes on from OZ010574.1 coordinate 36,018,444, forward strand.
CTGGTGAAATAATGATTGGACTCACACCCAAGCTATAATATATAATAGTAATAAAAAAGTAAATAGAAGCGGAATGGAAGCATCTTGTTCTACGAGTAGGCTTGGCTCAAATTCATGTATTTCCGTAGGGAACCAGTAGATATATTTCAACTTATACTAAGTTGTGATGTCTACTATCAAGTAATAAAGGGAGCGGAAAATTAACTGCCCAAATTACCGTAGTTTTTTTAAAGGTGCTGCAACAGAAATATGGCAAGATATGTGTACAATTAAGTTCCAATTTTGGTCAAACTATTTAGGTTACCGCAATATGATTTCAAGCCAAAATACACAGTTGGACATTCAAAAATGAACTAAATCGAGTACAAAATAAACACAAACAACAGAGAAATAAAAAAAAAAACATAAAAGTGAATGGAGGGCAGATGTAATTCTCGACATGATGAAAAGGAGACAAAAACAGTGCCAAGGTACGACACAGATTATAGGACATTGCAGAAAGACATTAGGAACAGATGCAGGTGAGCCAAAGGGGAATGTATCAAGAAAGAATGTGCACAAATAGAAAAAAATGAGTATTACAAATAAAGCAGATATAAATAAAAATAAATAAAATAACTAACAGGACAAAAGATATGCACATCAGCATGTGCTGTAGCATACCTAAGGACGATAGTGGGTATGCCCCCATTCCCATAAAAACAGTAGTAAATACTGTATGTTGGTCTAGACTTGGAGATTCATTGTGGAATTCATTTGACTCACTTCTAGCAGTCTACTTCTACGCGCCTCTGGCGAATCTTATATGTGTTGTTCTTGTCTTAAGTATTATCGTTCCTTACCAACATTAGTTTGATTATTCGATTCAGTAACCTTCCCTAGGTTATCACATTTTGACGACGGAGGTTAGCCAAAATTACAACAGCATGATAAATAAAATCGTTAAAAACGAGACACTGATATTAGGGAAATAAGAAATAAAGAAAGATGGAATGAATACATAGAAGAATTCTTCCACGGCGAATGAGAACAGCCGACAATACAAAAAAAAATAACGAAGGACAGAAATATTAAAATGTGAATTGTAATCAGCACTGGCCAAATTGAACTGAAACAAAGCAAACGGAATTGTAACAGAGATGCTGGCAGACGCAGAAGATTTCTATATTAACAAAATTATAGACATAATACATGAAATGTAGAACAGTATATCTATTTTCATAGAAATGCCTTAGAAGCCAGATGCAAACTTTATCGGACAATAAGCCTAATGAGCCATATAACAAAACTTATCATCCGAATTTTACTGAATAGTGTGCTCAGCAGAATCAGAGCGGACATAGGACAAGAACAGTGTGGGTTCGTTAAAGACACTGGAACAAATAATGCAATAATTATGCTCAAAATAATATCAGAAAGCGCAATACAAATGCAAAAGTCTGTATACTCCATGTTTCATAGATTATGCAAAAGTGTTTGTTAAAGCACATCGCAAAGAACTGTTAGAACTCTTAGGTAACCTTGGCATACATGGGAAGGATATTAGAATAATCCAGAACTTATACTGACAGCAAAGCACTTGCATACGGATAGAACATTTTTTTTAAATTAAAAAGAGCTGTAAGACAAGGGTGCGTCATCTCACTAGATATTTTCAACCTATACATTGAGGCCATTTTTAGAAAATTAGAAGTCCCAGCAGAATCCATTATTGATGGCCACATTCTTAACAATATTAGATATGCAGATGACACTGTTGATAACAGACACAGAAATAAAAATACAGGAACTTCTACAGAAGGTAGTGAAGGAAAGCGAGAAGAAAGGACTAAACTTCAATTGCAAGTTGCAAATTATAGATTGGAGATATCGAAATCAAGCAGGTGTAACAATTTAGATATCTGAGAAGCGTATTAACAGAGGACGGAAAGTATGATACGGAAATCCGAAAGCGCAATAGGATAGCGAGCGACGAAGTTCTAGAGACAACGCCGATAAAAAGGACACTTATACTTAACACCATGTTGGGATAGTTAAAATTTCTGGGGCGCATAATGAGGAAAGAGGGCTTGGAAAAATTGATGTTCACATGACAGATTGAAGGTAAGAGAGACTGAATAAAGCTTGAGTGAATGGATGGCAAACCAGGTTTTGAGAGAGATTACAGAGACAAAATTATTAAGACCTACGATGGAGGGGAAATTGTGGAAGCCATGATCGCCGATGGCCTGAAAGGACACGGCACATAGATGTTGTTGTTATTTAAAGCGTAAATTTAGTAGCATATTAATTGTGAGTCAAATCCGTGAACCGGGTCGTTCAAAACGAAAGAAAATAACGACTAGCAATAACTGAACAATAATAAATAAGGATTAGATATTAAAGCATTTTAGATTAGCATAGTAATTCAGCAACTCTTTTCTTTGCTCATAACGAAAATTTCCTATCACTTAATACCTTGCTTAATTTCTGGAATGCCACTTCCTATGCGCCTGTCTCTAAAAAGATTACCCGCTCGGCCCGGTGGCTAGGATCAAAGTGTAGTATCTGCGCTTTGTGAGCTGCCGCGTCGGGTGTCTGTCGAACTCTCTGCTTGCAGAGAGGAACCCGGACGAAGCTCCGCCGAAGGGTAGGGTTTCGTTGGGGGAGGTTGACGGAACTGGCTCGCCTCGTCGGGTTTGGATGGTTATTTATTTTTGGCTGGGCCTACGGGCTCGGAGATACCCACATTAAAAAGGCCTTGTGCCACATTCAATCCTCGTGGTTGGATTGATAAATACCATCTAAAAAAATCATACCCGCTCGGCCCGGTGGCTAGGACCAAAGTGTAGTATCTGTGCTTTGTGAGCTACCGGGTCGGGTGTCTGTCGAACTCTCTGCTTGCTGAGAGGAACCCGGGCGAAGCTCCGCCGAAGGGTAGGGTTTCGTTGGGGGAGGTTGACGGAACTGGCCCGCCTCGTCGGGTTTGGATGGTTATTTATTTTTGGCTGGGCCTACGGGCTCGGAGATACCCACATTAAAAAAGCCTTGTGCCACATTCGATCCCCGTGGGTGGATTGATAAATACCATCTTCCTATGCGCCTGTCTTACATTTTCCGTTATGTGTTACTGGGATCCTAAAATAGTTAAGTGCCTCTATCTGCATGATTTTAAGATATCCAATATGCAGTTTATAGCTTGAGATGTCACATTTGCTGGATATTGTGCATTATGTCTTGTTCAGTGAAATTAATTGTTGTATTATTACAACAAACACTTCACGTTCAGCGTTCTTCTTGATCTTCGTGTCAATAACTAAAAACAGATTTTATTGGAACACTATTGTCTCCTTAAAGAAATGAGCTGCTCTCTATTGCTATAAAACTGTTGTTCTGTCGAAGATGGCATCTAATGTCTCGAGAAGACAGTACCTTACGTATGCAGTTTTCTTTTAAAAATATTGCCTAAACATGGCAGGTGTTTATGAACCAATATACAAGATGTTCTCTGGATTCCCATTGGATAATTAAGCTTTTAATTTTAACAGAAGACTTTCGAGATAAATATTACCCCATAACAATAATATTCTGGGATTGTATATGTGGTTTGGTGAATAAGTAAACACCAAAATCTTTATGTCAGTTCAGTAGTTACATAATGGATATTTAATAGAAAGGAAAATCTTATAAAACTCCTATATTTCATTTATATATTTTAAGAACTAAATTCGTTTTATGCATTCTAGGAATCAATATCGGAATTCCGAATTCATACGACTCAGCAGGAAAAGATTTACAAAAAGAGAAAATGAATCATGGAACAAAAACCAGGCGATAAAACAAGACAGCTTTAAGCTATTAAATTCCGAAAGCTGCATTCAGATATGAACATTCTCAAATTTATTGAATATTATCAATAAAATACTTTAACATCTAGGAGACACGATAGAAAATGAGCCGCTGCTCGGACTGAGGAATCGGAGAGCCGAGTTCGAATTCCAGTCAAATTCGTTACATTCACTTACGTCCAAATATCCTTGGAAAAGGTTATGAATCCGTCTCTCCTCCCCCAGCTATGCGTAATTATTAAGAAAGACTGGGTCCTATACTCTTGGGTGGCAACCAGTCTAAAAGAAGGTCCTCCAACTATGGGTTAAATAACCTCAACAACTCGTGACTGGCCAAGTGTGGTGAATACAGATACACCCCTAAAGATATGGTCAATCATGGAAGGGATTCCTCCAAGAGAAGTGAGAAGGATTTGGACTATTTCAAGCAAATATTTTCTGAATAATAATCTCAAGGGAAAATAGTGATTGAACCAAAAAATAGCATTTACCGCCTTTGTAAAGAAAAAGACTAAAGAGTAGCAAATTATTTTGGAAATAAGACGATGACAAATTGTTATTTTTTATACCATTTTCACAAGCCACTCAAAGTAGACGGTTATTGAATAAGAGTGTTGTTGACAAAAAAGAAATCCAGATTAGGAGGAGGATATGTAGGATAGATAACGATTTGAAAAGGTTAAAATCATAGTGATCGGGGAAGCATCATCGTGGGAGTCTGTGTCATGAAGTATTAGTTCTTGGAAAGAAAATGTCTGAGTAAAACTTCCTCCTTCCAATTGGAATACGAAATGAATGAGGAGTATTTGATCCTGTGTACATGTCGCGTCCTAGTAGTAAAGTTCAGAACTAAGAAAATGAAATAATAGATAGAGTAGCGAGAGGTGAGCCAATTTTCGGAAAAGGGGAAATTTAAGGAAAGGAGTTCAAAATAATTCCTCACCCACAAGGCAGTGTAAACGCTTTTGAATACTGTCAAAGCTGTGAAATAAGCATTGAGCAACGCCATCCCAGATATGACAGCAAGACTCCATTTTTAATTTGTATACTAGTAAAATAAAATTTTAAAAAAAAGAAAAATACGATTGGTCGGAAATACAAAATACAGAAAATATGTAAACGGTTTGACTCGACTATACAAATAGTAAAAAAAATAAACCAGAAAAGTCAGTTGTTTTTTTGGATACAAGGGGATTAAAACAAGCTCCATACAGACCAAAATCATGTACTTGCAAGCAAGGAAAGTTTATCATGTCATTGATGGAGCCTTTCCGGAGTTCAACATAATGAAACGGAAATAAATTGAGAAAACAAATATAAAACCGTTGGTTGTTCCGAAGAAATCTGCGACCAAATACCTGTAACCACTACTGACTCCGAAGTTATCTATAAAGAGATTGGAATATTTGAAGAACTGGTTAAATATTAAAACGTACAGAAATCATTGAAATCATTGAAAATAATAAAGTGTTGCAGATTTGAGATTTGCTCTTTCTTCATCTCCAGAAACGCTAACTAGATACTACTGGGTGTAAAAAAAAAAAGAGATTAAATAATAAATAAAGTAATTAAAACAGTCTTCCTGGACACTGTTCTTTTATTGTCCTTTTTCCTTTATGATATACGAGTATTCTGGATTTTATAAACACAGAAATGTATTTTCAGATTTAGATAAGCAAGAAAAATATTCATATTGGAGGCAGAAGAATAATTTGGTTATCTGGATTGAGACTAGCGTCTTTGAATCTCTTCATTTGAAGTTTAAACTTTACATAGACTTGAACAACTATGTCTTTACCTAGAGAACAAGCCATAGGAATAAATAAAAGGAAACTTACATTGTAAGGACTTTGAATGAATATAATCAACGCTTTACAATCCTCACCCCAGATCAAATAAGGGAGAGAAACTTACAAAGAAAGATATTAAGAGAATGTCGCTTTTCGTTTTAAAAATACGAAAAAGTATCTTTAAGAGAATTCAAGGTCAGAATCGTCTGATATATCAATTCATGGTGAATGTAAGTTAATTTGGGTTTATATATATATATATATATATATATATATATATATATATATATATATATATATATATATATATATATATATATATATATATATATATATATGCGTGTGTGTGTGTGTGTGTGTGTGTGTGTGTGTGTGTGTGTGTGTGTGTGTGTATCAGCCGGGTTTCGATCTTAGCTAGAGGCAACCGGACGTCTAGCTACACTGATTAGCTGTGATGAAGCGAAACAGTCTGTCTGTGAATGACAATATATATATATATATGTGGGGGGGTGTACAGTGCCACGCAAAATTTTACAGCACATTACAAAAATGTTTCTAACACAGATTAATGAAACATTTACTGCTAATAATACGTATGTTTAAGCTTTTAGTCAAACAATCAGTTTTTTAAAAATTATCAATAAAAATATCCCAAGAGGAAAAACCACTATTTAATAACGCAAAAGTTTACAATACATTTATTAAATCATCTATTAATATTTTGTAGCGTAACCTTTATTGCTAATTACAGCATGTAGGCATTTAGAGTATTTCCCTGCGAATTCCCTGCATGTTTCTTGGCTAATATTTTTCCATTCTTCGCGGCAAAATTCCTTTAGTTCATCTGGTTTTGCGAGTTCGTTCTTTAAATTCTCAGTTTCAGCTTTCTCCATAAATTTTCAATCGGGTTGAGACCTGGAGATTGATTTGGCCATTTTAGAACGTCTCTTCTATCTAAACTTAACCATGATTTTGTAAGCTTTCCAGTACGTTTAGGATCGTTGGCTTGTTGAAAGAACAAACCTGATTTCCAGCCGAGCGAATATGCACTCTGACGTAAATGTCTCTCCAAAATATCCTTCATATATGCTCCATTCATCCTTCTTTCTATTATCTCAATGTTCCCTACATCTGGGGTAGTAAAGCAACCACAGATTATGATTGATCCGTCTCCAAATTTTACTGTTGGGATAGTATTCTTCGGCGAATATTCAGTACCCTTATTTCTCCAGACCTTTGCAGAATATTTCTACCAAAAAGTTCAATTTTCGTTTCTTATGACCAAAAAACATTTTCCAAAAATACTGCAGGTTTCATACAATGCTCGTTTGTAAAATCCAGTCTGGCAAGAACGTGTTTTGGCTTAAGAAATGTTTTTTTCCCCTTGGAGTCCTCGAAAAGATGTCATATCGACGAAATGAACGACTAATTGTATCTGTACTCACTTTTACTTAACTTACTTATCCTCCCTGAAGTGTTGTAAACTTTTGAGTTACTAGCTATCATTTTTTTTCGTGGTATACTTTTTTGAAATTTAAAAAAAAATCTGAATGTTTGTCTGAATATCTAAATATATGTTCTATGAGGAGTAAAAGTTTAATTAATGTAACTTTATTAGAAATACCTAAAAGACATTTTGTAATGTGTTGTAAACTCGTGCATGACTGCGTATGTGTATATATATATATATATATATATATATATATATATATATATATATATAATTATTTATTTAAAAATATGATTCCATCGCTACATAAGATTTCTCATGTTTCAAAACAAGAGCCGAAAACTTCAATATAATTATTTGAATTAAATTGAATTAAAGTACCAAGTTCTGTTCCATCTTCTAGCGAAATTTTTTTTTGGGAATAACTAATTCTTGAAATTTACGCGTTTTTATAAGCATATTTATTATTAAAATTAAAATTACTATGGTAACGGCTAGAGCAATTATTTAAAAAAAGGCGGAAGGGTTAATAATTTGTATCAATATCTCAGTTACATTCAAAGAGGTCAAGTCAGGCTAAGGTTGAGGTGCTTAAATTTAAAGTGGAAGATGACATCGTCTAGTCTCGTTAAGTATCTATGGAGATTTATTTATTCTTTTTTTTTATTTCATTTTCTTTCCTGGAAAGGTTTTGTGTATATAAAAAAACTGTCATAATTAGCTAACATTTGTTTTTTTGACGACTTCATAAAGGGTATTTTTTATTATTGGGTAGAGCTTTTAAACTTTTTATTTGGACTATGGAGTTTAAAATTTGTATTTATTATTTAATTGTTTGTTTGTTTTCTATGCTAATTATTCAATGCGAAAATTTGATGATGGCGGCGCATAGTTATATATTGCTTCAAGTTGTAGAATATGATTGGGTGAAGAGAGGATTGTCTATGCCAATTCATTTTACCATTAAATTTATTCTTTATGATTTCTTTTATTCAACGAAAGCAAATTTGTGAAAAACGCTCGATCTGAAAACTAAAACCAACAAAGCTGGTGCCATAAAATGAAGTTCTTAAAATTCTGCTGCACAAGATGGGCATAATCCCCCTCATTTTATGCTTCCAGCTAATGCTAACATGCGGCCAATTACTTCAAAATAAATGAACTTCAAACTGACATAATTAGTCGCTTGTTCAAAACCCGTGTTTAAGGAGATAGCATTTCATTCATACTCAAATAACGTCTTGCACTACTTGAGTTCGGCAGATTTTGATAGCAGACAATCGTTACCGACTTCGAGGATCTAATCATTCACATAAAATCATAGCAGATATTACAAAATTCTTCCGGCAGCACATAAAAAGACGAAGAAACGTTCATTTTTGGCATTGTAGAAACAGTATGTGCAATCCTAACCTTTATCTGGATTCGAATTCTAAATGCACTTGTCAAAATGAAATTCATCACGTTCTCAACAGTCAAGCAAGTCAGGTAACAAGTGTCACATATTGACATATTTATGCGCCATCAGACGGAACAATAAATAAAATAAAATCAGTTTCATAGGATCTCACTTAAATAATTGCACAATACAGTGTGGTGGCTTGACAAAGACAACAGGGTTGTGTAACTCCAATCTTTGGGAGAAGCTTCTCTTGCCAAGTTTTAAATTTGAATCGACGATAAATGCCCGCAGAGAGTTTCAGCCACCCTGCTGGCTTAGATTGTAGGAATACAGGAGTGTAATTAGTCAGTATTTATATCAATTAAATTGTTTTTCTGAAGTTAAATAAAGGGATGCATCAATGCTTGTGAAACATAAATTAACAATGGATGCATTTTAAAACACACACGCACGCACACACAAAGAGAAAAATATTATTTTTTGTACGATGCGCTTCAATAGTTGATACGGAGTTTCTCTCTTTAAACAATATATATATATATATATATATATATATATATATTTTGAACAATAAAAAAAATTAAAAAGTTAAAATCTTTAGACACACTGGGTTGTAGATTAATATTCTTTTGTTTTTTTTTTACTATTATTCCATTTAGATTCCTCGACTAGTTTCGACCAAAATGGCCATCATCGGGAGGAGAAATATTTCTGCTTGCTGGTGGCACTAAACTACAGAAATGAGTCTTTTACTGGAGAAAATATATATATATATATATTATTGCTGGAGAAAAAAAAAAAAAAAATATATATATATACAGTGTAACCAGGATATAAGAGACCCGGATATAAGAGAAACCCTGATATAAGAGAGATTTTCTCTGGTCCCAAATTAGAGCCTGTATTAATGTATATAAAGTAGACCAAACCCGGATATAAAATACTTCTCCGGTCACGACAACTCTCTTATATCCGGGTTACACTGTATGTATATATATATATATATATATATATATATATATAGAGAGAGAGAGAGAGAGAGCGATATTGGATTCGACTGGAATTCGAACACGGCTCTCCGATTCCTTCCGTGCTAGTACCCTTGAGAAAGGTATGAGTCCTCTTCTTCTCCCTCCAGCTATGCGTAAATAGCAGCATAGAATGCGTTCTATAGCCTTGGATGGCAACTGGTCTAGGAGAAGGACAACCCTGAATTAAAACCTGCGGAGTGTCGTTTGGTGACCTGGTTGCACGTAGCACACCAGGTCTCTCTATTCGACCCTTCAAAAAGTGTGGATGGTTTTGCACAAAACTTTCACCGCTATAATCAAATTTCATGTGCTGGTGTCGAGCTGTCGGTTCCGAGAAACTGATCTGCTTGACCCTCATACGTCGAATTCGACGGGAGAGTCGAGTATATATATATATATATATATATATATATATATATATATATATATTAATCATATCATTCCATGCAAGGCAATAAAGCTAAGACATAAGTGGTTACTGAGTATGAAAGAATAAGAAAAAAGAGAACCATTATTAATGAGCAAGAACAATAGAAGAGTAATCAAAAAGACAGAAGATAATGGATGGCATTGCTTCTAATATTTTTATGACTAAAGTTGACCGGAAAGCATGAATTCCACAAGCAAGAAGTGCGAAAAAAGAAACTGTTAGCGTAAAACTTACGGTTACATCTAGCCAATTCAATTGTGAATTAATGTGACCTTGCCACCAATCTAGTACTGAGCTTTCTTACATGAATTAACAGAAAGGTATCATTTTTAACGATACAATTCAATATTTGATGCAGATTTTCAGTCAGTTAACTATAACTATATTTTATAACTATACATTAGCCATAACAGTTTAGCCTTTTTCAAAATCACTTAAATATGTTTTCCAATATCAAAACTGATATTCAACATATCAAAATGGAGTACTCGAATCCGGCCTAACTATATGTATATGTTTTTTTCCCTGATATACACAGTTGTTACGAGACAGTAGCACCTATTCTTGACACATATTGCTGATCATAATATATTGTCTTATTAATATAGCTCCCCCACACACATAAGCACAAACATATGCACATATATATCTATCTATATATAAATCGTTAGTACGTGTATAAGCACTTAGTAAGTGGATAAATATGTACATTGGCGATTCCTTCCGTATCATTTACCAGCCGATACAAGTGTATAAGCATCTGGCTTTAATTACTCGTCATTCGCTTTGATCCATTTCAAGTATTGCAGGAGTGTAATGCTATAATGTTCGGTTTGTTACATTAAACAGTCAGTAACATAAGTAACATGGATCAAAACTAAATATATGAGAAGTACGTTTAACATTAATTCTAATTCCGCGCCGATAACCGATATACTAAACACACATCTGGTGGGTATTTCAATAAAAACAGTTTAGAAAATGCTCAGGTCACGCTACAAATTGCAATAAGGTCATTGAAACGACATTATACAAAATACTTCATGTCTTCGTTACAGGTGTGTGATATTCTTCTAAGTTCTGGTGATGTCGAAATACAAATTGCATATCTTTAGTTCTAGTGTTTGCGCTCTTGATTTATTCAATCAGTTTGTTTGAAAAAAGAACGAAAATTTAGACAAAAGTCTCTTCATTAAAAATAAACAACGCATTTTGTTAGGGGTGATCTGATATTGCTCTGGTATTGCTCATATGTTAAAATTCTACTTGAACATTTCTTGGTTTCTCCAACATAAGTATACATAAATCACGTGACCTGGTTATTTGCTTTGCTTTCATTGGATCACGATTAACTGCTGCGTCAGTTTGATATGAATATCTAAACGCAAATCATACTGTCAAATATATTACAGTACATTTTATATGTGTTTTGTACGTTATCAGATCGTAAGCAAACGTCTGATGACGTATCAGAAAATGTAATGAAAAACTGAAAGATTTGTAACGATATACGATATGCTGCAGGGTGACTCTGCTCGATAGGATGCCCAATTGATATAAACTGAATTATTAGAAAGACACTTATAAGAAAAGCCAATCGGAAATAAATAAATCAGTTATCTGAAAAAATATAATTTCGTCTGCAATTCCTAAATACCATTAACGTTCTCTGAGACTTTTATTCTTTTAGGTTTTATTTCATCCTTTTATAATTTTCTTTTTAGTTTCTATTATTCAGTTTTATTTCTTTCCCGCTCGAAATTACATATTTCTTCGGCTTGGATCTGTCTGTTTATTGAAATCATAACGAGAAAACAGAAACATCTATTTTATGCAGATTCCTTTTACAAATTGGTTCAATCATTCAGAAACACGTCACTCTCACTCTCTCACACTCACTCACTCACTCACTCTCACTCTCTCACTCTCTCTCTCTCTCTCTCTCTCTCATATATATATATATATATATATATATATATCCGTGGGAAGCACGGATTGAGGAATCGGTGATCGAGTTCAAATTCCAGTCGAGTCCATTACATTCACTTACGTTCTGATACTCTTTCCAAAGGGTATTAGCACGTTCTTCTCCCTCCAGTTATGGGTAAATAGCAGGATAGACCGGGTTCTATACCCTTGGATGGCAACTGGTCTAGGAGAAGGGCAACTCTGAATTCAAAACTTGCGGACGGTCGTTTGGGGACATTGTGGCAAATAGTGCAGCAGGTCTCTGTATTCGGCCCTTTTGCACAAAACCTTCACCACTATAATCTAATGTGCTGGTATCGGGCTCTCGGTTTCCTAGGAACTGATCTGTTTCGCCCTCAAACGTCGAATTCGACGGGAGAGTCGAATGTATATATATGTGTGTGTGTGTGTGTGTTTGATTGAATAATAATAAATAATAATAATGTAAAAATAAAAATAAATACCGATTATATAAAACAACTAATTCAGAAATTTGAAAAAGTTAATAAAGAAACTGTCGATATTATTCAACCAAACATTTTTGAAAGAATTCATGCTGTCAAAATGCACCTCATATATAGTGAGAGAGAAAGTGATAAATATAGAGAGTAAGAGAGAGCATAATAGAGAATGTGAGAGAGTGAGTGGGAATAAGAGAAAGAGTGTCAGAGATAATAAGAGAGGGAATGAAAGTGAGTGATGTTCCAAACATGGGAGCAATGGAGATGAATCTTTAAACTGTGAATGCTTTATAAATCATCATTCGAAATCCCAATGTGATAATCTTCTTCATTTATGTGCATCAACGTTGGTTGTGATCATGGCTCTCCACAACCTCCTATCCTTTGCTGTAGGTAATATCTGTCTCCTTACTAACCCTCCCAGTCCATGTTCTGCCATCCGTTTACATAAGATCCTTAGCTGGGTTACTCGATGTTTTCCATTGCGCCTCTTGGATTCAATATGATGTCAAATTCTCCAAAGCCGTCTTTCCTCGTTAAGAGTCCTAAAAATTTGAACTGTTTATTTCTGATTCGAAGTACAACTGTCTATTTTTTTTTTTTTTTTTTTTTTGCGGGAGAGGGGGGCATTTTCTTTAAAACTTATAGTTGTTCACGTTTCGTCCATGATATTCTCAGCATCCTTCTGTAGAACACTTTTTCTATTGCTTCAGATCTATTCTATAATTCTATAATTGTCGGAATGCACTGTCATATCGGAGGAACGATATTACAGATCAGTTCGAAATTTTTTTCTCTATATCTTAAAACATTAAAACTTTCTCGTTGCTCTTATGCTCTATCAATGTTATTCTCAATCTCCTATCATAGAATTTACATATGACTCCTCTACTTGACTCAGATTCATATGCGGAGACGTGCACATCCGCTACGATTATTGCAGACATTCGTATCATGTGCTACAAATTATCCGATACGTTAGACGTATCATGACTGCACAGCCCTAAACGCTGGGTAGTCAATGATAGTAAAAGAGGCCCTGCGAAGTAAAAATTCATTTTGTCAGTTTTTGCGATGCTGCCTAACTAATGTTATCTTCGCAGGAGTTCCGTGCCCAAAGGAATTTCATTTCAAGATATTTTCGAAATTGTAGAATCCTTGCTTCTAATGACTTAATACCAGTAATATTACACAGACACACTTGGGTAATTACACACTGAAGTGTCACTTATAAAGAGCCCCTTTCATAGGGAAGGGCGCTTTATAAGTGACTCTTCAATGTTATATATATATATATATATATATATATATATATATATATATATATATATATATATATATATATATATATATATATATATGCGTGTGTGTATGTAGGTATGCATGTATATATATATATATGTATATATATATATATATATATATATATATATATATATATATATATATATATATATATACGCATATATATATATATATAATACGTGGTTACTCTTATTCGAGGAAACCCGTCTTTTAGGACGGCTCGCCAATCTCTAAATCCGACGCTCGTTTAGGCACATTTGTTTTTGTTTAACACACCATCTGTGGTTTATACTGCATCTATGATAGCAGACCTTAGTTACAGTTTCTGGAAGAGAACGTGTTATCTAGCGTGATCAACACTTTGAACAAGGTCTGCACGCTCAAACCCTCGGTCACGATGAGTTGTGACTTCGTAATAGCACAGCTATCGACAGTTCACCAAGTGTTCCGTCTACCCAATTTCACTCACAAGGCTTGGGTCAACCCGTGGTTTACAGGCAGTTTCCAAGAGTGCCGCGCGCTGGGATCGTCCCCCTCCAGACCGTTAATATATATATATATATATATATATATATATATATATATATATATATATATATATATATATATATATATCCTGCGCTTAAAAAATCTATGATTCGGCAGATATTTTATCTTTAACAACATCCAGATCCGGTTGTGTTGCTTGTGTGACGTGGTTAGTATCGTTTTTATTAAGTCATTATTATTATTATTATTATTATTATTATTATTATTATTATTATTATTATTATTATTATTAAATGATAAAATAGAAGTATATATACGAAATCCTATATGCCTATCATGTCAGTAAGTCTGGTAAGGGTATACCAAACACATGCATCACGAGAAGTTGACACGTTCTGGTGAAAGATGCACATAATTTTGCAGGTGGCGTCCAGTTAGAAATACCTTCATGTCGGATGACCCAGTCCTCTCAGACTGTGTCCGATTAAGTGTGTTTCTAATAATCTAGGCGTAATTCCCAAGTAACCTTGGCCAACATGTCATTCAAGTATAAGAAAAGACAAACCTCTTAACAACCGTGTCCACTTCCACTACTCCCGCTCAGGAACAGTAATGCTTCTGATTAGGGTTAGGCAACCGACAGGTAAATCTTTGATAATGAACTATATATTTACAGTAGACCATCTTAATTCCGAAAACAAAACATATACAAGTTAACACCTGTATTCAGTTAAGTTCAGAAAGCATGACAGTCATACCTGATGTACAATGAAGATTATTATTATTATTATTATTATCATCATCATCATTATCATCATCATCATTACAACCTATTCTCCCAGCTATGGGTTAAATAACAGAGGAAACTGGACTCGCTAAAAGTGAATGGTAATTATTCTAGGACAATTCTGAATTTTAAAACCTTATGTAAACCCTGGCGTAGTACATAGTATGCAGCCATTGACAAGATTATGAAGTTCACAATAACACTAAAATCTGGAATGCAGCTGACCTATATCTCGCTGATACATTATTATTATTATTATTATTATTATTATTATTATTATTATTATTGACCCTATTCTATCAACAAAACTTGCAATGGTTTCATGAAAACTGACAATTAACATTTTTTATGGATTTCAATGGTGAAATCTAAATTTTTAAAATCTTAATTCAAAAATTAAGAATTTTGATGTTTATTCATCGAAAAAGAAATAATTTATTAGTTCACAAACGGGATAATACTAAGATGTGAAAGTCGAAGAGGAGCAGAGTAACTGCAAAGTCAGTTAGCAAAGATATAAAAAGCCGAAATCTTGTAATCGTTGACCGAATTCAAATGCAGTCGGTTTTAAATTACAACGGTGATTATTGTTTATTTCCACCACCATCACACACACCACCAAATATACATGTAATGATATATATATATTTAAGTAATAAATTTTAACTATTTACATAAATATAAGCTTATTATTAAGGAATATATACATATATTTAAGTAATCAATTTTAACTATTTACATAAATATAAGCTTATTATTAAGGATTTGGTGATAACAAGTCTCCTGAAATTTGCAGCACCCTTCTCAGTATCCTTGCAGAAATCAGCAACTCATCTAGTTTCGATTCCAATGTTTTGTGAGTCGTTTTGATATAAATATCTAAAGTCAAATCAAGTTGTCAAATATATTTTGGCGTAGTTCTAAGATTTTAATCTTCGTATTCTTTTCTTTTCTGCTCCTAACTAAGGTCCTGGCAATTTGTCCTTCCTTCACGTTCCTTCTGTAGCTATGTCCACAATCGGGCACAAAACGTTTTCCTTATTCCCGATTAATCAGATCCGGTTTTCTTGCTTGAAATATGTGAATCGCGTGAGTATCGAACTCCCAAATTATTTTTTGTGTTTTGTTTTCCAGTATAGTCTCTTCTTTGACCCATACTTTCGGCTTTGTGTCACATCGGAGATGCGCTTAGAAAATCAGTATAGTCTCTTTTTTGTCCTAATATCATGGGGTCTACATGGTTGAACCCAAGTCGGTTGAATAATGCCCAGTGTATTACTGGTGCCACCTTATCATGTTGTATTCAACTTGCTATGTGGTTTACTGTGCCATCTCTTTCTCATTATTATTATTATTGAGATTTGTTTAAACAGCAATGATGCTGATGAAGATCTATTTACAAAGTCATCTCTGCGGGAAGTTTGATCAAAATTACGATTAAATGAACTAAAAGGTGAAATCTTGATCGAATCCGGTGATGTCTGAGATAGAAATTCAAAACAAAACAACCCTTCAATAAAATATCTAGTTGATTAGACGGGGAAATGGACACTAAAAAGAGACACAAACTGGTTGTAAGAATTTATTTCGAGAGATCAATCTATCCCTGACTGACAATGAACAGACTCAAACAATTGATTGTCGAAAAGACAGAGAACAATCGATTTCAACAGTGGATGGAAGATTTCAGATTTAAAAGATTCAATGAAACTAAGAGGCTTAAGAAGTACCAGAAAATGTTTGATGTTATTTTTTTTTATACGGTTGGAGTGCCTTAATTAAAATAGATAAGACGATAAAGTGGGAAAATGGAGCGTTTAACAGACAGCAGAATGCTATACATTTAAAACTTGAAGAAACGCTGTGGCTGCAAAGAAATGTAACTGGTATTATTTTTCAATGACTTGGCGATATAAACAAACAATAAAGTGTCGAATTAAAAATCGGATACAGATTTTAATAATGTCTCTCGATTACCTTCCATCCCTATCAGGCAAACTTCCGACATTTCAAAATGCGTGGTCCAATCTCAACGGTTAACACTTTCTTTTCGATCTTTCTACGCTGCTTACTCCAGTCAGCTATTTAAATGCCATATGTGATACACGCTTGGGCGATCATGTCTCTTTCGAGAGACTGACTAGGCAGAAGATTTTCCAGCAATAGATTGCTGTTTCTTTCTACGGTAGACCGGTTGTCGCTCAAGGCTAAAGATCCAATCTGTCCGGCTATTTACCCATAGCTGGAGGGGCGGAGAGAAGTAAAGGATTGATACCTTTCTCATGGGTATTTGCGCGTAAGTGAATGCAATGAAACGCGAGACAATAATGAATTATTTAATAGGGGCTAGCAAGCTACTCAAACTGGCCAGGTTTTACGGCTATATCACGTTTAAACATAGGATCGCCGAAGTTAAGCAATGTCTGATCATTATCGAGATGGGTGACCGCTTGGGAATACCTACATGCTTGGACGTGCGGCTTGTGTAATGAATAATGGCTCGGGATTTGCAATCAGAGCGCCGAGTTCCAATTCACATTAGTTTCGTTATATTCACTTAGGTGCAAATAACCTTGGGAAAGGCATGAATCCAGCTCTGGGTTAATTACTAAGATTTGTATCAGTAAACCATTATTATCTAAAAAAGAAATCTTACAATCTCAAAATATTTTCTAGCTTTAAACAACATACAATGCGTTAATAAGCCGTAAAAAACAAATCAATAAAAGGTAACTGACCATTCATTTTTATCCAGTCGCCCCATATCCACGTTTTTCCGAACTAAACTACGTCAATAGAAAATCGAACTCGACTTCCAATATCCCACTTGTCAATTATATACAGTGTAATTATATACAGTGTAATTTGGGGACCTTATGGCACGTAGTGCACTAGCTCTCTGTATTCGGCCCTGCACGAAACCTTCACCACTCTAATCAACTCTGATGTGCTGTTGTCGGGCTGTCGGTTTCCTAGGAACTGATCTGCTTGACCCTCATACGTCGAATTCGACGGGAGAGTCGATTAATTATATACAGTATAATTATATTCAGTGTAATTATATACCGTATAATATCCTGTGTAATTATATAGTGTGATTATATACAGTGTAATTATATACAGTTTAATTATATACCGTGTAATATGCAGTGTAATTATATAGCGTGTAATATACAGTGTAATTATATACCGTGTAATATGCTGTGTAATTATATAGTGTGATTATATACAGTGTAATTTTATATAGTGTAATATACATTTTGATTATGTACAGAGTATATGCAGTGTAATTATATACAATGTAATTATGTACCGTGTAAATATATACAGTGTAATATACAGTGTGATTATATACAATGTAATTATATACAGTGTAATATACAGTATAATTATATAAAATGTAATTATATAAAGTGTAATTACATACCGTGTAATTATATGCAGTGTAATATACAGTGTGATTATATACAGTGTATTTATATACAATGTAATTATATACAGTGTAATATACAGTGTGATTATATACAGTGTAATTATATACAGTGTAATATACAGTGTGATTATATACAGTGTAATTATATACAATGTAATTATATACAGTGTAATATACAGTGTGATTATATACAGTGTATTTATATACAATGTAATTATATACAGTGTAATATACAGTGTGATTATATACAGTGTATTTATATACAGTGTAATTATATACAGTGTAATATACAGTGTGATTATATACAGTGTATTTATATACAATGTAATTATATACAGTGTAATATACAGTGTATTTATATACAATGTAATTATATACAGTGTAATATACAGTGTGATTATATACAGTGTATTTATATACAATGTAATTATATACAGTGTAATATACAGTGTGATTATATACAGTGTATTTATATACAGTGTAATTATATACAGTGTAATATACAGTGTAAGCTACGCAGATTTAAAAGAACAAATTGTATTCATTGTTACACACGTACTGAAAAATTCATTAATTTTTTATTTGAATTGCGTGTATTTTGACAGCATTTTCTTTTATTGTTTTGATTGAAAACCAACAAATGATCTTAAATTACATTTTTTGTTTACTTTCTCTACAAATCAAACCATTTTTCAAGTTTCTGGGAATAATTTAAACATAAACTGTCAAATGCCTTCTGAGCGCATTTGAAATTCGGAAATCATTATCAAAGCGTTTTATTTTTGGAAATTTGCTGTGTTTCTGTCTATAGAGATTTTCTAATCGTAACTTAGATGAGGCACAAAGCAGAAGGTATGGGGCATCCAGTGAGGATCGAACTCACGACACAATCGTAACTGTTCTAGCGAGAATAAGCTTGCTAGCCATTACACCACGTCGAGGTGCCCCTGGGATTATGTTTATGCATATATGTATGCAGATTTCGACGGCAGCGTCTTTTAAATTTGCATATGTAGTTTCCTCAAACTCTATTTAATGCTAATGTGATAAATGTAAAGGAAAAATTATTTTAATTTGGAAATTAAGTATCCGATGAAAGCATAACTAGTTTCAACAACTGAAGGGAATAAATTTTTAGTCCACTCCTCTCTTCAACTACTTTTCTTTTTTGCAATACTGAATAGGAATAAATTTCACAAAACGATCCAATGAACCTTAACAAATAAATTTTCTAAAAATCAAAGCTGTACAGCGGAATAATTCAGCTTGTTAGTGCTGTTGTCAATGGTGGGTAGTTGAATGCCCTTAAGAATTTGATAAGAGGCGGTAAAGAAATAGGTTGCGTTGAATGTTCAACAAGTTACTGAACTGATCCAAAGTTGTTTCTAAAAATTGAAATGATTTTACCGGATGCCGGTTCATTCGGTAAACATAGTCTTCCTGCACTCCAAAGACCTTCAAAGCCAACCACGCGCATAGCTTGCCAATCTCAATGAACTTAACGACCGTTATTTTACCATCTGGTTTGGAACACACTACGATTTTTTTTAAACCCACACCAAATTACGTTTCCTATAAATACCGCCCAAACCTATTATAATCATTTTCTTTCTTTCTTCTTTTATATACCATGTCTTTTCAGGATTTGGATGTCAATGACTCTCCATAATTTCCTATTATTTTCTCTCTTCTAGCTTTCACCTTTGGTCTTGTATTTCATTGACTCGAATTCGTTACTTTTTCACCTGCTTCTTTCACCTTCAGTCTCTACGCATTTATTCCTCATTATGTCTTTTCTGATTATATAAACATCATTTTCCTTGTAGTTCCTACTCTCTTTAAAAACACCTCGTTACAAAAGTTTGGACAATATAATAGAATGAAAGAGAGAACATGCAGCTAAGTTGAGAGTTCTAATTTTGTCAACGAAATCTCACCCTATTAAATTTATTACTTAATTTGTTTGAATTTATTATATGAAGCAATTTTATTATTCATTTCTTACAAGATTAACTTATTACTATATCTGTAAACAGTGTGGGGAAACGTATTAAAGAGAATGGAATGCAGTATTAATATTTTAGCTGGGTTCTCAAATTGGTCAAATTGGTCAAATCAAAATCACTGTCCATGTCGAAACTGCCAAAGTGTGCGAAAGAACGAGAGAAAGCTAATGCAAACGACTTATTGCTTTATTTTTTAAGCAATTCACCCCAGGCAAGGCGGAAGTGCCACTAGCACGCAAGAGGTTACAGAGGATTGAGAATATGGGTAAAGAGATATGTTTGAGGAAAGAATAGAGAGAAGTACGGGGAACAAGATCAAGATATCAGAAGATGTCGATCAACATTACACTTGAATATTTGAAGATTATAATTATCAGGGAAGGAAACAAGATGAAGGAAGTTCCACAGACGGGAAGTGCGAGAGAAGAAGCTGTTGGAGTAGAAGAGACGGTTACACTTCAACGTTTCGACAATGAAAGGGTGGGACCGAGATGCCAGCCTAGTAGCACGCTTACAAACACGCAGTCTGGGAACCAACGAAAGTAGGTCATCGGAACAATTACTCTGAAAATACTTGTAGAAGAGACAGAGGGGAGCCACGGCACGTTATGAGAAAGCGATTGTAGACGAGATGCCAGATCAGGACCTATCGGATTGCTTATTTCTCTCTGGATTTTGTCGAAAACCTCGATAGTTTCAGCGGGGGCACCAGACCATATATGACAGCAATATTCTATGCAAGGACGGATGGTTGATTTATAGATTTGATGGATGAACTCAGACAAGAAAAACTTTCTGGCACGACACAGAGAACCAAGTTTCCTTGCGGTAGATGATTCACCCATCTTTTTTACTTTGGCGTTAATTATATGAATTATTCCTTTGCTTCTATTTCCTTGAAACAAGTATGTACACTATTTACAATGTTCGGACTATTGACCTCATCTTTAATGCCATATTCACGACGTTTCGACAGTTATAGGTTCCGGCCTTCTTCAGTTCATATTTCTTGAAATTTCGAACGAAACCTTTATTTAGTCTACAGGGATAGATTGTTCTAATTCCGTGTTGTATGTCCTTTTTGGACATCTCAGCTTCAATTAAAATAATTTTGTGAGATTTAATCCATACATCAGCAATTCATTCATATTTTTTCCTTTGCGGGAAAGGATGTAGGACAAATTGGACAAAAGTTTTTTGCGACGCGTTTCATCCATTAGGATTTCATCGGATAAAACGCGTCACTAAAACTTTTTTCCCATTCGTCATACATCTTTTCTTTCAAATCTGTGCTTGATATATAAAAATTTATATATCGTTACACCATATATATATATATATATATATATATATATATATATATATATATATATATATATATATATATATATATATATCGTAAAATACATCTATTGGATGTTTTAGTATACATCATCAGTGATGTTTCTAGCCAAGGTTTATTAGGGGTTTCGAGACTTTCAAAATCATGAGCCAGTATCGGGTCTTTCAACATCATGACCCATACTGATCAGGTATCGACTTGTGTACCTTCCGTCAGCTACAACTTTTTTCATCTTCCGAAATGCACACGAAACGACTCTTCTTGGCAATTTATTGTCGAGTCGCGGATGACTTCCAGTTCACAAGCAGAATTCACTCTTCCAAAAAAAAAAAAGGAAGGAAACACAGCTACAATTTCTATCTGATCAGAAATATGGCGGCGTGCTTGGTTTGAAGTGGTAAGTACAGATATGATTACCCCCCGCCACGAGACACACACACACACACGTATCATTTCCAATGTGTGCAGGGTCACCAAGAGTTAAAATATTTTAACTGTTAAATAAGAAATATTTTAACTGTTAAGTAATAAATAATAACAGTTAAAATATTTCATCCTTGAAAATGGCTAAATGTATAGCCGAAAGCGCTCGGAAAAAAGAACATTCGGACAGTTTTTATATAATTTATCATCTGAAAAGAAAAAAAAATATTAGATCATATGAGAAATTGTATAAAAAAAACTAAAGCAAAGTACTTTATCTGTCGTATTCAATGAAATGTGCATGAAAGATGGATTGCTTCCTAAATACACACACACACACACATATATATATATATATATATATATACTCGTGTGTGAGATAGTGCGAGCGCATGTGTGTACATATTTTTCCGATGCGTACTGAGTAAGCTAAAAGTGATTTTAGAAAAAGGAAATAAGAATAAACGATTATAAAATTCTATTGACACTAAAGCGTCGTTCTAACAATTGTTTCCAAGAATGTTAAAGGGCGAATAGGTCGCAATACAAACGTAAAAGTGCAAAATAATTAATAAATAGAACCAAATGGAATAAATGGTGCTTTGACTGGTGTATTAAGTCGCGTCGCTATTCAACTGAGATGCGAGATGGTGCAACGTTTCGTTGGCTGGTATCCATCCTTGTCAGTAACTCAACCAGAATTGACATATTGTTGGTATGCTTATACGTTTGTTACTCGTCAGTCTGTATGTCAGAAACATATGAGTAATGTTGAAGTTTTAAGGATAATGTAAACAAAAAGGGTCAGTTATACTTGGAATCAGAAACACAGTTGAAATTTCTACAACACACGAAGAGGAAAGAAGGCTTTGAGGATTTGACACTCACTAGATATATTGAAGGCAGGTGGTTAAACAGCAAGTAACCACCCTAACAAGCGGGTGGCAAAACAGAGAGTGGGCGGTATAGCGAAAGGGAGAACCTTACTATGATCTACTTAGGATAGGAAGTTGTGGAGAGCTATGATCGCCCACGCCTTGAAGGGCCATAGAAGAAGAATGCTGAGGCATAAATCCGTTTCGAAACATCTTGTCTACACAATCTTCCAACGATCAAATGATTTTAAGACCTTGTTTCCATCCTATGGCTGCCACAGCTATACTATACGTATCTCATCTGGCTAAGTCTATTTCTATAAGTTGGGAAAGGTGAAAATATCTAGTGCTCTATTTAAATATTTTCGCACACATGTATAATGCCTAAATCTGTAGTTAATTTAACCAACAAATTCTTTCTACGTATTTGCTTTTAAAGCCAAAATTTTTCAAAATAAATCTTTGAAAATAGAGCAGATATGCATTTATTATAAGCTACGAGAAATTTTTAAGAGATATCATTTGCAGTGTTCATTTTCTCGATATACGTAAACATGGCTTGTTTTATTTATCATTCATCCATGTACAACTCTACTATACTTTATAAAACTCACTCAAACAACATCAGATTGTCTGTCAGTTAACACTAAAATTCAAGTTTCGAGATATACGAGTTTCTATAACCAACAATTACGACTATCGATTGATTGATTTTTTACGATTTATTTAAAATCAGAAAATCAGAAAATATTATTAGATTGCAAGAATTCTGGAGAGATAATGATGATTTATTGCTACTAGTACAACTAATTAACCCATAGCTGCGCGGAGAAGAGATGGATTCATAACTTTCCCAAAGGTATATGCGCGTAAATGAATATAATGAAACCTACTGGAATTAGGATTCGACTCTCTGGTCTCCAAATCCGAGCTGTTATACTTTACACCACCCGCACATCCAAACTTACAGCACCTGGTATTGCCCAGCAGTCCCCCAGCTCGACGTTGCTTAACTTCGGTGATCGGTATTTTAACGTGATATGGCAGTAAGGCCACTTACGACTAACGTGAGATGACCGAGTATGCGTATACGAAGAATGACGAGACCGCATTACAAGGGATGTGCAGTTGCTTTACACCCAGGTTCGGGTTTTCTGGCTTTATCTAGGCTGATTTAATAACGAGGAATAAGATTATGCTAAACGTTTATATTTGTACATCTGTCAGATTTTAAAGCATCAAATACAAGCAGTATTAATGTTGTGCACTTTTTATGGCAAATTTCAATTCTATGTTTGCGTCTTTTTTCTCTATGCAGTACAGGATAAAGGTAGGATGGAGAATGTTGAACTCGGTGAAGGAGATGCTGAAGGCGAACCTGGCACGCTGATCCCTTCAACAGTACCGTTTTACCTGCGAAACCTGGGCAACAACAAAGAAGGAACAACAGTGATTGATCACGGCGTATCGGGCCGTAGAACGGCCGATAATTGGAATTTCATAGAAAGATCACATTCGGAATAAAAAGTATCAGACTAAGAACCACAGTGAGAGACGTCATCGCAGAGTACCGTCCAAACATTTCCAGAGGAAGGGATACGTCACACGGTTCACGGACGACTTTTAACCCCGAACAGTTGTCGAGTAGTACCCGCACAAGCGGAAAAGATCACTGGGAAGGCTTCTATTAAGATGAGGAAACGGGACCATTAAGCCGGTAGAGAAGAACGACAAACGAAATAAACTCAATACACTAACCGGTTGTGTCGTCAGCAGAGAGTTTGATCCATTATGTAGACAAGGGTCAGTCACGGAGATACAGTATTATTTCTACGTTACTACTACAATAAATTGAAATGTTACATGACATTTGTTATTAGCCTTTTTTAATCAATTCAACCCAAAAAAGGCAATAATGCCACTATGACGCAAGAAGCTACTGGGAGTGAAAGAAAATCAAAATACTTTCGAAGGAACCGAAAACCCAGAGAACAATGTATAAACCTCTATTCCTGTTCAAAAAACAAGGGAGGAGTTTGAACCGAACGATAGATGAACCTATCTACTCCTGTTAGGAAGAAAAAATAAAATATAATTGAATAAAATCAAGTAACGTAAAATAAATAATCTAAGCAGAGACGTTAGAGCTATAGAGTTAAAATAGACTTTAGAATGAACCCGAAAAACAATCCTTAACAGGAAAAAAGGGATAAACCTCTAGTCCTGTTGAAAAGACCGGGGAGTAGTGAGACCCGGACGATAGGCTAAACTATCTACACCTCTCGAGGAGAAAATAATGAAATAAAATAAAAAAATAATTAGCAAATAAAATTTCAGAGTTCAGGCGGAAACCTTAGAAATATAGAGTTGAAGAAACCAAATCCTAAACAGGAAATAAGGGATAAACCGAGGAGGAGTATGAACCAGACGACTGGCGAACCTATCTACTATTATTGCCTATTTTGCCTGACTAGCAGTTCGGCTATCCACACATTCGAATTGGATAAGCAACTTAGTAAACATGTCCACTTATTTTCAACTTATTCTTATTACAAAACTCTGGCTCGTCGACCGAGAGAGCAAACAGCGTCAGATAGAGGAGTGAAAAACTTTGAAAAATACATCTTGCGAGCCAGTCTTTCTTGAACATTGCCTTAACCACTTGAGCAGTAGAAGTATTGATGCATAAGTGAGATAAAACCTGTAATTCTTCTGACAACCCTTCTTCCCATATTATCCACGTCATTTTCTCTTTCTTTTCTTCCAAGAAATCATGGCAGTTCATAGATAATGAAGAAATGAAACTTGTAAAGAGTTACCATTTCCTACATCCTAACATGATATTTTAAAAGAAAAATAGTTAATTTAACAAATTTATGAAATTATGATAAATATTTAATTTAAACATAATGTGTAATAAAACTAGCAATGAAATAAGAAAATGCTTCATCTAGACATTTTTAAAATTCTATATTATGTCGAGTTATGCATTATTCAAACATTAAATTGTGTTTTATTTGCAAATTTCGAAATAAATGTGCAAATATTACATTTTTTTAACGTCTATCAAATGATATTTTATGGGATTTTATATTAGATTGTAACTTTTTAAAATGGCGAATATTGGATTGACTAGCAGACAAAAAACAAAAACATGATGTAATTTAGCGTTGTCGCCGCGACACTAAAAGTACTTTATAAAAGCTGAAAAATACCATTTCTTTTTGTAAGTGGGTCAGGTCAGGCAATTTAGTTTATAACTCCATGCGTCTGCTATGTCAAAATAAAAATTAAAAGTTTTAAAAGATAACGCAAAGCAAAAGGAAAAAGAAAAAAAGTTTTATATCCACGAAGTGGTGTATTTTTAGAAAAAATAACTGCCTGATTACACAAGTAAAAAACAATGTTCCGAACCAATTAAAAAAGCTCCTTGAAAGAGAGCAAAAGCATTTTAGTGAAGAAGGCGTCCGGCTTATCTGATGAGAAGTGAGCAATAAAACGGTGGGGCAAGAAAGAAAAAGCTGTAGATGAGGGCAGAGGCTAGATGGCTTTTCTTGAGGTTTTTAGACGGAATATGAGTAGTCCGTTTTCTTTTATCTTTTTTACTTTTTTTTTATAGTCGTTAGTCGAGGTAAGCGGTTTTTCTGCCGGTGTGACACGAATGGAAAAAAGATTGATGTTCGTCTATGCATCAGACGGAACGCTAACTTAGTACGGTATTATGTATGTCTGAATGTGTGTTTATAAATGCTCAACAGAAAAAGAGACAAATAAAGAGAGTAGGGCATGAGGCGTTCGTACGCATGCGTGCGTCCGGACGCACAGCAAAAAAAAATGAGTGTGTTTTGTGCGTCACAAAACAGGCGGGAAAAATGATTGAAAGTGTTCTGGTTGTGAATGCATGTATCTGTAAGGGAAAGCATTTATTTGTGTACCGAAAAGGAGAGAAAGAGAGGAAAAACATTCGATAAGAATGCGTGTAGATAAGAAGGGACGTTGAAAAGTTCACAGTCTGACCAATTTCTTTAAAAAAATGACCAAATGATCCAACGACTGTAGATGCTTACCGAAATTCAATACTTCAATGATTAAGTATCAGAATAGACATTTTGGGATGTGGATCGGATTAAGAAGTTAAAAAAAATGTTTAGTTTGACACAAGGCCAAATTAAAGATAAAGGAGATTGTGTTGCATTAAATTTTCCAGTGAGTGGCAAGGGTCTGTTTTGAAAGTGAGTCTTTGAAATATTGCTTTTTACCAAAGTGCAAACACTGACTGTTTCCCTTCCATTCTACATCATTAATAACGGTCGCTGCAAGCGCGTTGTGTATTTTATTTAACACAGTGTTGAAAACCTCAGTTGCAGTTGTAAAAAGAAATTGCAAGAGACTGAAACGTATACAAAAACAATACCCTTTCCGGTAGCAAAGGCCGCTGGTGGCACCAGGGGTGAAAGTACCGCCTTAGCCACCGAAACTGTCTTACCTCCCCTGTTTGGCGGCTGACGAGGTCAGGTTATTGCACGTGTTTGTATGTAGAAAATTGACATGAAAAACTACAGGAAATTATATATATATATATATATATATATATATATATATATATATATATATATATATATATATATTAACTGATTTAAAATTTAAAAATAGGCGAAGAAACTATATTTTAAATCAGTTAAATAGGCGAAGAAACCATATTTTAAATCAGTTAATTTATAATATTTATGCTCTGTAAATTTACATTGAGCACTGTTTTGTAAAAATAAAAATATCAATAAAAACACCGGATTATATATCTTACTGTTCTTTCTGTTTATCATAATATATATATATATATATATATATATATATATATATATATATATATATATATATATATATGGCAAATATTATTAAAAAAGACAGACATTTTGTGTCGATTAATTTTTTTTTTAATGATTGACTTTTTCAAATTATGAATAATCCTTCTCAAACAAGGAGGAAATTTCGCCAGGAATTGACTGAAGTTCATTTCGAAAAAAAGTACAAGAGATATGACCTAAGCTTTCGACTTTGTCTTCATCAGGATAGGTAGAGATAATTGGTATTGTAACGTAGGCAAGGTGTAACGTGTGTGTATATGTGTTTTTTTTTTTTATATAAATATGAGTTAGCGAGCTTTTAAGTTATAATTGCTTTTATATATTGATGTTTGTTTTTGTTATATGAATATAACTTCAAAGATTATAAGTCTGTTTTTACTATTTGATTTTGCTGGTATTTTCGTATAGTTTATGAGTAGCTGTCTAATGTTACGATGATCCTAATGCTGCTTATTAAGGTGTTGTCTGATTTCACTCTGGTCCGAAATGAGTCTTCGTGAGAGTGTGATTGCGGCATATACTATGAACTTCGGATAATTTCTGACGGAATTTCATCCTTACGTGAGAAGGATTATTTGTAATTTGGAAAAGTCGATCATTAAAACTAATCGTTTATTATAATATTTGACTTGAAGAACATTTGCTGCCTAAATACAGCGGCAGTCGTTAAATACGTAATTATCACTACGTAGACACAAGTTTTGTCTGGAAAGATAAAAAAAATGAAAGAAAAGTATGATGGTAGAAGTGTTTATATTAAGTACGTATACATGCGTGTAAGTGGAACCGAGAACGAAAGATGTGTCTATGTTAGTTCGAAAGTACAAGCATATCTCTGTTTTCAATTTTTTTTTTTTTTTCGCAGTTTATATAAGCTAAAGCTGTTTGACCATTTCAACGTGGTGTAATGGTTAGCATGCTGGTCTCCTTAAATCAATTATGACTGACTAGTGAGTTCCATTCTCACTGGGTGTCCCATATCTTAGATGTGCCACTTCTAAGGTACTCTTAAAATAACCATATAAAAGTTGTTGTTCACTATACACTAATATTTTAATCCGACTAACATTCTTTTAGGTCGAAATTTTGGTCAAATATCTCAAGGCGAACTGGCCAGTTCGTTTCCTACAAAATCCACCGGAGAAAAATAGAAAAATTCACAGATGATAATAATAATCCCATAACCCTGACAAAATTGGGCACATAATTCTACCCACCGACTCCATAACAGCTACTATCGAAAACAAATTATAAAAATTTGACCTAAAGTCTATCAACAGCCTCCTCTAAAACAATAAAATATACGAGAAAAAGCCGTGAAAATTTCACGGCTTTTTCATCTGGCTTTTCTGATATATCTGAATAGTTTAGTGAATGATTGAATAAGCTCATGGCCAGTTTTATGACAATAAAATATTGATATGCGTTTTGTTTTTCCACGCGATCAAGACGGAATAGTCCAATATTTATGAAGTATTGACGGGAAACCTTAAACACTTCTATCTTTCCTTTTTACTTTAGTTCATTTGTCTCACAGAAACCAAGTAGTCTCCTTTCCCGCCTCTTTCCACGCATTCAAGCCGGAATAGTCCATTATTTATGATTTAATGGCAGGGGACGTTAAGCACTTCTATCTTCCTTTTTTTCTTTCTTTCTTTATTTCATTTGTCTCACTGAAACCAAGTAGTGTATTGCCCCTCCCCATCTTTCCACGCGATGAAAACGAAATAGCCCATTATTTATGAGGTATTAGCAGGTCGTAAATGTTGCGCGCATTAACGAAGGCGGGGAAAAGCACACTTAGGAAAGTCAGCACTAAACGAAACAGAAACGATAGTATAGTTTATTAAGAATGCAATAGCATCTTTCATTTATGCGCCGTTTCACTTCCCAACATGTGCGATCATGTCTCTCTACAACTTCCTATCTTTTCAGAGAAGTTCCTGTTTCTCCACGACTTCCATTGCCTTTAATATCTCCAGTGAGAATTTATTTCTCCAGGACATCTTTCCTCATTATGTATCCAAGATACTTATAATCGGAAACAAACATTATCAGTTTACTTGCTGATTCTGTTTTCCTTAAAATTTCCTCATTTCTCACATGTTTTGTCTATGGTATTCTTAGCATTCGTTGTCGGGGCCACACATGAAAAAGAGACTTGGTGACAGAGATGCGCTTCTTTATATGAATGTCGGCAATAGCACGGACAGAATATTTAAACATCAATTAAGTTTTAAGGAAAATATAAAATATAAGGGAAACTATACTTACAATAAGAAGGAGACAGGGGAAATTTCTGAAATACATAATGAGAGGAAAGAACGCCAAGAGACTTTAACACCCACAGTGTACAATGAAGGCAAGATGTTGAAACAGCTGATAACACGAATGGATGTCAAAACAGGTATAAAGAAGAATGGTTATGGTCGAAGAGCTATCGAACGCCATGATCGCTCACAATCTGAAAGGAAAGCACACATAAAAGAAAAAGAAGAATGTACTGAGCTCGATTTTCATTGGTTACGCCATATTATTACCCTTGAGTCAGGCGAATGTAATTATAAAAAAAAATTGAATAGTGGTTAACATTAAACTTCAAGTCAGCTCCGGGAAAACGTATCGTGGGAGGTTCCAAATTTTTATTCTGTGAAAAAATAATATAAACTTTGTAAATAACAATTTTTGAGTAATTTTCACCTGGATGAAACTTGTGTACTTTCGGTGTGGCCCATTACCTTGAGCACCTATTAAAACTTAAGCTCAAGCTAGACCTCCAGTGGAACACTTACTTAAGCTCAAGCCAGACCTCCAGTGGAACATCGCTAAAGATTCTGGAAAAATATTCGGTTTCCTGTAGTGTTCCAGTAATTACCTGACTCCACCTGTTATATTCTATCTTTACATGAGTCAGATCAAGCCGAAAATGTAGTATTGATGCCATATATATGAGATACCCAGTCTTCACTTTCTAGTCCCGATAATGTCCAAAAGCGTTTCCGCGTCGATATGCACGATGACTTCTTTTCCATCCTACAACCGCCTTTCCGACAGACGAAACTTCGAAAGCGTCTCGCTAATCTATCGCTACTTCCATCCTTATATATATATATATATATATATATATATATATATATATATATATATATATATATATATATATGCACACACAAATAGAAGGATAGAAGGAAAAGAACATACATAGTAAGAATCTACCTTTCTTTAGCATTTACTTTTTTAAAAATGTGCTCAATACAATGTAGAGCAAAATATATTTTAATAATATTTTTATTAGAAAATATTTTACATCGCTACACAAAAACGTTCATGTTTCGGAACTGGAAATTTAAGTTACCAAACATCGCCTGAATTCTAACTGAAAGAGAAATTCAATATTACTGAAGACATGAAAAGGGAAATGGTTTCGGTCCTCTCTACCTCCCCGAACGAAACTCTGCCCTTTGGCACAGCTTCGTCCCGGTTTCTCTCGGCTCAAGGCAGAGAGTTCCACAGTAACGAACAGTCTATTTCCCTGTTAATATTTAATAGCCCCACGAGGGATGTATGTGGCACAAGGCCGAGTTTACCGTGGGATTTCTGAGCCCATAGGCTCGGCCAAAAATATTCCCTTCGAACCAGTATAAACGGGTTCAGGCCCTGTCTACTTCCCCAGACGAAACTTTGCCCTTCGGCAAAGACTCGTCCAGGTTCTTCTCTGACGAGGCAGAGAGTTTGACAGTTGAACAGACTGGAGCATTGTTATATTTAACGACGTGGGTCTTATGTAGCACAAGGCCGGTTTAGCGTGGGTTTTTCGAGCCCGTAGGCTCGGCCAAAAATAGTCCCTTAGAACCCGTATAAACGGGTTCAGAAGGGCCTGTCTACCTCCCCGGACGAAACTGCTCTTCGGCAAAGCTTTGTCCGGGTTTCTCTCCTCCGAAGCAGAGAGTGTGACAGTCATAAACGGTCTAGATCACCGTTTCAAGGCTAGAGCACTGTTAATATTTAACAGACCCCACCCCCGCCGCGAGACATGTATGTGGCACCAGGCCGAGTTTACCATGGGTTTTCCGTGCCTTTAGGCTCAGCCAAAAATATTCCCTTAGAACCCGTATAAACGGGTTCAGGACCTGTCTACTTCCCCGGACAAAACTTTGCCCTCCGGCAAACCCTCGTCCGGGTTCCTCTCTGCCAAAAGACAGAGAGTTTGACAGTTGAACAGGCTGGAGCATTGTTCCCCCTTGAGGCTTACTTTCCAACTAACTACAAATAGTAAGTAGAAGAGTCCAGAATATACTCATTAGAGGGAAGACACCACAACATAAATAGAAACAGAATTTAAAAGTTATTCTTGCACGTGCGAATGCGAAAAAATTGGACTGAAGTGAAAGGGAAGAAAAAAAGAGAAATATAAAAAAGGGAGATAGAAAGAAAAAAAAAGAGAAAATATATTTTATTTCGAACAATGGGCAGATGCTAAGTTTTTCTTTTGATTTTCATATCGCACATACCGCACACAACTTTACATGCATATATATATATATATATATATATATATATATATATATATATATTAGGTTGGTGCAAAAATAATGACGTAATAATGTCGTTTTTTGACGTTAAAAATTACGTCAAAAAACGACATTATTACGTCATTATTTTTGCACCAACCTAATATATATATATATATATATATATATATATATATATATATATATATATATATATATATATATATATGGTTGGATAGATGTGAGTTTGTGACCCTGGGTTTCACGAGTTTGTCTGACGATCGCTAAAGCGTGAAACCCAGACCAAATATGTTAGCTCTATCTCTGATATTTAACGCTTTCTAATAAGTACCGCGCATATAATATATAAATAATTATACATATATATATATTTATTTATATTTATATACACACACTTTTCACATATATATATATATATATATATATATATATATATATATATATATATATATATATATATATATATATAGGGTTAACCGTTATCTTCCTCTCCCATCCGTATAAACTACCACTTAAGGTAACCCTCTACCTGTAGTGGTCCCCGTACCTTCTATAGGATGAACCTTACTTTAAAAAAATGTATTCAAAGTGTGCTTCAGTGAAATGGAAAATCTTTTCGATTTTGAATCACTTAATTTGTACCCCCTTACTTCTACTGGACCTGCATTAATACATATTTTTGTTATTGCAATATTTTGTTAAAGTTGTTAATCTCAAATATCTAACGATGTAATCGGAGAATTTTATTCCGTCATTAAATAAAGAATTATGATTAATTAGAAAATTCAAATAGAAAACCGCAAAATTTAACAGACACTAGTAGAACAAATAAATGCGATAAAGATTTTTGACAATTTAACCTGAACAATAAAAATATCAATATTCGATTAGAAAAGATAAATACACGTAACGCTTAAGCTAAGGGTCTCTGTATCTTTAGCATTTTCAGTATAAAATTTTAACTAACATTTGTTGTAGAGAGGGACATCGGTTGTCGAACGTCTCACATGACGAACAAATGGGTTTTCGAACAGAAAATTCACGAGAAAAATGCCTCGGTTATCGAAAAATATTTCGTTTTTCGAACAACATAGCCGAACCGAGTTAACACGAACGGAATAATTTCCGAGTCGACCGCTTTGTTGTATACATTCGTGTGTTGTGCCGTGCTTTTCTTTTTCAATTTTATTGTACTGTGACTTTTTTTTTCTCTACGTTGATTCCTTTTGGAAAAATAGTTTCGGTTTACGAACATTTCGAGTTACGAACGGCCTTCGAGGACGAATTAAATTCGCTAACCAAGGTTCCACTGTATTTCCACAGGAGAGAAAGAGAGAGAGGATTACAGTCACATCACGTTAAGACATCGATTCTCGTATGATCACCAAAGTAGAGCCTGGTCAGTATCTCGATAGGTGAACGCTTGTTAATACCAAATGCTGTAAGCTTGGGTGTGCGGGTGGTGGAATAGATAATGGCTCGGAATTTCTAATCAGAGAGCTTAGTTCCAATTTCCGACAGAATCCAACAGTTAAAAAAACTTTAAAATATCAACAAAATCTTTGATAATCGAATACTGATTATTTATAAGGTTATTTTCCGTGTTTAATTCACTATATATTCTTATAGAGATTTTCCAAGCGTAGCTTAGATGTGGTGCAAGGCCGAAAGTATGGGACACCCAGTGAGGACCGAACTCACTACTCAGTCGTAATTGTTCGTAGCAAGACAAGCTTGCTAACCATTAAGCCGCCTCGAGGTGCCCAAATATGTATTCTTATAGATGGAGATATGATAGAGGGGGGGGTCTATATATTAAACTAATAACGGATAAATTAAGCACAAAACTAAAAAAAAAAAAAAATTCTAAGTATCGCGTTTGAACCTTAGAAAAAAGTTTATTCAGATTTTTTTTTTTTTTTTACCTGTTGGTTTCTGTTATAGTCACAAAAAGATCCTTTACATTAATCCGTCATTTCATTTTCAGAAAATATTTTCAGAAAATATTTTCAGAAAATATTTTCAGGAAATATTTTCAGAAAATATTTGGTGCAACTGAGAGAATGCGTGCACGCACGCGCGCACACACACACATAAGAACACATGCATACACAAACACCCACACATATTTTGAGAATTTCCTTGTACTTTATTTACCATTTATATTGTTAACTTGAGAACAAAATTGTTTCCTGGATCAAATATTTTTTTCTCAACTCAATCTAAAATTCGTATTGGTAAATGTACATTTTTCTCGAGATTTAATGTGGTGTTTAAAAAGTTTTGGTATTACTAAAAATGTCTAAAGAAAGTTGAACCCAACATTGACATCACATGAGAATCGATGTGGTTTACATTTTTATCACATTTTCTGACAACTCTTATATATATATATATATATATATATATATATATATATATATATATAATAAAAAGGCTTAAACACTAATATTCCATGGTCATAATTTATTCCATTGGAATCGTAAATACGATCCAATTCATCAGACCTACAAATTCAATAAAAAACACCTGTGTATTTTGCATATATATGTGTATATTTACCACTAATATTATCTATCTATATATATATATATATATATATATATATATATATATATATATATATATATATATATATAAACAACTAAATATATATATATATATATATATATATATATATATAAACAACTAAAAAGTTGCAAATTAAAAAAATAATATTTTTTATGAAAGTATTTATTTATATTTTATATATATATATATATATATATATATATATATATATATATATATATATGAGAGAGAGAGAGAGAAAGAGAGAGAAAGAAAGAAAGAGGAAACGTATAGTAAATATCTATCAAGCGTTATCGTGAGCTTCTTGTGTCGAATAAGTCGTTTTATGTCCGGTGGAAAGATTTAAATGAACTCTTGCTGAAATTGTGTGTGACGCTCCGAGTGCCCTATACACCATCGTGTTGTTCGTTTTCAAGAAAACAGATTCTGAGAGATGGGCCAATGTAACGTTACTTTTCTTAACGGGAGTCTGAAACTTGAATTCAACGTGTGCTATTTCACACATACTATGACTGTAGAATAGATTTTAGCGGCACCTGTCTAAAATGACCTTAGAGTTCAAAGCCGTGCGTGCTGAGATTGAAACAAAATATTTATAGAGACAGAGGGTATTTATGTGTGAGAGAGACAGAGGCACAGAGAGAGAGAGAGTGTGTGTGTGTGTGATTATGTGGAATTATCGCTATATTGTAACTGTTAGTTACATTCTTTTATGTAATTATCTGACCAAATGCATAGATGAATGCATAGAGACGTGTAACTGACAGTCAGTAATGTTGATTTCTGTCCACACTGTCTATATCTTTAAATCATCTACCTACGATATTGAGCATTCTTCACGTAGAAATATAGCAAATTTATACTATATGCATATATATATATATATATATACATATATATATATATATATATATATATATATATATATATATATATATATATATATATATATATATATATACTAGCAGTATAACCCGTCTTTGACCGGGTCTTTCATTACTGGGAATTTTTGCCGTTCGATTGGAGCAGTTAACATTAAAGTCAGCCCATCCGAAAATAAATATTAGTAACAACAATTGGGTGCAAATGAGATACATACCCAAATGGGGAGGATTAACAATTTGAATGGGGGGATGGCCCTGAAAAGGGCTGGTTTTGCGTTCCCAATCTTGCAAGGAAGGCCCCTCTTCCATGGACCGTCATAATAATAGTAATATACAATAATTTTTATTTATAATATAATTTTTTTTTAAATTCTAATAATCTTTTGCGTTAGATTTCAACTCTCTAAATTGATTGTATTTTTACAGACATTAAATTTTTCCTTTGATTTTGCGCAAAGTGTAAAAAATCAGTTTTTTTCGATTTTTCAACTTTAAGCTTGTAATTTTTTCCAGCCAATTTAGATTCAAAACCAGCACTGAAGAATTATCTATTGAACAAAAAAATTTCATCGAAATCGGATGAAAACTGTGGAAACGCATAAACAACATTCGATCACACACACACAACACACACATACATTTTGAGAATTATAGATATAGATAATATTATTATAATAAATTAAACTATTTTTATTAAAGTTTTTATGAAAGATATATATCCAAGAACAGATAATAAATAGTAAAACGTTGCTGGGAGATATAACGGACAGGAAATAGTGGAGAGCCATTGTCGCCAACAATTTGGACTTAAAACCGGCACTAAAGAATTATCTATTAAGCAAATAAAATTCATCAAACCCTGATGAAAACCGTGGAAATGCGCAAACAACATCCGATCACACACACATTTTGAGAATTATACATATATATATATATATATATATATATATATATATATATATATGGTGGACTCTCCGTTCGTGAACGATAAATGAGGGTCAGCATTGGATGGTGCCTTTTGTTTTACACTTATGCATGCTAGCAGAGGCTATTGTGGAGAAAATCAGGTAAGGGAAAGACATATTTCATTTCTGCTTTCTTAAGTCTGATACTAGCTCAGCCTTTCTGCGGAGGACAAAGCCACATTGACAGATGAAATTTGTTAAAGCGGGATTTTGATGGCGTCTCTTCTTCAGAGCTTGACGAAGCTGATCACGGTGCTTCAGTCTGCTGTCTTCAAAAGTTCTTAACTTAATGAAACATGTCTTACGCCACCCCTTTCGGTTTGATGCTTGCGCTTCCCAGGTTTTCAGATCAAAGTGGAGGCGTTTCAAGTTGTCTTTCAATTTGTCTTTGTAGCGTAAGAGTGGTCGTCCAACTGAACGCTTGGCGTTTGGTAGTTGTCCATACAGCCCCTTTTCGGGAATCCTATGCTCATCCATTCTCACAACATGTACAGCCCACCTAAGTTGTATCTTTGATAGAATGGTTTCAATGCCTGTGGTGATGTTACATTTACTTACGTGCTTGGGAAAAGTATGAATCCTCCTCTTCTCCCCCCAGCTATGGATAAATAGCAAGACGGGCCAGCCTTGGATGGTAACTGGTCTACCACAGAAAGAAATGGCAACCTACTGCGGGAAAAAGTCTGCCTCGTAAGTCATGTATTGGAAGATTACCTTTAACAAATAGCTCACTCCTTTCAGAAGCAATCCCATCAATTAATACGTTTCTTTCGGGCTGAAAACATACTTCCCGGGAATGGAATGATTTTATTACCAATATTTAACAACACAGATTTGGAGCTAACTTTACTTGAATTAATGAATAATGTCCAATAGTGAGCGTCATCTTCCTATCTTGTATTTTATTATACATTAACGTCAGTCCAAAGGTTAGCATTATTTTTTTATTCTGGAGAAAAAAACATCTATATCACCTTGGTCCGAACGGAAAATGAAGATTATCGTATCTTCCTGTAGGAGATTTAAGGGCTTTAGTTCTCAAATTTTTGCCTTTTTTGACAAGTTTATTAATAACATTTTCAATTTTTCTTGATTTAATAAGTGTGGTTTATTTTTTTGTTAGATGAAAGTACGTCCTCTTTGACCTGATGTAAACCAAGGAATTCCTTGTGTTATATACCGTACCTATGAACACTAATAGGTATGTCCCAATCCTCTTAAATACGTTGGACACTATTGTAAGTGGGGGTAATATGCTAAGCAGTCCACCACTAGCAGTGGTTTACCTACTTCACGCCGCTAGCGAGTATTTTATTTTGTTGATGTTATAAAGATTACCATTTCATTTCCAATCTCCGCTTTGGTTATTCCTCAATCAATAACCTTTTTCTAGGTTACAACAAAAACGAAAAGAGTTTTGCATTTACATTTGACACTCACATGGCAGATTAAAGGCAAGAGTAGACAGAGGAAAACAGTGCATAAACTACCTAAAAAGCGTGTCTAAATGGGTGGCAGAAAAGGAATTAGGAATGAGAGCAAAACATCTGTTATATACCGTGTACCTATGAACACTAATGGGTATATCCCAATCCTCATAAATACGTTGGGCACTATTGTAAGCGAGGGTAATATGCTCTCTGAATAGTCCCCCACTAGCAGTGGTTTACCTACTTCACGCCGCTGCGAGTGTTTTATTTTGTTGATGTTATAAAAATTACCATTTCATTTCCAACCTCCGCTTTGCTTATTCCTCATTCAGTAACCTTTCCTAGGTTAAAAAAACCTTGTTAGATGTATCAAGTTTTCAAATGAATAATCATGTGGGACAAACAAAACAATCATGTGCGGTAAGTTTTCAATAAAAACCGACCAAAGTTGGAATCACAGTCTTTATAATCTCCACAATTCGTTCAGTAGAGTTCCATAGTACGTGCTTCACCTTGGCTTCATACGGTTTTAATTAAGAGTTGTCCTCCTCCAAGGATAAATGGTAATGATAATTGAAATATTAGCCGTTTCCCTACAAGGAAACATTTAGCATTCATTGACCGAGCACACATTACTTCTTTCGTTTGAAATTTTAAAAATATTTCTCTATAAATAATTTTTCAGGGAAATAAGCTCACCAGATCCAGTAGCTGTTATCGCTCTTTCTCGTATTGATGAGGGGGTCGTCTCTCCTTCCTAACATTGTATTTGAGTGCGAAATGTCAACATCTTGATTATGTCATTATCTTCTCTTCGAGTTGCATATGCTATTAATTTTTATTTTTGATGCTGTTGGTAGTCCTTATGTGATGTGCTTTCTGCTATTTGATAGCTATTTTTTGTCCACAAAGTTCAAAGAATGATGATCTTTCCCAAGACCCTCAGGCTTCATTCGCTCAAATTCATTTTTTTTTTTTTACTATTGATCTTAGAAAGCGGTTGAATACAGCTGATAGTTTAAATATTCAGAATGGATTTGGTGCCATGCATGGCATCTATTAGGTTGGTGCAAAAATAATATCGTTTTTTGACGTTAAAAAATACGTAAAAAAACGATATTATTTTTGCACCAACCTAATATATGAAAGTTTCGATCTGACGGTGCTATTTAAGAACATGTGGTTTTGTCACAATTTGCGTTGTTGGGCACAACTATCTAACACTATTCTATGTTCAATTTCCTTTTCTTTTGTACTAAATTTATTATAATTGATCGATACGCAGGCGCATTTGAAGCGTTTAGTATTTACTAATTCTTCATCCGAAAAGTAGTCAATCTGCCCTACTATATAGCTGGGTTGATTCATACATTTCCAACGACAATTCGTATTCCAGTCAAGTTTCGTCACATTCATTTACGCGCGAATCTGAGCCGCTATCCATTACACCACGCTCACATTTAGTGGATGTGCGGATGGTGACAAGTTTTAGATTTGACTTAAAATTTATATGCACAATTTTTAAATTCTTTGAAAAAAAAACCCACAAATCTTGGCGTTACAGAAGTAACATTTAGACATGATTGGTTAGCTTACCATCGGTACAGTAAAAGACGTACCTTTACCTTTTCCCTTTTTTTAATAACTGTAACCTGAGTGACG
Source organism: Acanthosepion lycidas (assembly GCA_963932145.1). NCBI lineage: Eukaryota > Metazoa > Mollusca > Cephalopoda > Sepiida > Sepiidae > Acanthosepion > Acanthosepion lycidas. The sequence continues at coordinate 36,058,372 of OZ010574.1, forward strand.
CTCAGTGCAACATATGTGAGGTGCTTAACACTTGAAATAATATTTGTGGCTGTTTTTTAATTTGATGGCAATATTCTTCGGCTGGACGCACGAAAGGAGATTACCACATATATAATAAAGGCTGCTTGGGTAATATTACCACTGCTGGAAAATAATTAATACTGCTTTGTATTCTTCTGTCAAATGAAATTACGTTTAATAATCAGGCATATAAATAGATATAGATATACATAGAAAGAGAGAGATTAAAGCAATGACAAGGTAGATCTTCGTCGTGACGCGTTACGCTCTGAGAAGGAAAATCTTTATCTAAACGCCTCACTTAAGGTTTTCTATCTTATCATTCAATTACCCACAGTTAGTTTGATATGTGTACTTTATATATATATATATATATACACGATGTCTAATCAATTCAGGATTTAATCTCCTTCGCAGTAGCCCACTTCAGAACCCACACACGTTATCCAGTGTCGTTTCCATTGATGGAAGCATTCCTGAAACTCTTTGGCGGGAATAGCGAGCACCTGCCGACTCACATTCTCTTGGATTTCTTTGAAGTCTTGAAATCTTGCTTCTTTCTTTCAAGTGGGATTTGAAATTTTGGAAAGATGAAAAAGTCGCAAGTGACGAAATCTTGGTAATATGGAGGTTGTCGGACCTTGGGAGTGTTGTTTTCGGCCAAAAACAGCTGCACAAACCATGGTCATTGATGGAGCCTCTGTGGTGTGATGAGACGACCACAGTCTACACTATTTGTTTCCAAGTACTGCTATAAGCAATGAGAGTGAGTGAGAACGTTAAAACTTAATGTGCATCCCCGAAGCTTGATCTTTGCCCAGTGGCTTTCCACTGTGAGCTTTAGTTCCGTTACCATACCAACAATCCTGATACTTTTTTGACCAGACCTCGTATATATATATATATGCGTTTGTGTGTGTGCGTGTGTGTGTGTTTAGGCAACAATCCTTCTTTCATGCACATTTTATTGAATACGGCAGACAAGGTGCTTTTATTTAGTTTTTTATACAATTTGTCATGCGATGTAATAATTTTTTTCTTTTCGGATGACAAATTATATAAAATATATATGTATAATATATACATTTAGCCATTTTCAAGGATTATATTTTAACTGTTAAAACTATGTATGTTTTATAAAATGTTTTCATTTTTTTTTGTTTCAAAACACGGTCAAGATATTATGTCCATGTTCAAGGTTAATATTATTAAGTGTTGGTTTGTTTGTTGTTTTTATTAATAAGGCTTCCATCATTTTTAGCCTTTTTTTGCATGTAGATGATGCTGTTATATTAGTGAAGAAGAGAGAAGAGAAGAAACGCAAGGTTATTATAAAACTATCGGTGGGAGGTTAATTGAAATGTACATTTTTTTTTATCCAGACTCATATGTGCTTAAGAGGAATTTCATAAAATGTAGGCAAGGATTCAATGTTTCGGATTTCTCGTTTAAAAGATTCTTTGGATCCGAAAATGTCATAACTGCTAATTTCTCCTGTTGGCAGACGTTGCAAATATTGTTGTGGTTGTTATAAGTCTTCGCCTTTTTTACAATTTTCCGGCATACAATTGGATCCCCTGTTCTTTTTTCTTTTAAATTCTACACATGGTCAGCTAGTTTGGTAGAGTACCAAAGATTTACTAGCTTAAATGACGACCTATGATTGTAACATCTACGTTTGAAAGTACCTTCAGTAGAACCTATATACGTTTTATTCTGGTCATTAATATCTGTTACTTCTGCTTTAAGGATTATTGCTTCTGTTTTACAAGCTCTATTTAATGGACATCTATTCTTATTTCTACAGTTTCATAAATTACTAGTGTTAACTATATTTTGCTGCGCGTTTTCTTTTTAAATTTCTGGCGTTTTGTCTATTTATTATTGTTTCTAAATTACTAGTGCAGCTGTGACTTAATTTAACTGTGTTTTTATTAAATATAATTCTGAATATTATAGGCTTATTTATAGAAATTACTTTATATATAGGCTCTTCTTAGACTGCGTACAAAAATGCCTACAGAAATTTGACAGTTAATAATTTTGCAACGTCTTTTTTTCTTTTGCAGGTAAAAATCAGCCTTAGAAATAACACAATTTCATAGAAACGATCAGCAGTTAAATCCGACAATTATGTAAAAATATGTATTAAGGTCATTACCGAGGGGCTGGGCTGATTGTACACACGCGCGTATGTTTCTTAACCGTTTTCTTTAAATGCCCTTGTATAACACATTAAGTTTACGTTTTCTTCTACAGAAGAATACACAACTTTTTGTATTCCTCTGTAGAAATTTAGCTTAAATGTTTGAAAATATTATAAGAAGATTTGCTATTTACATTCTACCGAGAGTTTTCACTCTTACAGTCTATCTTCAGCTAGGCGGGTTCGGAGACAAGCTGCAAGTAGATTGGAAAAGCAAAGTAAATCACAGTATTCCATTTGTCAATGACGTTTATCAAATTTCCTGATGTCTGGCTTTCCTGGAATTTGCTTACAGAAATACAAGCTACGTAAGTGATTCGTTGAGTGTAAATCCTATTAATCAGAGGATTTTTAGATCGAAGCAGAATAAATTCGAAAAGCGTCTGTCCATGTTATAATTTCCAGTTGTTGCTTTTTTCTGCAGTGTCGTTCAAGTGAACATTAAGGAAAAAGTTTTGTCAATTAGGTGAGCACTTTTAATGAACGAAGTGTGCGCCGGTGACACGTTTAATGTCTTTGCAACCAAATTATTCTAAATCGATACACAAATTAGAAGGAAGGGTCTCATTGAAAATGCATTCAATAAGCGGAAAAGTTTTCTTTCGCCCTTTTTTTTAAAGAACGTTTCCATAATCATTTGACTTCATTTTTTTCGCCAGTTTTTTAATTTATTTTTTATTATAATTTCGTTTTCAAAGAGCATTAGGTTAGTTTTTATTATTGTAGCGATCATCATCACAATCACATATACATACATACAGATCATACGGCAAGCATTCATTGGCTAATCTCCTCAAAACTAGCTTGCTGATTGGTCAATTCCCGCGAACAAGGCTGGAGCCTGTCACGTGGGACACAACCTTATATAAACAAAACACGAATAAGCCTCTCTGGTGTTCTCTTCATTCATCTTTTTCCTTGCTGCCAAGATGTAATCTTCAAGAGCTCCCGTCTTAACTGTGCGATCAGACGTTAAAAATCATCGCCAACAACCCTTACCAACATTCTCGCAAGTCGTCAGTAAAGTCCAGCAATTTACGCATGTCTACACAAATCCACGACTTCACTCACAACGCACACACAGACAGATTTTGTATCATATTACACATATTCTTCCACACTGTGACTAAGTTCATGAACCAGAACTCTCTTATTTACTCAAAACAACACACTTCTTAATTAACTGTATTCTATTCTAACGCCAAACTCTATTCAACATAGAATCCTGAACATTCTTATTCAAGAGAAATTCTTTTGAACATTAAATCTTAATCGGAATACAGTTGAAGGGAAACAACTTTTTCTCCCTTAATTACGACACACCATTGCATGATTGTTTTGTATGTTATTGTTTCAATATATATTTTATTGTTGATGCACAATTGGAGTCCCGTTGTTTTTTCTTGAATCATTAAATGTATAATAGATAAATGCACTTAGAACACGCAGTTACATTTGATAACTTCAACGTATAAACCCAAGCAGCATTTACATTATTATTATTATTATTAATAATAATAATAATAATAATAATAATAATAATAATAATTAAAATCAACTGGACCCGTGGAAATTCCGCTGTTGTTGAGAATGAAAATTATCCTTCTTCAGTTTTCCGGCATCTTTTCATTTTCGCCCTCATCCGTTCCAATATTCATTATTCGTCCATGTCTTTTATCCAAATGTTATACAAATATGGATTAGTTTTATAGTATTTATCTGCACGCCAAATACAAAAGAACATAGTATATGTCCAAATTTATTGTGGAAAATCTCGCACGTATATAGATTAGTTTCATGGCATAGAATAAGGAATGTACAAATATTTTCGATATGATCCCTCTTTTGTCTTTCTTTTGCTCTAACTCTCCATAAGCATTTTTAATGTATTGCATTTTTCAGTCTGTCTCATATATATATATATGTGTGTGTGTGCATGTGTGTGTGATTGTGTGTGTTTGTGTGTGCATGTATATATATATATATATATATATATATATATATATATATACTAGTAAAAAAAAGATTGTCCACTTATGCTTCTTATATGTAGATATAGCAAACCGATGAAAGAAATTCGAGAGATAAAAACAACAATAATAATAAGGATAATAAAAATAATATTTATTGTATACTAGACCCCCACCTCTGACCTTGTTGTGTTTACTGTTTACATTTAGTTTCATGAAGAGTTTGTGAAAGTAGAGATATTTTAAAAATACATTTATTTGCAGTTAGTTTAAGAAACATATAATACATTTTATTAAACTTTAGATTTATTTACAAAACACTTTTATTTGCAATATTTTTTGCTGGTTTAAAGTATACCACCCGTGACCCTTTGAGTCACTTAAGGTTCAGATTATAAACCATTGAATTTGCTTTTACCATTAAAAAAATTGCCTGTTTGAAGAAAATTGAAATAAAAATACTTACTGTATAAACAAATCGTATTTTTAAATCATATATACAACCCGTGACCCGTTGAGTCACTTAAGGTTCAGATTAAAAATCATTGAATTTACTTTCAACAGTAAAAAATTATCTGTTTTGACATATACGCCTCATATACTCGTGTATAGGCTGATTGCATGTATAGTGTGACCCTGAAATTTGTTTTGTTAATAACCTTATTTTTTCATATAGCTAGCGTATATTTCAACCCCAGCTTCTGAACATGTACCGTAGTACTTTGTGTATAATTTATATATAAATAGTGGGGTGTGATTTTATAATGCTCCCATCAATTTTGTTGATTCCTATTGATAATATTGTGAAACTGCAAGAATGCTGATAATTTGAAGAAAAAAGTCTTATATTAAATCGAAAGTGAACACCAAGACAAAGAAGGTAGTAAATAGATTGAAGAACATACCGAAAACAAGAGGAATTATACTTTTATCTTATTTTCTCATTTCGTGAATAAAGGACCTCACTAGAATATAGCGCTAAAATCCACTTAAGCATCTGGTTAAAGTGAAGACCAATGGACGATGTGAGGGAATGCGATAACATCCGCGAGTCGGCATTCTTTTGGGCAGAGACAACCAAGCGAGTCACAGAGAATAATTTTAGAGCTACAAGTAGGCGAAAAAGATGGCTGTTGATAGGAGTGGAAGATACGCGTGTCACTAAAAAAGAACAAAATTTTCTTAGGCCGAAAAATTTTAGTCAAGTGGGTAAAAGAAGAATTACGAACCAAAAGTCATAATTAGGAATAAGAATAAAAAAAAAAAGGCAGATGAAAATTTTACGATGACGTTAGAAGTAACACTTGTTTTATGTCAGGCATCCACGGGTCGGGTAGAACACCTATTCCCTGGATGGTGGCAGCGTGAGGAGCTGATATGAGGAAGTGGGAGGAAAATGAATACGCCCATTGAAAGGTAATGGCGTGAGGTGCGACCAAAAGAAGTGGGATGAACAAGATGGCGATTCGACCTGTTGCTACCACCGCTCCCATGGTGGGAGCGCACCATATTTGGACATGCAAATTGCTTCACAGGACACTTTCATCAGAGATGATATTTGAAAAATCCTGGAACCCCAGATCGCATCAGACCCCACACCGATGTTGGGCGTGGGCCCATAAAAGCGTTAGGGTCCATAAAATCGTTAGACGTTACCGTCAGAGTAGACCTTGAGGCTTCGTCGATCCCCATGTGATTTGCTACCACGAAGAACTCCTGACTCATGCCTTGCTCCAGACTATTAGATAAACTGAGCAGAGTGCCCTGATGAAATTGCAAAGTGGAAAATTTGAAAGTCTCTATATAACGGCAGAGAGAGAGAGAGAAGCGAGTGCTTCGTTAGCATTTCGTAATTTGCTGCCTGAAGAAGTCTCTGAAATTTGAAACCTCGACTCTGACTTGAAAAACAGTGTCACGAAATTAGACTACTCCTCCAGCTATAGATTAATCAGTAAGACTTGTATCATTAAACAAGTATTCTCTCACAGCAAAAACCTCTTACAAGCTAAAAATATTTTCTAGCTTTAAATAACCTACAAATCTTATCAAAATATAAATATGGCCCCCCTCCGAATTTTTAAAAAATATTTCCGTTCCTGAAATGATTTCTTCTTTCCCAAGTCAACATGTTTTCTTTTGTGTGCCATGTCCTTTCAGAACATAGGCGATCGTGGCTCTCCACCTCCCTCTATCCCTTGCAGCTCTAAACAAGTTCCTCCCCTCTGCTCCCTCCCCCAGACCACGTTCTGTCGTCCACTTGCTTAAGCCTGGCAGGTTTGTCATGCATTGTCTTCCCTTGTTTCTCCCTCTATTCGACCCGTGAGTATCAGATTCTCCAGGCCCCCCTCCTTCATTATGTGTCCCAGAAACTTCATCTGCCTCTTCCTGATATTAAGTATAAGCCTCCTCCTTGTTTGCAACCTCTCTAAGATCTCATCGTTGCTAATATGCTAGGTTCATGATATTCTTAGCATCCTTCTGTAGAACTACATCTCTCTCGCCTCGTGTCTCTTCTTCATCTTTTAGGAAATCGTCCAACATTCGCTGCCGTGAAAACTGTTAAATTCATAGCCTTCTCTTACTTAATACATAAATTAATTCCAAACTAAAAAATAATATAAATATTAATTATATTATTTTAAAAAAGACTCACTTTTGTTTCTTAAATTATGTCGCTTAACATCATCCATATTTTAACTTAACTTTACAGTTAGCTTGATGTATATTTATAAGCGTTCTTCATTTTTTTTTTTAAACTAACGACATTTTTGCTTTTCTTTATAAATACTTTTCGCAAAATAAAATTCTTACATTTACCATGATAAAGTCCATAAGAGAACGAAACACGTCGGTTAAGATAAGTTTCCCTTTTGTCTTTATTCGTGTTGTCTTTTTACAGATATACTTTCAGCTGTAGCTGCTATCTTACACAAACATACATATATGCATATGGAACCGTAAGCGTTTGTTTATGTATGTATGTATGTATGTATGTATGTATGTATGTATGTATGTATGTATGTATGTCTTATATGCGTCTGTCTTTATGTCTCTATGTTTATAACTTTGAGAGCCCTCATCTTTCGGAGCCTATTTGTTTTACTGCGTGTTGTCAGCCTGCTAAAAAAAAAAATCCGCCGGACTAAATTCCCAGCTGCTGCTTTTCTTGTGTAATTGGCAGACATGCGAACTTGTATTTACTCAGCCAGGTCAGAAAAGTGAGAAAAGGGAGATTGATTCTACCATGTGACCATTTAAGGCACACCTTTCCTTGTCCCTTCCTCACCTCTTGACACTGGACCATCTCTTTTCCTCGTGTCGTACGGCAAAACAAAAATCTATATAAAGCCCCTCTAACAAACTAACCATACGTTCTTGTTTATCTAAAAACTGCGGAGGGCTCTTAATTAGACCTTCGGCTTGTTCAGTCTTTGCATATTCTCAGCAGTGGAAAGCTCTCCTGGCTGCCGTTTGATCCGGGTTTTCATGTGCACGTGATTTTCTTTTCCTCGCTGTAGCCTCGGCTCTTTTTTTTTTTTTTTTTTTCTTTTTGCGAGGCATACTGTTGTGGTATGCGATAGGCAACAATAAATTACAGAAGGACTCAAAATTGATCGCTGCATTTAAGTATTGCATTAATATTTAAGCTTACCTTCGCCGATACTCCTGTTCAAGAGACGGAGACGGATCGTGAACCGGACGATAGACGAACCTCATTACGATTATCAGTCAGTGATGCGCCATGCGTAATATATGCTTAGGCGATCATGTATCTTTCGACACGTGACTGACGAGGCAGATTTTTTCCCGCAGTAGGTAGACCAGTTGCCATACAAGGCTATAGAACCCCCACTGGTTACTTACCCATAGTTGGGGCCAGAGGATTCATACATTTCCCAAGGGTATTAGCACGTAAGTGAATGTAATGGATTCGACTGGAATTCGAACTCGGCTCTCCGATTCCTCAATCCGAGCCGCTATCTATTACTCCTTACGATTATACTGTTTCATATTTGGATTAAGCATTCAATGTGACCACGATTGCCTTTTCTATTTTAATATTTAACTTAGGTGAATCTTTCTGCTGAAGTTGTACAGTAGGCAATGCGATGAAAAATATATTTCTTTATTTTTTCATATTACTATAGATCGCGAATAACAAAGATATAAATATATGTGTCCTTGAAGACACATGGCACAGTGGATAAAAGCGTTAGTTAGATCCAGTGACAGGACCCAAAGATGGGGGTGTTCAATACCCGGTTAAGGCAGTGGAGAACTTGGAAAGGGGAATTAACAGGAGATAACTGACAACTGACATCCATTAAATATGGCACGTGGAACTAGAACAGTCTACCCCAGTGAGCGAAGTAAAGGGTTCAGTTCGACATTCCAACGACCTGAAGAACGCCGGAGCGTACAACGGCCGAAACGTTGTAATAAATATGGCGACAAAGATGAGGACAATAGTCCGAATAATGTAAAGAGAGTTTTATAAACCTCTATTTTAAAACATGATTTTTATAAACCTATAATTAATAGTGGATTTTTACTTTATAAATCCGGCAATGGATTCCTAACTTTTTGAAAAGCAATAATCGCAAACTAAGAAAAACAGCTTAAGTCGGAATCGATCTCGTCTGTCTAATTACATGTCGATAAAAGACTTCATTTTTTTTTTATATTTCGGCAACCATATGGTTGAATATGTAGCAGAAAATTTCACTTTGACAAAAATGTTCAGAGATTAGCTTGTGAAAACTGAATGCAGCAGCAAAATCTTGCAATACGAAAATTACCAGCCATTGCTTTGTGTCGTTCGCTGAACTTACAAGCCCAGTGCAAAATAATTGTCTTCTTCAACGGATGCAGGCAAGTAAAAATAGAAACGCTAAACGGACATTGTCCAGTATTGAGTTTCAAACTTGTGCTTTTTCTCACATCTGGATCCATTACGTTTCAGACATGTTTTTTTTTTTTCTTTCTCATCTCTCTTTTCTTATATTTCTCTTTTTCTGTTTTTTTTTTTTTTTTTTTTTTTTGTTCATGCCTCCATTACACCACTTCCTTCCTTCGTTTGCTTCTTCCATCTTTCTCTTGTTTCGCTCGCTTAAAGTCCGAAATGAATTAAATAAAGCTTCAATGTATTTTTTTCTCTTGCTTTCTCTATTACTTGTCTACTACAATTCTATAGCTCTTTTTTAAACAGTGAAATACCAGACGGCCCAGCAGCAACGCACTTACACCACATTTATTGTCGTGTTTTTAACTTACCTTTCGAATTTTGTACAAGTAAAAATATTATGAAAAGGTTAGAATAAATTTTCGATTTCACCTTTCGATTCTATATGAGTAAATTGTATTAGCTAGATTATTCACACGAATACATATATTTAAGCAGCAGTCCTTCATTTAAACATGTTTTATTAAAATGAATGAACGGAGCATATCTGCTGAATATTTTGCTGAGTGTCGCCTGGTGTAGGAAAAGTCTTTGATGTTAGGTAGAAACTGTGAAAAAACAACAAAATTGTGTGTAAGGATCTGAATACTTTCGACTGTTTTCGGTCATTTTCAATAAAAGTAAGTAGTAGTCGAGAGGCAGCTCATGGAAAGTTCAAACCGTTTATGGTTTCGAGTTTGAAATGAACGTACATTTACATGTTGTGTCGGTGGAATAGTTCATAGCGTCACGTGACCAATATGACCTTACGGTATTTCCACACGTGCGCGCTAAAATTAAACAAAGGCAATGTCATTGTTGGTGGGTTGGCGTCGTTTTATTTGAACAGTTGCCAACATATATATATATATATATATATATATATATATATATATATATATATAAGATAACGATATATAATTTTTTTATATATCAAAAACAATACTAGAGCAAAAATTTATGACAAAGTGGAAAAAAGTTTTCGCATGACGTGTTTCGTTCTTTAGGACTTCATCGGACGGAATTTGTTATGTTGGTGCGACTACGCATGCGCACGAATGAAGGATGATGGGAATTTTTATCCTTTTTATTAGTATTAGCCGATTTCATTTAGATTATTTTCTTTTCCTCACTATTGCTTTTAGATTTCTCCCAACTGTGGTAATAGACGATCTGCCAGGAATGGTAAAATGTTGTTTAAAATTCAGTATCCCTCGTTCGTTGCACCAACACGACAAATTCCGTCCGATGAAGTATTGAAGGACAAAACGCGTCACGCGAAAACTTTTTTCGATTTCATACATTTTCTCCCAATATATATATATATATATATATATATATATATATGTACACATACAAATACACACACATATATGCGAATGTATACATACCCAACACATTTTGTGTGTTTATATGTATCATATGTGCGTGTGGCCGAGTGTTAAGATACGTTCGCTTTTCTGACCAAGAGACACGGGTTCGAATTTCACCATAGTCGATTTGTCAGTAAGGAAACTTCCTGATGTTATCGGAATGGATCGAGGTTGATCTGAGCGTGCGGCACCCTTGGCAAGTGCCTGAAAACCATACCACGAGTTGACCCAAACCTTGTGAGTGAAAATTGGGTAGATAGAACTCTTGAGGGCCGTCGATAGCTGTGCTAGTACAAAGCCACAAGTCATCGTGGCCGAGGGCTTGAGCGTGCTGGCCTTGTTCAAATTGTTGATCACACCAGATAACACGCTCTCTCCAAGAAACTGTAGCTAATGTCTGCCCAGCAGAGCTGCAGTATAAACCTCAGGTTTATTTGAGCAAACACAAATGTGCCTGAGTGAGCGTCTGCAATCGGGATTAGCTAGCCGCCTTAGTAGACGGGTATCCATTGAATACGAATGACCAGCTATATATATATATGTGTGTGTTCAGGTGCAAATATAATTTGACGGTTACATAGTTCACGTTCTTGTGGTGATAATTCGAAATTGTGTGTAAAAACATATTTATTCAATTAAGAACTTAAGAATTTGAATGCTGCAAATTATTAATAGTTAATTCTAATAATTTACGCAACAGCAATTAAACAAACAAGTTTCAACACACAAGCTCTGTTTCACTACATTGAGCACTGAACGCCTAAATAATAAGAAATATATTTATGTTAGATAATAGTCTAGCAGACTATTATTTTTTAAAGAATTGTATTTTCCTCTGATTTCCTCATTTTGACCTTTGAGGTCAGATACAGGAAAACAAAGGAAGTTTCTTTTGATTGGTTGAAACTAGCGTGGGAATGTTAGAGAGATAGAAAGTGATTTCGAAGAGTTAAGTTTTTACACGCATTACAGAACAGACGGGGTAATTTCGTGTGTCGGTGAACTTGATCCCCAGTGGGGGTGATAGAGCGGCTCCACTGGCTAGTTTAAAATGTACACGTCGACGTGTTTAGCAAAATAGATAAGTTTAAAATCCCTTTTGTCGAAGTTCTAACTTTATCTCCGAACAAACTAACTAGCGATCACCCGGTCGAAAGAAGAATGATGACAGAGAGAAGAATGCAACATATGTGTGAATCAAGACTGTCGCCCAAGTAACTCCGAGCAAGAAGCGGGTATACAACATATACGTTATTTGGTGCGCTGTTACCAGCTCCTGTCAACAAGGAAGGGCGCGAGTGAACCAGGGTTGAAAGACAACAAGGAAAAGACAGAAGATTCTCGACAGGAGACTCAAAAAAAAAAAAAAGGAAAAAGGGAATATTAAGAAAAAAAAAGAAGAAAAAGTAATCTAGACATATTGGACAGTTAGTAAGTACGATGATATTACTTTGTTCTACTGCCATAGACACGCACACATCTTCAACAAACTAAAATAGGAAGTACTGATGAGAAAAAAAAAGTAAACGAGCTGGATTTGATGGACAGAAAAATGTGAGGACGAATAGAGTAGAAAGAAAAGGACACAGTTTGAACAAGAGACTGATTTTTGATATTTTGTTTTGTTTGGTTTTCACAAAAGTTGAATCAGTGTAAAAAAATTATTGTTGAGATTTTGTTTTTTTGTTTTGTTTTGTTTTTTTTCTTTTTGTTTTTTTTTTTTATTGGTACGCTTTAAATGTCTTGTCTAAGATCATGTTTGGCATGATTTCACGTTGTCTATGCTGCAGTTGTAATTTTTATTTTGCTGTGGAAAAAATCGGTCCACGAAAGTTTCGTTGTTAAGAAATTATTTTTTCTTGAAGAAGTAAATTTGACCAGTTTCGGTGATTGCCCACGTTGAAGCCTGAATTTGCGTACAGCATGAACGCAACAGAAATTTTTTTTTTTTTTTTTTTTTGAAAAGAAAGACTGACGGTATGTTGTGATGGGGTATTCCCATTGTGATTTCTGTGGACTGTTAATGAGCTGAAAGTTTTTGTGACGATTTAAATGTTTTAAGCTTAGAATTATCTTGTTAATTGTAATTAACTGACAAATGATTGGGTTTTTTTTAATTTTTGTAACAGAGTGTGGAAATTTTACTTTTATTTTTATTTTAAGGGCCGTGTGAGTCCTTTTGCCTTCATTGGTTGAAGAATTAAATTAATAAATTTTTTATGGAAATAGTAAGTTAGCTAATTGTTGTAGGAATATGTAGTTTCGGCTTGCATGGTTTCGGATTTCCGAATGCGTTTGGGTTTGTGTCCTGGGATGGAAATCATACCTGCCTATGTAGTTAGGGATCCGATGATTTATGGGGAGTAGAATGGGTGCATGTGTGCCATGAATAAATATTCCTTAAGATATCCCCGGGACCAGGTCTTGGGGTTCCCGATGACCTAGTAGAATTGGTCAATTAGCTTGTGGGATGCCAAGTTGCGATAGCGACTAAGGGATGAAGAAATCCTTGTAACCACGGTAGAGCCAGCAATCGATTAGTCAGGAGATGCTAAACGGGTGTGTTTTCTTTTCCCCGTGGGGGTCGCCAGGGTCAGAAGAATTTGAGATGATGCGAGCTGAATTTCGACACACAAAGGCAAATGGGCAATCACAGTAACTATAGAAAATTAATGGTGATAAAAACATTCTGAAGATCTGTTCAAGAAGATCTTGTAAAATGCAAGAAAAAAATCAACTAATTGGTTGTTTGAGAAATAGGATGATAATGAACCATGTGTGTTGTGTCACTGTGGTGGAAGAAGAGTGTAGATCACAGCATATTTAATGCATAAAAAGTAAGTGGCAAGGATGTGGCTCAGTTATGGAATTGTTTGATGTTGTGGGGTGGGACTTTTGGCATGTATTGTTTGTTTTTGGACCAATATATTTGGGGGTTTTTTGTTTTGTTTTTTTTTTGTAATGAATTATATATAAATTTCCTGTAGTTTCAAGTGAAGAGGCAAAGAATTTTGTTCTCCCCCAGGAATATTGGATTGCAGAAGTAGTAGCTGCTAATCTGGGTGGAGATGATAGTGGAGAGGTCAAAGTTCACAGGTGGAGTGACTTGTATCCAAACTGGTGTCTGAGGCGTTGACCTTGGGTCACAGAAACTAATAACCAAATGGACAAAGGATTGTTTGGTATTCTGTTTTTTGTTTTAAAAAATGTTTGAAAAACTTGAAAAGCTGATCAGAATTTCGTTTATTCTTTTTATAGAATTGTATATGCGCATGCTGGAATGGTCATGTGACCGAAGCCCAATGTAAAAAAAAAATTGCAAGGAGCACGCCCTGCATACACGAAATTATAGAGGGTATCTTAGAGTAAATAGTTGAAATAAAATTCATAAATTAATCTTTTTTGATGGTTAGGTAAGAAGTGTTAAATATAATGTAGATGAAATAAAATTCATAAATTAATTTTTTGGATGGTTAGGTAAGAAGAAATATTAAATAATAGTCTAGCAGACTACTATTTTTTAAAGAACTGTATTTTCCTCTTCATTTTGATCTTTGAGGTCAGATACAGGAAAACAAAGTAAGTTTTTCGATTGGTTGAAACTAGCGTGGGAATGTTAAAGAGATAGAAAGTGATTTCGAAGAGTTAAGTTTTTACACGTCATACAGAACAGACGTGGTAATTTCGTGTGTCGGTGAACTTGCTCCCTAGTGGGGGCGATAGAGCGACCCCACTGGCTAGTTTAAAATGTAAACTTCGATGTGCTTAATAAAATACATAAATTTAAAATCCCTTTTCTTGAAGTTCTCATTTTACCTCCGGACAAACCATCTAGCGATCGCCCGGGCAAGAGAAGTAAGAGAGGAAGTCAACCAAGAGACCCCAGAACTAGGAGGGCCATATAACATTCTGCTTATTTGACGCAGTGGCCAAGACCCGCCGAGAAGAGAGGGAGTATTCAACATATATGCGTAAGTGCAAGTATATGTGCGTGTATGTAGAGTTTTATCCTACCCACCCATATATATATATATATATACATACATACATATATATATATATATATATATATATATATATATATATATATATATATATATATACCCAAGTATAGAATTGGTGTATACGGAACAAATTCTAATAACCAAAAAATAATATTGTTAAGAGAGTGCTCAATACAGAGTTTAAAATTTATTCGAAAACTATAACATAAATATGTTATAAAATCACTACAAAAATAGTCATTTTATTTCAACACCAATCACTTGATAAGATACCATCACTTGTTTCAACACCATCACTTGATAAGACACCAGAAGTTTTGAAACAAAATGGCTGTTTTTGTAGTGATTTTATAACATATTTATGTTATAATTTTCGTATAAATTATATATATATATATATATATATATATATATATATATATATATATATATATTTAAGCTGCAAGAATTATTTCAAGCAAGTTTTATGAAATTCACCGACTGGTTTGAGTTCTTTTTTTTTCTTTTTCTTTTTAGTTTGTGCATAAGTTGGCTCAGATCCGGATCAAATTTCATAAAGCTTTTTTTTGAGGAATTTTGATCAGCTGCAGACATTAGTAGAAACATTAATGCTGTCTGATACAAAATAGTCGCATTGGCATTTTTATTGGCATTTTTTAGAAACACTATAATTCCATTTTAAATGTACGTGTATCGCATACAAGTGACGAACTGTGTAGAACTGTTTGTAAGGAATATATATTTTAAATTTTAAAAGAATTATTCTATTTAAGTTGTTCAAAAAAAACCCTCGTCAATATACGCCGTCTGCCTGCTAATTTAGAAAAATTATGATATGAAGAAAAACTGTAAAACCTTTCTCGTCCTCGAAAATGGCTACATGCCAATATCAAGTAGCTCTTGTTCATGTTCATCAGCTTAACTACGATCGATTTCAACGAACCCAACGTATGTTCGGACCGTTAATTGGTCTCCTTCCGGACGAAACATCACACGTAGTTGCGCAAGAAATTCAAATCGGGAAGGCTAAAAGAGAACATGTTTGAGAGGGGGAGTCTTCGTTAAAATTCTCGTCAGCCATTTCTGAAGCACGTGCACTATGCGATAAAGTGGAAATTCTGCCGGACCACGTACAGCTATCCTGTCGATACAGGCTCTCAGTGTCTAGAATCTCCATATAGGCGGTGACATCCATCCTGAGGCGCTGTGGAAATAAGTGAAAGAGTATTAGATAGTGTTCATTGCTCGTGGCCCTTAGGTGTATCAAATTGGTGTCCATCCTGGATATGACGATAAACTACGTCCAACAGCAAGGACTCTGATCAGGAGGTTTTGAGGAGCGTGGAACCAACTCTTAATTGCTATTAGGGTCCCAACTATGAGCAAATAGTTACCCACCTCAAACGTTACGGAAAACATTATGAAAGTGTCAAAAATTTTTGAGGAAATTATTAGCATTTCTGTAAATAATTATTACCAGCAATGCATTATTACAAGCAATACATTTTTTTTAAATATTACTAGCAATACATTTTTGAAGAAAAAAATTACCAGCAATACATCTTTGAAAGAAAAAGATATATTACCAACCATAAAAAAACAATATCACTAGCAATACATTATTTGGAAAAAATGTTACCAGCAATAAAAGTCTTGTCGGTATTAAATAGGCCATTGAGGTTGATGTGTCGTAAAAAACAAAAAAAAACAAACTAAACCAATCTAATAGGTGTGCACCATCGTGAATACCTACATGAGGTCCGTACAGAGCCACTTGTTCTTCCCATTCACCTGAAAACTTTCAAGAGGCCGACGTGTATCATGAACAGGTCATGTCTTTTCGAAATTTGAAATTTCAATGTTAATGCATTCGATGCATAATCGTCGAAATGAGAATGTAAAAATTTCGCGCATGCCGTGTAACATGACATTCGGTCTATTTCCATTTATGGCCCGTTAAAGATGGGTACGCAAATAATTGGCACACACTGTATATGTGTTATCCACAGCAATTTTATAAAATAAAAGCGCTACCAATAAATAATTAACATTTGATTTTAGACATTATTACGTTGTTCGGAAAATAATGTCCGATTTTAGAATAAAATATTTGTATTTTGATATATTATTGGCATAGTTTACTAAATATATTACTCATTCCTAATGATTAAAGTTAATTCTCTCTTTTCATAACTGTATATCAATCTCTTTCAGAATTTCACTTAAAACATTACTACTCTCCATCTTGAACATGAAAAAATAGATGCGTTTACTTTTTTTTTTGCATGTGTTTACGCTTAATAATAATGCTTCTCAAACTGTTGCCGATATTAAAAGAGCGGGGGGTGCAGGATCCCGCTTGTGATCGAAACAGCACGATAAAGAACGTTCATCTGTAAACGACAATTAACATCTAAAAATACTAGTCGAAAAAAACTCACGTCAAAAATATCAGAGAAATGTCTCAGATAATGGGTGTCAGCATTTTAACAATATCTGAACCTCTCATGAAAATTGGCATGATGAAGAAAATTGATAAATGGGTTCCACATGAACTCGGTGAATATCAAAGTGATTGACGTTTTGAAGCGCGTTCCATGCTGCATCTGCAAAGTTCAAAAGATCCATTTCTTGATCGAATAGTGACTTGTGATGAGAAATGGATCTTTTATGACAGTCTTAAACGATCGCCTGAATGGATCGCTCATAACGAATTGGCCACACACTTTCCAAAACCGATATTACACCAACAGAAAACTATAATAACTACCTTGTGGTCTTCTATTGGCGTTATCGATTACAGCTCCAATGAATCCAACCAGAGCATCGACGCTGAAGTTTAATGCCAGCAAATGGATGAAATTCAGATTCAGTTAAGAAGAATGTGACCCACATTGGTTAATCGAAGAGATCCAATTCTGCTTCATAACAGTGATCGATCACATGTTGCTAGGATGACACAGCAGAAGCTCATCGACTTGACAGACGAGACTTTGCCACATTGATCATATTCGCCTCATCTCTTACCCACTGACTACCATTTTTTTCAAGCATCTTAATAAATGTTTAAGGGAATACAGAAAACTACACAACGAAATAAGGACCAAATGGAGGCAGGCTAAAGAAGAGTGGCTGAAATAAAAAATGTACAGAAATAGAGGGATTGATTACCACCGACAAAGGAGATATGCATAAACAAATAAGGGAATCAACAGGACAGAAGACATGCTCGTCAACAGGCTGCATAAAATCCAAGAATAGAACCCTCATATTAGAGAAGGAAAAAATTCTTCAGTGCTGGAACGAATATATTGGAGAACACTTCCACGACGAAAGAGAACAACCAGCAATACACAGAATTACCGACGGGCCTTAAATTCTAAAATCCGAAGTAGAAGCTGCACTGGCGAAATTGAACAGAAACAAAGCGGCAGGGCCAGACAAAATTGTATCAAATGCTGGCAGCCTTAGTTGATTTTGGCATAGACTAGATTACAGAAATAATAAATGAAATCTACAACAGTGGTGATATACCGGAAGATCTCAGCAGATCTATTTTCATAGCACTGCCTAAGAAACCAGGCGCCGACGAATGTGAACTCCACTAAACAATCAGTCTAGTGAGCCTCATAACAAAAATCCTCATCCATATTCGGATGAATAGAGTGCACAGCATAATCAAGCCAGAGATAGGACAAGAACAGTGCGGGTTGGTTAAAGACACCGGAACAAGGAACGCGATATTCATGCTGAGAATGTTATCATAAAGAGCAATACAAATGCAGAAGACATGCACCTGTTTTATAGACTACGCAAAGGCGTTCGACAGAGTACGACACAAAGTTCTGTTGGAACTACTCAGAAACCTTGATATATTTGGGAAAGCTATTAGAATAATGAAAAATCTATACTGGCAGCAAACGGCCTGCATGCGAATAGAGAATGAGTCCAGCAGATATACAAAAATAGGAAGAGGCGTAAGGCAATGGTGCGTCTTCTCACCGGATTTATTCAACCTATACAACAAAAGCCATTCTGAGAGAATTGGAAATCCTACCGGGATTCCTCATTTGCGGCCTCAGTCTTAACAACATAAGATACGCACATGACACAGTGTTGATAGCAGACACGGAAAGGAAATTATAAAACTTCCTACAGAAAGTAGCGAAAGAGAGCAAGAAGAAGGGACTAAGCATAAACTACAAGAATACAGAATGCATGGTTATTAGTAAAAAAGATGAGTCCGAAATGCAATTTACAGGTCGGTGACACTAAAATCAAGCAGGCGTGGAAATTTAAATATCTGTGAAGTGTTCTGACATAGGACCGTAAGTCCGATGCTGAGATCAGAAGACGTATTGGGATAGCCAAAGACGCATTCCAAAATCTAGGCAGAGTATTAAGAGACATGGGGGTTTCGTTGATAACAAAAAAAAAAGAGTACTGAGCTGCTACGTGATATTTGTCCTTCTTTACGGCAGCGAATGTTGGATGGTTTCCTCAAAGATGAAGAAGAGACTTTAGGCAAAGGAGGTATGGTTCTACAGAAGGATGCTAAGGATACCAAGGAGGAAGCTCATACTTAACATCAGAAAGAGGCAGCTGAAATTTATGGAACACTTAATAAGAAAGGGGGGCTTGGAGAATCTGATACTCACAGGGTGGATAGAGGAAAAGAGAGACAAAGGAAAGCAATGCGTAACATACCTAGCGAGTTTAAGCAAGTGGATGACAGAACAGGTTTGGGGTGAAGTAGCAAAAGGACAAAACATTAATAACTACAAAGGATAGAGGGAAGTGGAGAGCCATGATCGCCTACGTCCTGAAAGGACACGGCACATAAAAGAAAGAACTCGATGGCAAAAATGTATAGATGACCAGTTTTAATATTTTAATTGATTTAAAAGTTGATTATAAAATCGGACATTATTTTCCAAACCGCCTAATAAATAAAACCATTATTTTTGGTTAATATTTCTATTGTTAAGCTCGTCATTCTTAAATTAAAGGTTTTATAATAAAACACGCTTGTTTGATTGTTGATTACTTAAGTAAATATTCTTCAGGAATGTTTTTGTATTCTATGGCGCTGTCTATTCCCTTCCCTCTTTTGCCATGTCTCTTCGTGGCCTAATGTTAAATAACAATTTAGTAGACTATTATTTTTAGAGAAGTGTATCGCTGCTCTGACTTCCTCAGTTTGACCGTAGGTATCAGATACAATAAAAAATAAAGAAAGACGATTTTTATTGACTGAACTAGCGTGGGAATAATAGAGATATAGAAATGTTTTTCTGGGATTTGCTACTTAGACGTCGAACAATGTAGACGTATTCCTTTCGTCTCTGGAAACTGATCCCCAATGACAGAGGAGAGCAACCCATTGGTTAGTTAGACACGTATACGTCGGCGTGTTTAATAAAATAATTAAGTTAAAATTGCCTTTGTTGAAGGTTTTTTATCTCCAAACCAAAACGACTAGCGATCACTGACCTGAAGATGACAAAGAGAAGAGAAAGAAAAGTTACAACATATGAGTCAATCGACGCCATCGCCCAAGACCCACTCCTACGAGGGGGATATGCAACAATAAGTGATCGTGCTTCTTCACATCTTCCTGCATTTTTGTTGTTTTCAACAATATAGTGATTTTTCAAGTGTAGTTCAGATGTGGCACAAGGCCGAAGATATGGGGCACCCAGTGAGGATCAAACTCACTACTCAGTCATAATTGTTCTATATATATATATATATATATATATATATATATATACAATATATGTTGCTTTATTTGTCGGTACTTGTTCCTCGGTTCATGTGCTGAAAAATATCATGTTCATTCTCTCGCTGAATTCATCTGCTTTTCTTACCTTCGATAGGCCCAGTATTAATTTCTACAAGTCTTCTTTACCCATTTTTAGTCCCAAATATTTCAACTACTTTTGATTGTTAACATTAATTCCGTTTTACTTTTCATTCTTCTTAATGCTATTGCGTTTCGCACATGCCCTGTCCATGGTAGTCACGACATACGACAGTAGAACCACATCTCCGTCGCTTTAAGTCTTTTCTTTATCTATGACGAAACCTTCTAGAATTTACTTACCGGGATCGAAAAGGCATGCTTAGCTCGCCATTTTCAATTTGGAAAGGGCGCTATAAGTATCGTAAAACAGCCATGCAAATGTTACATGATATATATATATATATATATATATATATATATATATATATATATATATATATATATATATATAGTAATCCACAGGCAGATTGCTTCGCTGTATCACATCTCCTCAGTGTGGCCAGACATCTGATGGCTTCAAGTTGGGACCGAAACATGATCGATTTGATGTCAATCGAAGATTCTAACAACCTATTCTAGGCTGTCGACGCTCGGCAGAGAAAAAGGCGAATTTTTGAGTACTTATTTTTTCATAAACACGCCAGTGACCTAGAGGGCTCAATCCGTTGGTAGAGTCTTGCATTATCTGCATTAATAGTCACTGTTTACAAATTCGCTTTTCTTCCCACAGTGCTCGACTGATTTAATTTATTTTTCGTGAGTTAATATCGTCATCCACAGACAGACTGTTTCCCTGTATCACAGCTCATCAGTGTGGCTAGACATCGAATCGCTTCAAGCCGGGACCGAAACTCGTCATATTTGGTGGCAGTCCGAGATTCTAACCCCTAGGCTATCGACGCTCGAATATATATATATATATATATATATATATATATATATATATATATATATATATATATATATATATATATATATATATATATATATATATATATATATATATATATATATATATATATATATATATATATATATATATATATATATATATATATATATATATATATATATATATATATATATATATATATATATATATATATATATATATATATATATATATATATAACCGGCGTTAAAAACAAGAATATTTTTACATTGGACCATGATGTTATTAAAATAAAATACCAGCCGACCGGTTTCGCCCCCTCTCTTCAGAGCTGTAAACGGGGGAAAAATTATGGAAAAAAAAAATATGGGTGATGTGAATGAATGGAAGGGACAGTTGCAACACCTAAAGATACTAGAGACCCAGAAGAGCAAGCCCAAGCAAAATAGCTTTTATATTTTTTTATTTTTTTGCTGAAATAGTTGATGAGCGCCATCTTTCATCAGAATGTAATTCGCTTTATTGAAAATCTTCCAAAAATAAAATATACTTTTTTCTGTAACGTTATTTGAGGAATATTAGCTGATTTAAAGTTTAATTAATCTGATTTGAAACAAATATTTACTTTCTGTATCGTAGAAATGCATTTTTTTAAACACGGCAGTAGATGTTTATTTAGGGTGTTGACATCTTAAATGACTGATGGAAATTTGTCTAAAGTATTTTTAAGGTGGTTATATCTGTAAGAAAATAATTAAGGAATATAACATGGGCGCCTTTTTTATATAATTTTTAAGTCCTTATTAACCTTAAAAATTTAAGAAAATATTCGCCATAATCTAATGTTTTATTGAATTTTAGATACTTTGGCTTTAAATTTACTATAGTTATTGCTCTTATTTTCTGATAATGTCGTGTAAAACAACAGTATCTGCAAAATATGGCACGTTTATACACATGAAAAATTATTTTTAAAATATTGGCATTTGATGAGTTGCACCAAGCTTTTACATTTCTGATTAGTAAATATACTTTTTACTTAGTAACAATATCACCTAACGGAGACAAAAAAGATTTGAAACTTTATAAATTATTCTAATCGAAATTAAGAAAATTATAATAATTCCTGTAAAAATTTATTATTCACTGAAGATTTTTTAAGACAATAGTGTCCTCAACATATCTTATTCATAAACGCAATTAAAAGATTTTTTTATTAAATAATGTCACAGTCTTATTGCATTTTTTATTTTACGATTCAGAGCAAATTTTCGAAAACTGTTTTTTCTGTTTTACAAAAAGAAAAGCAGATTATTTAAAGTTTCAAGGAGTTGTGCATTTAACTAGTATGAACATTAATTGGGACAAAATTTAATTTCTCGAAATTTCTTAAAATTAAATGTTGGAATAACAGATATAAAAAATGTATTTTTACCAAGATTTTCTAAAAATAAAAAAAGAAAGATTTCTAAAATTGGCCAATCCAATGCGTGCTAAACAATCCAATGCGTGCCAATCCAATGCGTGCCAATCCAATGCGCGCTACAGACCTTTGAAGCCTATCCAAACATAAAAGATAAAAAATTGAATATAGAATAGGCTGTGCGAACGTTGTTTCGCCCAACTTAGCAAATTGATATATATATATATATATATATATGTGTGTGTGTGTGTGTGTGGCATTGGTTGTGCTAGAACGAATTGACAAGACATCGTGACAGAGGTTTTGACCGTACTGTCGCTGTTCAAACTGCTGATCATCTCTGATTATATGCTCTCTCTCCCAGAAAATTAAACTAAGGTTCGCTTTGCATAGTTGCAATATAAACTATGGCTGAAGTCTGTGGGTGCTGAACAAACACAAATATGTCCGAACAGGTGTCTGCGACTGAGATTTGATAGCCGCCCTAATAACCGGTGTGCTCGGAAAAAAGATATTTGTTATTGGTGATATTTTCCCCACACTTTCCTTTGCGCATGCCTTTTATAGTACATAAAAAGCCATGTCTTGGTACAAGTATCTTTATGAATTAGTACAAAAATACACTATTCATTGACAAGCCAGAATGTGATGGGCTCCCTGGTTAATAAGTTGTTAATCCTCCAAGTGTTCGGTCGGGCATTGCGCTCCTCCAAGCTTACCTGCCGCATCTGATGCCAAGATATAAACAACTGATCTTTTAACTGCTGCATGGTGAAATTCCTGTCGAGTGAAATGCTTCAACACTTAATGTTAAGTGCCCAATAGGATTGAGATCTGAAGATTCTGTTATCGGGATAATTTAACCAGGACATCTGGCTTGTAAACGTCTCCCAAACAAAACGTCTTTCATTCTTTAATCAGGACAGTGAACTGTTTCTGCCTACCACCAGGATGACTGATGCCAGGCTCCAGAAGAACAACAGTCTACGCCTTCTTGGCCTCACGTTTTCCACTGAGCGACTATATTGAGTCTGTTGCCAAGAATGTTATAAATGCACACAAAGAATAGACATAAAACGCAGTAGCTTTATAATACAATATGAACACCTTTAGCAACTTTCACTTTTTTTTAGCCAAAAATTCAATAAATCTACCATATTTAAGCCTTTTTCTAAAAATATATTTTTGTCCTATCCGTTGATTTTGCCATTACAAACTGTTCTAGCATACCAATGAACGTTTATAGGTATGTCCCCATTCACATAAATACAGTAGTAAATACTGTATGTTGGTCTGTAGTTAGAGATTCATCCCCAGACAAGGCTATATCAAAGGGCAGTCTCGTCTCGGGAAACAGCTACCCGACCCAGTTTTATACGGAGTCAACAGGAAATTTTGCTTCGAGCTTACGGGCTTGGATACCCCACATTAAGTTCGGTCTTGTGCCACATCTGACCGCGTGGGGCGGTTGGTAGATATTCTGCAGTTGGAGATTCATTGTGGAATTCACTTGACTCACTTCAAGCAGTTGACTACTTCAACTCACCGCTGGCGAATCTAATATATGTTCTTCGTGTCCTAAGTATTATGGTTCATTACCAACCTTCGTGTGATTATTCTATTCGGTAACCTTCCCTGGGTTACAACAAAAACACTAGATGATTGAAGTTTGGTTCATATTCGGAGATTCGCCAGATTACATCATGATTTTTAAACGCTTTCAGTCAGTTACGTTTGTTGGGACCTAGTAGATTATCAAGGATAGAATTTTTAGGACGGCATTCTTGTTTAAGGTGCTTTATTTTCTGTCTGAATTTCAGAGATAAGGAGTTATCATTACTTACACTATTTACAACCGGACTATTGTCTTCATCTTTGTTGTTGTTTCCCTCATATATATATATATATATATATATATATATATATATATATATATATATATATATATATATATATATATATATATATCGATCCGGTTAACCCACAGCGAATTCCGAATTTAATCCGCAAGTGCAGACTGTGAATTTGGTGACGTAGTAATTGCGAATTCAATCCCTATAGATTACCCAGATCGATATACATCTGATGATGGCTGGAGGATACAACGGCCGAAACGTTGTGATACTGAGAACAAAGATGTGGAAAATCATTTTGGGAATTTTTGACGTGGTGTAATGGTTAGCAGGTTTATTCTTTACGACTGAGTAGTGAGTTCGATCCCCCCACGCTGGGTGCCACAGAGTTTCGACTTTGTGTCACTTTCAAGTTATATTTAGGAAATCGTTTTAGATACTTCGACGTGGCATAATGTTTAGCAAGTTTGCCTTTTTTTCTTTTTTTTTTTTTTTTTTTGCAACAGGAGTTACAACTGAGTAGCGAGTTCTATCCTTATCGTGGGATCCATACTTTCGGCGTTGTGTCACTTCATAACCACGCTTAGAAACTCACCATATCATAAATATTGAATTTCGTATAATCCTATTATTAATACTAAACTTCATATTTTAATTACTTATAATTACTACCGAATTTTGTGGTGGTCATTAAATGGTTACTAATGGTCATTAAGAGAATATTATTTTCTCTACGTAACACTGAATAAAGCGACGCCATTTATTTGAAGACTCGGTAACATGTTTTTCACACCATATAGATTGGAAATTTTAGTGCAAACAAGTGTTTTGGGAAATTTAAAATTCTTTTGTTGAATTTACAGCGGTGCTGGTAATTAGCATAGTCACAGCTAATATAATAAACTCTTAATAATTTATTTAATTTTTTACGGCAGGCTTTAGGTATGTAAACGTGTGTAAGTAGATTTTTGTGACTATATCTTTTCTTATTGAAAACGTTCAGAGAAATGTTTATGTGTCTGAAATGAAGAAACTTCACTCATTTGTGTAAATGTTATTACAGTTTATAGGAGAAAAGGAAAACTCTTTTATTATTACTGCTTCTTTTCGATTTTTTTTTCTTCTTGTTAATTCTCTTAAGTCTTGTATGGCTTGCTAACTCGTCGAAGAATAGGTTGAGAACATCTGGATTTATACATGCAGTTGTTTTTCATTCATAATTACATTTACTCCTCGTTCTGTGTTTATTTAAATTGTATAAAAGTTTTCTAGAAATTTTTAAAATTCTTCAGTTTACAGATAATATGGTAAATAATAAACATGGCATTATAGTTGGTTCACATTTTCATAATGCTGTAAATACAAAATTATTCTTGTAAATAATGCTCTTGTCTAAAATTGCAATACTGTCCACTTGGAAATTCAGATCACGTTGTAGTAACTGTTGTATTACTTTTGAAGCTCTATTCAATTCTGAATTGGTTAAATATCTCACATCGCAGGGTCTTCTTTTAGATAAGAAATATGGCTTTTGCTTCTGTAAGACAATTGCTGATGTATTAACTGTTATTGCTGAAAGAATCTATGAAGTTTGAGATAAGAATAGTAAAGCTCGGTGCATTGCTTTGGATATCCGGAAGGTATTTGACAAGGTTTAGTCTTCTTCACAGGTTAAAGAGCTATAGTATTTTTGATTTGATTCAATCTTTCTTGTCAAATCGCGAAATGAATATCATCTTGAATGGCCTCTCTTCTAGATCTTTTTTTCATTAATGCAGGTATCCACCCCCAAGACTTTATCTGTGGACCAACGTTGTTCCTAATTTTCATCAACGACCTTTCTGATGGCATCAGTTCTCAACTCGGTATATATGCTGACGACACAACGATTTATGCTTGTCTTAATGGTAAGTTTGATCGATAATGTTAAATTGGCAGCAGAGTTTTAAAAACATGACCTAGAATATGTTGCTAAATGGGACAAGAATTGACTTGTTAATTTTAACACAAAACTGCTCTCTATTAATCATCTGAGAGACCCCCCTTTTTACCTTCCATCAGCATGGCTGATGCTAACCTCCAGGGGAGTGACTCGTTATGCCTTCTCGGGCTAACGCTCTCTACTGACTTAAAATGGAAAGATATATTTAATCAATTGCTAGGAAAGTTGATTCACTGTGTCGTGCTAGACAATTTTCTTCGCTAGAATCTATCTTATATATTTATAAGTCTACCATTTTTTCATTCATTGAATACTGCTAACATATCTGGTCTGGCGCTTCTGCCACCTATTAAGAAATTCTTGATAAGATACAAAGAATCCACAATGTTATTGGTCTTGGCCTGGCATCTCGACTTTAGTCACTTTCCGACCACCGTAACGTAACTGCACTGACATTTTACTAATATCAAAATATCTAATGAATTACAAAAGTTGCTAAGTGGACCACGTTTATCAAAAGTGGAAATAGAATGCTAATTATTATGCCAACATATGAATGAATCGTAACATACAGTATGAATGCATAATACCATCTATACCGTCGGAGGGAGAAATAAACAATCACTTGAAAACAAACTTATACAGGCACAAAGATGAATTTCAAGAAGAAAAGTTGTTTGATTACGAGTAAATAGAAAAGTTGGGATATATCAGATGGAACATCTTTCTTTCTATGTGCCATGTCCTTTCAGGACGTAGGCGATCATGGCTCTCCACCTCCCTCTGTCCCTTGAAGCTCTCAGCAAGTTCCTTCCCTCTGCTTCCTCCACCAGACCACGTTCTGTCATGCACCTGCTCAAGCTGACCAGGTATGTCACGCGCTGCTTTCCCTTGTCTCTTTTTCCCTCTATTCGACCCGTGAGTATCAGATTCCCCAGGCTATCCTTCCTCATTATCTGCCCCAGAAACTTCAGCTGCCTCTTCCTGGTGTTAAGTATAAGCCTTCTTCTTGTTTGCATCCACTCTAAGACCTCACCGTTTCTCACACCTCGATCCATGATATCCTTAGCATCCTTCTGTAGAACCACATCTCCCTCGCCTAAAGTTTTTTCTTCATCTTTCAAGAAATCGTCCAGCATTCGCTGCTGCAAAGGAGGATAGATGTCACGTAACAGCTCAGTACAGAGCTGAAATATAGTGTGCTGATAAGACTTAGCAGAATCTTAAACTGGTCAGCAGTGTAGAATTTTGGAAAGCAATGAAATATATCTGTAAAAAGACAATTATAAAAAAAAGGGCAAAAGGAAAACTTATCTTAGCCGACGCGCTTCATCCTCTGATGGACTTTAGCAAAGTAAATATAAGAATTTTATTTTGCAGCAGGTATTTATAAACAAAAGCAAAAATAACGTTAATTTTTCAAAGCTTTTAAATTTAAGAACGCTCATAAATATACATCAGGCTACATGAAAAAGGTAAATTATGGGGGATTTTTTTTTAAGCGTTTCGCCCCAAGCAAGGCGAGAAGCCACTAGGATGCAAGGGGTTACAGAAAATTTGGAGCAAGACCAGATAGGAGTGATAGAAGAAAGGATGAGGAGAAGGGTAGTGGATAGATCAAGACAATTGGAGATGTCGATTGACATTACATTTGAATAGCTGGAGATTATAGCTCTCAGGGAAACTGGAATAGGGAAGGGAGTTCTACAGGCGAGAGGTGCGAGACATGAAGCTATTGGAGTAGAAGAGACGGCTACATTTAGGAGTTTTCACAGTGAAAGGGTGAGAGCGGGATGCCAGCCTCGTAGGGCGCTTGAACTCATGAAGTCTGGAAACCAGCGAATGCAGCTCCTCGGAGTAATTGGCATGAAAGTATTTGTAAAACAGACAGAGAGAGGCGACGGCGCGTCTGTGAGAAAGTAACTGTAGACGAGATGCCAGAGCAGGGCCAATTATATTGCATATCCGCCTCTGGAGCCTATCAAGAACCCCGAGGCAAACAGTAGGGGCTCCAGACCATATATGGCAGCAATACTCCATGCAAGGGCGAATTGTTGATTTGTAGATCTGGAGGATCGATTCCAGGGAGAAAAATTTCCTGGCGCGGCACAAGGAGCCAAATTTGTTAAGTGATGTAATTTAATGTCTTATAGACAAATGTGAGTAAATTTTGAATTTTTTATAATGTAATTATTATTCATATTATTTTAGTGTTTAGGGTGCAGCAGAGATACCTCCAACATACACTATCCAGAAATATCTCCCACATAATGGTAAGGCATTAGTGTCAATAGTGTTTTCATTTAGATAATGTGTTACCATTATCTGGGAGGTTCATATGGAAGGTATTTCTGTCACACACTGTATTTTAAATGGTATATTATAAATTTAACCGTTATCTTTTAATTTTTTAATGTTTTAGTCATGAACGTTGACTTGGGAAAGGAGTATTTCTTTCAGGAACGGAGATATTAGGAAAAATACGGGGCGCAGATTTATATTTTGTTAAGATTCGATAACGGCACTCTCAAGAATTTTCTGTCCAAGTAAGTTACTTTCTCTTTTAATAACCGTGGCATTCTTTAGATCAATGTTGTGTTTCAACTTATTTCTATGTATGACTAATGCATTTGATAAAGTGTGGTGTATAAGATTATTTTGTATTGATATTTGACTTCATAAAGTCCTTCAGAGGACGAATCTCGTCGGCTAAGATAAGTTTTGTCGTATATATATATATATATATATATATATATATATATATATATATATATATATATTAACTTGTTTAAAACATGTTTTTTCGCTACATAGTAATAACCATGTTTCAAAAATGGAAGCTAAAAGCTTCGAATTTAATTTTGTAATTAAATTAAAAACATTAGTTTCATTTCATCCTCAAGCGAATTTTGGAGTAACTTGATTTTTAAATTTACTGAGTTTTAAAGGCACGGAAAAATTCATAATTCACTGTTTCCAAGGATACAGAGAAATCCAATCATTCAGACAAGGAGTGGTAGCGTGTTCATTTTTATTATTTTTGTTGTATCAGTTATCAGTTACGTTAATTACATTAATGCTCTGTAAATTTACATTGAGCACTATTTTGTAAAAATAAAAATATCAATAAGAACACCGGATTATATATCTTACTGTTCTTTCTTTATATATATATATATATATATATATATATATATATATATATATATATATATATATATATATATAAACAAAAAAGCGCTAACTGGTATTTTTCGATCCACCACTTGCCGGTGAGTCATTTTTTCTTGTTTTTACTCTTCCTCTCCTTTTGCTTTATATGTTTTCCTAATGCCCGGTTTTGAAACCCTTATATGGTTGCTATTATATATATATATATATATATATATATATATATATATATATATATATATATATATATATAGAGAGAGAGAGAGAGAGACATATTGGTTATTTTCTTTCTAATTTTAATACAAAAGTTTTTTGTTTTTTTTACAGGAAGTAGCTTTCTCATATTTAACATGAAGATGAATGCACTAATGATTAAAAGTAGGGATGAGAATATTTTCAAATTTGCTTTCATAGTTGCTGGATGCCTGGAAAATCAATTTTCAAAACCAGGATTTTTAGCTGGGCTCGAATACCAAACACAGACACCTGTGTCAAAGCTTCAACTCTCTCAACCACTTTACAGTCACTAGATCGATAGAGAGAGAGAAAAAAGTAGATGTTATTTGATGATGTACTTTTGTACTAATGTTCGCCTACAACAAGCCTCAAAAACCACTCAAGGTAGATGGCTGCTGAATGAGGTGTGTGAAATGAATGCAAGAGGGGTAAGTGAAGATAATGTTGATATTGAGAATAGATAACCATTAACCCTGAGGTTAACATTGTACTTTTCGGGGAAGCATCTACCCGCCGGTCTCTTTCGCGAAGCAGCGGTTCTTGGGGGAAAGTTTTCTCAGTGGAATTTCCTTCTTTTGTCGTAATATCTGAAGCAACGATATAATTTGTTAGCATATTCTCAAGTAGGGTTGTTGTGAAGAACTTGTCTCTTTCTGTTCCGGACGTCCAAAAGCATCAAAAATCAATTGAAAGGCAAACGGAATTTAAAAAGTACAACACTTAGTACAATCTGTTAATCAATATACATAATGAATAATGGATAATAAATAATGGATTCAAGAAGAAACATTCCAAAATAACAGGTTGACTGCAGTAAAAATCGAAGGACAAAAAAAAATGGTTCGATTCTCTGTTCTATTACTTTTTTAATCTTTTCGAGTTTTCCCAATGTCGTATGCAGCCGTCCAGATTATATGCTTATAAATGTAATTTTAATTAATGGGGTCACTGTATTTAATGGCACTTGATGGAAACTGACTACAAAGCATTTACAAAGAGTTAAAATTTTGCTTTTTACCTTTGTAACGTTCTAAAATGTAAAAGCAAAAGACAAATGGAAAGTCGTTCTGGGTATGACGATAAATTACAACCGGGTCCTGGGTGTGACGATAAACCATATCCGCGTCCTGGGTAAGACGATAAACTACATCCACGTCCTGGCTTAGACCATAAACTATATCCGTGTCCTGGGTATGGCGATAAACTATATCCGCGTCCTGGCTAAGACGATAAACTACATCCGCGTCCTGGCTAAGACGATAAACTACATCCGCATCCTGGCTAAGACGATAAACTACATCCCGGTCCTGGCTAAGACGATAAACTATGCCCGCGTCCTGGCTAAGACGATGAACTACATCCGCGTCCTTGGTAAGACGTTAAACTACATCCGCGCCTCGGGTAAGACGATAAACTGCGTCCAAAAGCAAGACCTCTGATCAGAAGGATTTGAGGAACGTGGAATCACCTCTTAATTGTTGGTTTTCCCAGGTCCACTCTGACCCGGAGTGGTAGCATTTGTTAGGGTCCCTGCCATAGGTAAACAGTTAAGCCCCAAACTATGCTCAAAACACTATGAAAGTGTAAAAATAGGTTTTAATACCAGGAATACTTTGTAAATATTTCTTAAAATAATACTTTTAATAAAATATTATAAAATGATATTACAAAATATTATATATTTTAAAATATTATAAAATAATAATTTGTAAACAATTTTTATTACAAGCAATAAATTTTTGAAGAAAAATTATTACCGGCAATGCATTATTGCCAGCAATAAAAAATCTTGACGTCATTAAATAACCCATTGAGGTTGATATGCCGTAAAACAAAACAAACCAAACCAAACCATACAAATGGAAAATTAAGAAATCCAAAACTAGCCTACTCCACCGCTGTGTTATTGGTGGGGAGGTCTTGATCCGCCTAGAAATTTGTAGCTTCGAATAGAATATTCTAGCTAAATTTCCTTTACATTGGATCAAAGATTCTAACAAGTTTAGGTATATATCCTGTTACTTTTGAATTTCCTCTTTCTATTCTAATCTTTTCGAGTCTTTCCAATGTCTACTTGCAGAATATTAGTTTGTCTGAAAAAAAGAAAAACATTGAATTGGTACTTCTCAGTGGATGCGAGGGATGGTCATATTGGCAAATGGCAGATGCTTTCAATGCACTTCATTCCAGAAGGACCGCCATAGATTTTTCTACAGTGAGGAAGTTGGTTAAGAAATTCAAAGAAACAGTCTTGGACAAACCCGGTTCTGGGCGAAATACCTTACCATACTGAGAGACGAGCTAATACCCCTAAGTGAAAGACTAGGTGAAGACGGCCTCCCTGAATTGTCCTAACATCAGGGAGCCCCTATTCATGGTGGTAAATGGCGGGATTAAAATTTCCCTAACTGGATTGGGAGACGTGGCCGTGTGGAATAAGCTCCTTGCTCTTGAGATATTGGTCTCCTTGACTTCATTTTCTGGGACATGTAAAATAAAAGTCACAGGTAGGAATAATCTCAAGCGAGGCATCATGAATGAATGTGCACAAATTGATGTAAATGTAGAGTTCAAGTGAATCTCGCATCGAACTTTGCATTACTAACGGTGGAAGCCATGTTGAAAGTGTTACTCATAAATGGTGTTGAATAAATTCATTGAAAATATGCATTTCGCCCATATATCTAGACTTTACGGTCACCTTATATATATAATTTTATATTTTAAAGACATAAAATGCTTAAATGTATTTATTATTATAAATTTATATATTCATTATTGTAAATTCATCTCATACACACATGCATTATATTATTGATTGAGAGAAGACATAAGACAGCTAAAAAGACATATAATTCATATTCGATAACAATTTAATAACTAAATAAACGGGCTTGAAAAAATGGGTAAAATATTAACGTGTGTGCCGTAGAAAGTAACTAAATGGGCATATGTACAATCAAACATGTGTTTGGGCATATACTATTGTCATATAAATAATCTCATATATATATATATATATATATATATATATATATATATATATACATATATATATATATATATATATATATATATATATATATATATATAGGTAACTATACTCGTCTCGAAAAACCTTCGAATTTTTGATTTGCCAATAATCAAATCAATCTCGAAGGAAAAAAAAGGTTTTAAAAAAGAAAGAGCCAGGAACATGAAAGTCTGTCGAAAAAATCGCACAGATACAGGTTCAAAGGCCAAAGAAAAAACCCCGACACGAGTAAACAACTAACTAAAGAGAGCTCAATGCAACCGTAGAGTAGACTTAGATAAACCTAGTGAGCCAGACAAACCCACCCAGGTTTCACCTCAGCGGCTTTCCCTGACGATCAGCTTAGGTGAAAACCTGGGTAGGTTTGTCTGTCTCACTAGGTTTGACTATATATATATATATATATATATATATATATATATATATATATACTATAAAGGGGTAATCATACAATGAATCATTTAGTAGTATTAATGTAATTAATGGAAAATTCTCTTTGCTAACAGACTTAATATAAGCATTAATTTACGAACAATTCATTGAATGAAGCAATCCCTTGTATATAAAATTGTTGTCATATGGAACTGGTGAATTTTTTGTATTTTCTTATCGTCATGTTTTTTATTTAGAAATAAAACTCCAAGACGAAAAGTATTTACTGCTCTAAAAAATACACCAGTTCTATCTGACAACAATTTTATACATAGGGATCACATCATTCAATGGATTGTTGGTAAGTTAATGCTTATATAAAGTCTGTTAGCAAAGAGAATTCGCCATTTATTACATAAATTTTACTGATTCATTCATTGTATGTTACCACTTTATAAGATAAAATATATGCTGCCCAACACAATACGTTTATATATATATATATATATATATGTGTGTGTGTGTGTGTGTGTGTGTGTGTGTGAAGAAATATAGTCTTAAGGCGTGCTATATTTATGGGATAAAGTGCTCAATATCAGAGATAGAGCGTGTGTAAATATAAAAGTGAACATTGAAGTCAACACTTAGAGGCGACAGGCTGTTTCATGCTAGACGCAATCGACAGTCTGTTTCATGCTAGACGCAAAGGCCTGACGATTGCGCCTAGCGTGAAACAGACTATCGCATCTAAATGTTGACTTCAATGTTCACTTATATATATATATATATATATATATATATATATATATATATATATATATATATATATATATACATATATATATATATATATATATTACTCCTATTGTGTAACTGCTTCTTTCAACTAACCCCAAAAGTGTATTGAAACAAATGCTGACAGCTATGAAATATAGGTTATCAACCACTTCGTCGAACTAAATAATATTTAATGAAGTAAAGGCCGATTAGAATGTAGCATTGTTATCGGAGAGACATAAGCTTAGTTTAAATTACAAGGAAAGGGAATAGCAAAAAAAATTATCGAAAAGAAAATGTAATTTTGTTTACGCCGCTGCTCAATTTGGTGATAAAAAGAAGAATTGGCTCAAAGTTTGTCAGACCTCTAGAAAAGACATTTTCCCTGAGAAAATTGCTTTGCACAGAATTTTGAATAAAAATAATGAAGTAAGTTTCAGTTTTAATAATTTTGGCAGGCTGGTTAAATATTCATTATAATAATAACATTCTGTATCGAGAATCTAAAACGGAGTAACATGTGCAACTGCAGATAACTCAATGAGAAATGTTTGACATACAATGACATACAATGTAATTTATAAGGCAGCTATTATATTTGAAGGCATCTAGGACAGAATTTTTGAAAAAATACTATTGCCAGCTATATATTTCTGATAGATATTGATAGAAATGGATTTCTAACAAAAATATTATCGGAAATAAAAAGTCGTCGGCATTAAATGAACCATTGAGGTTGATATACCGTAAAAAACAAAACAAAACAAAAACAAAACAATCAAAAAACTAAAAACTATAAAGTGTCATCGGATAATTGTTATTTATGCTAGGAGGAAAACTAGTAGTAATAATTTTTACTGAAGACAATGAGTTATTAAACAGAAAAGTGCAAACATTCATGATAATACCAATTGTCATACTTCGAATTTGCTTGAAAGAAAAATCCTTTATTATAATAAAACTATATACGCAAATTCATGGCATTCCAGAATGTTGTTAGTATATTTCGCAGTATTTAAGAATTATTTTAAGACAGTCAGAAGAACCGGTTACTAGTAAACCTTAGTAGCTGTTCTTTGCTTTGAAATCATTTTTAATTTCTATGTAACAAGAGGCTTATGGCCATATCACATTGAAACATTGGTTTCCGTACGATCACCGACGTTAAACAACATCAAGCCTGGTCAGTACCTAAATGGGTGACCAGGGGCTGTAAGCTTGGATTTGTGGGTGTTGTAATTGATAATGGCACGGAACTGTTAATCGGAGAGTCGAGTTTCAATTCCCGTTGGCTTCATTGTATTTACTTACGTTTGAAGTTTGAATCAAATCTCTTCCCACCAGCTATGCGTTAATTAGTAATAGTTGTATCACTAAGTCATTATTATCTAAAAAATATTCTTACAATCTAGAAAAACTATTTTCTGGCTTTAAATCACATGCAAAAAACAAATCAATCAATCTAAATAGGCAGTAAGAATTAATTAAACATATTTTATTAAATCCATCCGACAGGGTCTGTCTGTTTTCTTTCTATTTTTTAATTTCTGAATAAACTGCTGTACGTCTTAATCAAAACAGTGAGTAACCTGTGCAGAGATCGTGTAAATGACTTAATGTATAGAACGGTTTCACAGAGCTTGACTGCACCAGAAAAGAATATATCAAATATTTTATACGTATTATTATTTTATATGCATATCAAATTTTATACGTATTATTATTTTATATGCATATCAAATATTTTATGCATATTTTCACATAATACCTGATGTATTGAAATTTTATATTATGCGCGCTGCTTCCTTTGCAGAATAATAGTGTGGTGTGTTTGATAATATCTACTAATATTTTTTTATTATATATATATATATATATATATATATATATATATATATATATATATAGGTAACTATACTCGTTTCGGAAACCCTCGAATTTTTGATTTGCCAATAATCAAATCAATCTTGAGGGAAAAAAAGGTTTTAAAAAAGAAAGAACTAGAAACATGAAAGTCTGTCGAAAAAATCGCACCGATACAGGATTGAAGCCCCCAAAAAAACCGATACGAGTAAACAACTAACTAACAAAAGAGCTCAATACAACCGTAGAGCAGACCTAGATAAACCTAGTGAGCCAGACAAACCTACCCAGATTTCACCTAAGCGGATCGTCAGGGAAGGGCTTTCCCTGACGACCGCTTAGGTGAAACCTGGGTAAGTTTGTCTGGCTCACGAGGTTTATCTATCTATCTATCTAAATATATATATATATATATATATATATATATATATATATATATATATATAGAGAGAGAGAGAGAGAGAGAGATAGATAGATA
This sequence comes from Acanthosepion lycidas, assembly GCA_963932145.1. Classification (NCBI taxonomy): domain Eukaryota; kingdom Metazoa; phylum Mollusca; class Cephalopoda; order Sepiida; family Sepiidae; genus Acanthosepion; species Acanthosepion lycidas. Next base: position 36,094,736 of record OZ010574.1, read on the forward strand.
GATAGATAGATAGATAGATAGATAGATAGATAGATAGATAGATAGATAGATTGGGGAGACAGATAGAGAGAGAGGGTTCAGATAGACAGCGAGAGGGATACTGATAGATGTATAGAGAAAGGAGAGATAGCGAGACAGATAAAAAGAAAGTGGAGATAGATAAAGAGAGACGGGGATATAGATAGATAGATAGATAGATAGATAGATAGATAGATAGATAGATAGAAACAGACAGACAGACAGACAGATAGATGAGAGAGATTTGTATTTAATTTTCGATAAGATCATTTTTCTGATTCCTCAGGAAAATTTGAATATAAAATATATTGAAAATTGAATATAAATTGTCCATTTTGTTGCGCCTTTCATATGTTTTACTTTGGTGTTGAAAGGGTTGTCTCTATGTGTGTTTCAGAGGGTTGTCTCTATGTGTGTTTCAGAGGGTTATCTCTATGTGTGTTTCAGAGGGTTGTCTCTATGTATGTTTCGCACTTTTCGAGGGATGCGTTTTCAAGCGTCGGTGTTGGGTCTTGTTGCACCAGAAATTGTCACGAGTCTGACACGTGACCTTTTTTCTGGATTTGGCTGATTTCTGTATATTATATTCATTATTTTCTGGTATTTCCAACTGCGTCTGATCAGGTTTCTGTGAATTTTTGTTTTTTTGTTTTTGGTTTTGGTTTTTTTGTTGTTTTTTGTTTTTTTGCTGGGGGTTGAGAAAACTGCTCTAAACTTTTGTAATGCTTCAAGATTTTATGAAAAAAACTTAATGTAAATCACAAGTATACGACTTCTAATTGCGTTTCAATCAGCTAGAGATAAATTAAGATTAATACAGATGAGTAATTTATCATTTTTCTTGAAAGCATACATTGCCTTCGATTTTTCGATTTTTGCTTTAAAAAAATAGCCTTTTATGTAACTGGTTTCCAGGCAGTTGTTAATTCCGTATAAAATCCATCACGCTGTCTGCTATATAACAGCCATTTGTTTCATGCACGGGATCTGCTTTCAAATGCGTCGAAGCAATTTACTCTTGATTTCTTTCTTTCCCTCTTTTCCTAGTCACTGGAGAAAGATTCCAGTAAAAAGATTAAAAGGTGATGCCACTGTCCAACTACAAGATGGAATATTTTCTTGCGCAGGCGACCAGTGGTTACGATATTGTACTGAGAGAATCAAAGAGACATTCAGATTTTATAAAAGAGAAGATAAACAGTGAATATATATATATTTTTTTTTTTAAGCCTGAATCCGACCGGCCAATCAGCGGAGGTTCAGTCGAACTGGTCAGGAAAAGCAAAAAGAAAGAAAAATGAATGGTCAGGATCAGAAGATAAGAGAAGCGATGGAGGGTGTGGGGGCGCGAATGAAGGTCGGTTTAAGAAGCTTATTACGGACAGACATCTGGGCATTTCGATGTCATCCTAAATCTGATGTTTCGCAAAACAAAAGCCAATGGAGTTGTTTACGAAATCGACGAAGGGCAACTTATGATGGGAGTAGAAAGAAAGAAAACAAATTTAAAAAGGAATGTAGAGAAGAAAATTAGAAACAAAGGTCAGGGAAAAGAAAGAAAGAAAGAAAGAAAGAGGAAAAAGATAAATAAATAGAAAGATAAATAGAAAAAGAACAAAAGAGAAAGAGGGAAAGAAGAGAAAGGAAAAAAGAAAGAAAGAAAGAAAGAAAGAAAGAGAGAAAAAGAAAGAGAAAAAAGAAAGAGTCAAAGAATGGAAGCCGTAGACAAATGCTATGGAAGGGTTTTCTTACCCTTTAAGAAAAAAGGCAAGAAAAAATTGTAAGTCTAAGAAGAGTAGAAAACAGAAAATTTGAAGACAAGATATAAATTAATAAAAAAGAAAGAAACAAATAAATTTCACGAAAAAGTGAAATTACAGGAGTAACAAAAAAAAAGATTTAAAGAAAGAGAAAGAAATTATTTAATAAAGAAAGGGAAATAAAGAAAGAAAGAAAAGAAAAAATAAACCAAATATAAAACTAAATTGATGTCAATCAAGAAAAACAAGAAGGAAAACTTTTGAGACTTATACTCTATTGGTTTAGTGAGTGCAGGAGATTTCGAATCGGAGCAGTTCCTCAATATTTTAATACGTGGAAACATACTCACGTCTGTTATGGATTTGCCATTTTCTCATTCCATCCTTCTTCTCACGTCAGCGCTGATGCATACAGTTTTACGACCTTTGCACCTGCCATGTCTATTTTCTCGACCATCCCCACAGCAGCCAACTCAGACCAAAGCCATCAATACACAACATCTGCTACCAAAGTCTTTCTTTTGGTGGAATTTCACGCCCTGCAGAGTCAGGGTAAAGATTTTCAAACAAATGAACAAGAGGCTGGCTTTTAATGTGTTGACCTCTTGATTCACTACAATCTTAACCTTTTTAAATCTACGGCTAATCGTCATCTTCCCCACATATCCCCATAAAGTTTGCCCTTTACTTTGTAAGCTTCTACTTCAAGTGACTCTTGAGCCTTTTTCTTTATTTTCTCTTTCAATGTTTTTTCCTCTCTCTCTCTCTCTCTCTATCTATCTATCTATCTCTCGCTCTCTCTCTCTCTCCAGCATATTTATAAACACCCTTCATTCTTTCTTACCGAATTCCCTGTGCAATTTTTCTCTACAGTGTGCGATGGGTAAATTTTTGCCATTTTATATTTATAATTTCACGCATGCGCGTGGTTTGGTTTTGGTTTTGTCGACTGCACAGTATAGTAGGGTTAGTTGGGCACTGTCTGTGACCACCATGACGCAATTCGCTCCACCTGAAATTTTGAAACGGCATGCTGTACTACTTGGCATTCGCACCGGAAGCCCCAATACGACTATTTCAGAATGTATGGGTGTCAATCTGAGGACAGTACAGCGGATTCGGAAAGAGTTGGAATGAGTCTAATAGTGATTACGAAGGTATGGCAGACCGGAAAATTCACTCTGGTCGTTCTGATAAGAACTCCTGAATTTGCTGGTGAGGGCCTCAGGCTCAACATGGAGGCCTACATCAAGTGCCCTGAGGATGTAGAGCTGCCCTAGGTCAAGAGGGTGGCTGCTGGAAGACACTGTCTGACAACAGGACTCTGCACCATGCTACACAAGCAGAACCCAGTCATGGGTGTGAGACAGTTTCTGCGATCACATTACCACTTAACTCCCCAAACTGCAACCGCCTTGATTATTATGTGTGGGGTACAGTTGAGCGAGAGACCAACAAAACTCCTTGTAGCACCAAAGATGAACTGAAGACACAGATTATGACAGCATTCATCAACTTAAACAAGATCTCCCAGAAGAGATGCAGGAGATTCCAAAGTCGTGTGGAAGCCGGTGGTTGAAGTCCATGGCGATTTTATTGAATAAACTTACTCGTTAGTATTTCAAGATATTTTTGTGTAATTTTGGTAAATAATATGTTAAAATTGAGAAGTGTTATTTTCATTTTTACGTAATTTAAACGAAAATTTATTCATTGCACCCTGTCTAAACTATTCTCTCTCTCTCTATCTATCTATCTATCTATCTATCTATCTATATATATATATATATATATATATATATATATATATATATATATATATAGAGAGAGAGAGAGAGAGAACGAAAGATATATATATATATATATCTTTCTCTCTCTCTCTCTCTCTATATATATATATATATATATATATATATCGACTCGAGTTCTCTCAGTCACTGTGTGTTTATCTAAAAATAAATACGCTTAAATTCACCTTAATCCTGCCATGCGCCAATGGCTTAGTGGTAGAATCCACAACCGATGCCAATTCAGTTGGGTTTCGATCCTACCTAGTGGCAACCAGACGTCTAGCCACACTGATGAGCTGTGATACAGCAAAACAGTCTGTCTGCAGGTGACAATATATATATGAATATATATTTAATTTCTCTCTCTCTCTCTCTCTTTCTCTCTTTGGAATTCGCTTTTCCTTGTTGCTTTCTTTCAAACTCTGAAACAAAAATGGCGTTTATTTAACGTAAGCAAAGGTCATTCATATTTCAAGTTTGACTTCCTTCCGCTTTTCAGATTTATTTCTTAATGCGCTTATTTATTTATTTATTTATTCATTAGCTTGTCTATTACGATTTTCAAAAATCTGATGGAGAGGCGGGGAAAACTGTGACCAGCCTGCAGAAACGAGTATACACGCAGCAGCAAAAAGAGGCTGCACTGCCATGTTAGTAACATTCACTGGAAAAGTGTTTGTGAGAAAGGTGAACATTATCATGAAATGTGATAAGAGAAATAATACAGAAATAAAAGAGACGGGGAGAGAGAAAACAAAAAGAGAGAATTAAATTGAAAGAAAAAGGAAGAGAGAGAAAATAGAAGACAAAGAGCAAGCAAGAATGGAGGCAATAGGAAAGAGAGAGAGAAAGAATATAACACAGATAGAGAGGTAGTGTGCGTGTGTAAAAATAAAAGAGTGGGAGAGACAATGTGAAAATAAAGAATAAGATAGGGAGAAAAAAGAGGAAGAGAAAGAGAATGAAAGATAATCTAACTTCAAGGGATGGGAAGGAAAAGAAAAAAAAGAGAGATAGAGAGAAAGAGCAAAGGTTAAATGAAAGTGACACAAAAAACGAGGGCGGGGGAAAAAGGAAGAGATAAAATAGCAAAATAGAGGGGGATTAGAGAAAAACTAAAGAGATACAGAAAAGAATTAGAAAGAAAATCGAATTTAAGTGTGCAGATGGGGAAGAGCGGGGAGAGCACTTGAGTAAAAATCTGAATGTCAAAAGGAGAGGAAAATTAAAAAAAAGGAAAAAGAAAAGAAAAAGAAACAACAAGGCTTCAATATGAAAAAAAACTCTTGGGGTTTAGCAATTGATGTTTCAGACCGGAATTGGTAGAGAAATTTTTTATCATTTCATCCCAATCAAGGCGATTATGCCACTAAGACGCAAGAGTTTACTGGCGGTGAACGAGAATGAGAAGACTTTACTGAGGATAAAGGGCAATAAAAGAATAGGTTTCCGGAAGACAGAAGATGGTGACTAGCGTTGCATCTAAATCTTTGAAGGTTGTAGATCGTAGGGAAGCAAGAAGATAGTTCCACAGGAGAGAAGTGCGAGAAAAGAAACTACAAGAATTGAACATATGGTTACATCTAGCTAGTTCAACAGTAAAACGGCGAGATCTAGTTGTCAATCTAGTAGCACGCTTAAATTCATACAGTCGAGGTACCAAGGTGAAAAGCTCATCCGAACAATCGCCATGAAAAATATTTATAGAAAAAAAAGGGAGTAACCACGTCACATTGGCGGGGAAAATAACTGAAGACGAGATGCCAGGTCAGGATCGATTATATTACAGAACCTTTATATTTTGCCAAAAATCTCGTAGTAGCAGCACCAAACTAGATATGGTAGCAATTTAGAATGCACGGACGAATGGTAGATTTGTAAATATACAAGATGGATGCCACGATGCAATTGTTATAATATAACCACTCTACTTCATGTCAGTGGAAGATCTGAGACCAAGAAGGCGCAATTTGTTACTCTCCTAGAGGTTAATATCAGTCATGCTGATGGAAGGCAAAAAATTTTCTCTATTGTGATTAAATTATAGCAATTTTGTTTTGGAGACTCTAAAATTTACAATCCATTCCTTGCCGCAGTTAACCAATGATTGGAGGTCATTTTCAAGAATAGCAGCCAATTGTACTTGGTCGAACCTGTCGGACTTGCAATTAAATAGTTGTGTCATCTGAATAAATCCCTAGTTGGGAATTGATGATATCGGGAAGGTTATTTATGAAGATAAGCAATAACGTCGGTCCAAGAATAGAATCATGGAGGACTCCCGCATTAATGTAAAATAATCTAGAAGCGTGTCCGTTCAACATGACTTTCATTATCCAATTTCAGAACGATTGGATTAAGCCAAATTAAGTCCAGAGACGCCATACGCCTTGAGTTTATGAAGAAATCCAGTATGCCTTCGAGATACCTAAAGGTTACAGACCTGGAGGAACGAAAACCACACGGAAGAAGGCCGTACGAAGTTAGATTTTTAACCAAATCGGCGTTGATTAGAACCTCTAGTACTTGCCAAAAACAGTTGAAAGACTAATAGGATGATAGGTCGAGGGACCAGAAGGTTCAGCAGGGTTCTTGAAGACCTGAATTACAGAGGAGTGTTTCCAACAAGCTGGAAAGAAAAAAGAAGCGAAGTATTTATTGAAGAATTTGGAGAAAACAGAAGCCATTCCAGGAACCATTTCCTTGGAACAATTTCAAGTATCACGTTGAATCCGCAAAAGCTTTAGATATGATAGAAAAAGAACTATGTACGGAGTTATGTGCATATCACTTATCAGAGACTCATTTCCGGGTGAAGATAACCCTGATGAATCAAGAGTGGAGTTGGAGGAGAATTTCCGAGCTAAGCATTCCGCTTTATCTGTATTAGATGACAATACTTTCAACTGATTGAAGAGAGGAAGGGCTGAGGTTTTTCTATTGTCCTTTACTCATTTACAGAGTTGCTAATAATCTATAGAATCAAACTTTTGAGAGACTAAATATTGACTCATTCTATTAACGAATAGCGACATTGTCTCGTTGAGGACACGCTTATACTCATTACGAGCGGACACAAAGGGGCGTCTGTTATGATCGGAACTGTCGCGTTGGGATAGCTGGAAGAAGTGATTGGACAAGCAGGAGTGAGCCAAGGAGAATATTGTAGTTTCACTTGTTATTTCCGTGCTGTCACGAAATTTTCGACGCTGAAGATAGCTCAGTGGTACAGTTCTCAACGGGAATATTAAAAAGACATCAGTCCAAGGGGCGTCACGAAGAAAATCAGGAAATGAGTCGCAATCAGTACGTTGGTAATAAAACTATGTCCTGTTATAGGCGTTCTCGCCGAAGACGAGCGGAAAGAAATATCTACAGACACTACCGCGTGGTTGGAGTTATTAAGAGGACATAGCTGCAAAGTACATGATTCCGGGCAGGAAGTAAGAAATAAATCACGTAGAGAAGCGTATCCGTCAGAATTACTAGAGAAACGAGCAGTAGTATTTGAGTGAGAGATTGAGCAGTTGATTTCAAAGTCTGGATGTCAGCGAGATCAGTGGCATTAGAGTGATAAAGCTACTTGACATGATCTACTTTTAAATTACCAAAACGCAAAGACATTCACAGACGCTTTATCTATAGTATCAGAAATCCTATCTAGAAAGCAAACGTCCTGAGAAAGGGAAACTATACTAGTCGGGTGTACGAAATAAGAACAATCCAGTCGACACAGGTGACATTTCCTTTGCCAGTTGAGGATGTTCATTAACATAGGCAGAAAGGCCATGAATGTGGAGACAAGAGTGCTTTTGAAAGACCATCCTGTGTATGGCGATAAACTACATCCAGGGTAAGACGATAAACTACGTCCAACAGCAAGGCCTCTGATCAGGTTTTCAAGAACGTGGAACCGCCTCTTAATTGCTGGTGTTCCCAGGTCCACCCTGACTCGGGGTGGTAACATCTGTTAGGGTCCCAGATATGGGCAAATAGTTAACCCCGAAACTGAGTTAAAAAGCATTATGAAAGTGTAAAATTAGGTTTTAATATCAGAAAAACTTTGTAAAAATTTATTACCAGAAATAAATTTTTGAAGTAAAAAAACTTATTACCAGCAATACATTTGTTTCAATAATATTACCAGCTATACATTTTTGAGGAAAAAATATTACCAGAAATAGATTTTTGACAAAACAAAATATTACCAGGAAAAAAAAAGTTGTCGGCATTAAATGACCCATTGAGGTTGATATGCCGTAAAACAAAGCAAAACAAATCAAACCTTTTGAAAGAGGGTAAGATAGCCAGGAACAGAGAATTCAATATTAGAGATTGAGAGGTTTAGATTAGTTTCATAGAGAATTAGGATGTCTGGAGAATATTCCAAGAGAATTGATTCCAAGAGAATTGATTCCAAGAGAATCGATTCTGCACTGCACAAATTTGTACGAATACCACGAATTTTGAAGAAAGAAAAGGTTGAGGGACTTAAGTATTTTTGCAAATTGGTTATACTATTTACATTATTCGGACTGTTGTCCTCATCTTTCTGGCCATATTTATCGCAACGTTTCGATCGTTGTACGCTCCGGCCTTCTTCAGGTGGTTGGAATGTCGAACTGAACCCTTTATTTCGCTCGCTGGGGTAGACTTTTGTAGTTCCAAGTGCCATGTCTAATGGATGTCAATTATTAGTTATCTCCTGTTAATACACCTCTCCAAGTTCTCCACAGCCTTAACCAGGCACGTGGAATGAGAACAGTCTATCCCAGCAAGGAAATAAAAGTTTCAGTTCGACATCGCAACCACTTGAAGAAGACCGGAGCGTACAACGGCCGAGACGTTGTGATAAATATGGCAACAGAGATGAGAACAATAGCCCGAATAATATAAATAGTGTACATAATACTTCATCTCAGAAATATAGACAGATACTGGTTTAGTAAAATCGTTTTGGCCGTGATATAGTTTTAAGCTGGAAGATGCCAAGAATAATTGTAGCTGCCGATCGGCAGAGCCAACACAAACTGACTGGAAATTGGCGCAGACTACAGCATATTGTGGCCTCAAGGTTTCCCACCTATCCATACGCAACATGACACTGCAAGAAACCCCTATATTATACGACTGTTGATCAGAGCAGCCTCTCTAAGCGCTACCTAAGAGTTTGGGCTACTAGCAGTCAGGATGCATGAACCAGAAAACTGCCAACCCTAGACATTCAGTAGGAATAGTCGCCAAAAAGCCATGAGAGCTACACTTAGAAGAAGGAAGTGGAAACCTCAACCTAAACAGGAAAAAGGGATAAACATCTACTCCTGTTCAGGGAAGGAGTATGAACTGGGCGATAGGTAGAACTATCTACTCCTATTGAGAAAGAAAAAATAAATAGAAAAATAGATAGATGAATAAAATAAATGAATAGATTTGTAAATCATCACGTAGGCAGAAACGTTAGAGAAAACAGTTAACCTAATGAGCGAATAAAGTGTTTATGTGGTACTATTTGTCGTTGCCGCGGTAAAACGGAAGAAAGTTTTGTTAGTACATAAGAAAGTGTTATGTACTAAGAGACATTGAAACGACAAGGGTTAATACCAAAAACCCGTGGGAAGAATTTAGATTTAATTCACATATAAACGACTTGAATTGTATGTCGAGCAGTTTGAACAATGGAAAAGTGACCCAGACTTATGGGGCAATATTGATTGACACACAAGTGTAAATGTGAGCTGGAAAGCGAAAAACTAGATTTTGTAAACTTAATTTGGAACTTAGTTTTCCTGGACGGAAAATGGTCGAAGAAGCAAGCACAGACATGACATCAAGGAGGATAGAGGAACCACCCACGTTCACTGAAGAGATCGGTGAGAGAGGATAATAAAAGAGAAGGTAGAGAGAGGGATTTTCCCCAAAGTTATGACGTAAGCCAGAAGGGATTCACTGAAATGCTCCAACCTCGCCATACCCACATGTCAGTTTGGGCGAATGTCCATGAATACGAATGCGCGAAGCGAACTCAGTAGAAGAGAGAAGAGAAGCAGAAGAGACGGAAGTGAGTCGCAGACGAGACAGAGACAGAGACAAAGAGTTCGTCCCAGCCACCAATCGTGATACACCCTACGTGATTGCCTGCCGAAGAGACTCCCCCCTAAGTTCAGCCTTGTGTTTGACCTTACCAACAACAGCAAACCAATTTTTACCAACTGTTGTGGAGTTATTTCGCAGTGGAGGCTTGTATTTGTACTAAATCGGTCCCTAATAGGTTCGACATACAAGACGTTAGGAACTTGATATAATAGGTATTACGCAGAGAAATCTTGTTGTGGTCGCTGATACTTTCGTATTCAACTAACTGTCGTCCGACATCGAGTAGTATTTAGTCACACACCCACCCACGAGGGTATCATGTAGCACAAGGCCGGTTTAACATGGGATCTCCGAGCCCGTGGGATCTCCGAGCCCGTGGGCTCGGCCAAAAATAGACAGAGAGTTCAATCGTTCAGCCGGTCGTCCGATATCGACTGACCGTCGTTTCTCTTACTACTCCTACTTATATTAGGTGAGAGAGTCTATTAACTTTTTTTAACTTTTTCTCCTGGATCGGCATACCTCAGGTAAAATCGTTGCAGACGTTAGATCAAACGTATCGAAAATCACCTCCATCGGCGTTTCTTCCGCGGGACCACTGCCAACCACATCTGAAGCACGTCGTCTGATCTGATTAATGTCCCGTCTGCACGTGAATTTTTCGCCTTTCACCAAGTACATCATATTGCCAATCCGCTTTTCTATTTTTCCAATATCCCACAATGATTTATTCTGTTTATACACCTTAAAGTATACTTTTTCACCAGGATTGTATTTTTTTACTTGAATAAATTTTTCTCTACCTGGCTTTGTCTTTTTTGGTAATAATTTGTCAAAGACAGATCTTACCCGACATGCAAACATCAGCTGGGCTGGCGATTGTGAGGCTGGTGTTCCGTTATTTGGGGTATTTCTGTATACCTGTAGAAACTTCTGTAGGGCTTCATCTGCAGGTATTTCCATAGCTTTCTTTAGAGCTCTTTTTAGGGTGTCCACAAATTTTTCAGCTAACCCGTTTGATCTTGGGTGATATGAAGCTGTGGTAACATGTTCGACGTTGTATTCTTTGCAGAAATCTTTAAATTGTTTCGACGTAAACTGACTTCCGTTGTCTGTCACAATTGCGTCTACTACACCAAACCTTGCGAACAATTCCAGCAGGAAGTTTTTAGTACTTTGCGTCGTCGGATTTCTTATCCTTTGTATCTCCGGCCATTTCGAGAAACTATCCACTACTATGATGTAATGGTATCCATTCAGTGGACCTGCGAAATCCACATGTAACCTAGACCATGTTAGGTCTGTTTTTGGCCAGGGGTTAAATTTTATTGGGGCTGCCTTTGCAGCTAAAGCACAGCCTTTACATTTTGCCACTGCGTTTTCAATGTCCCTGTCCATATTGGTCCAATATACAAACTTCACATTAGGCTCTTCATCCTAGTGCTGCCCGGATGACCAGTATAAAAATCCTTTAGTATTTGCTTTTGCAGTGTGTATGGAATCACCACACGTTCTCTGTATAAGAATACTGTATCGCAAAGCGAAAAAACATTCGTTGTGTACTGGTCCCTCTCGGCTATTTTTTCTTTCATTTTCAAGATATACTTGTCCCTGGTGGCTTCTTCTTTTATTTTTTCTAGGGTTACTGGAAGTTACTGCATTACACAGTAAATTTCAGCTCTTCTTCTGACTTCAATGAGGCAATTACCGTGTCTTCTAATGGTTCGCTCATTTTAGGAATTAACCTGAACAGACCATCAGCTAGCCAAATTTATTCGATGGTATGTACTCCATGCTGAAATTATAATTTAGCAGTAATGTACCCCATCTCTGTAATCGGTTGGCTGTATGCGTCGGCAAACCCCTTTTCGAACCAAAAATCGAAATTAGAAGCTTATGAACGGTTTGTAGCATAAAATGACGACCGTGGAGAAAACGGTGAAACTTCGCTACTGCAAATATTATTCCTAGCGCCTTTTTCTCTATCTAAGAGTAATTCTTCTCAGCCGGAAGTAGTGCTCTAGAAGCATGCGCAATTGGTTTTACTTGGCCATCTGTCATTCTGTGTAAGATACATGCTCCTACTCCATACGCACTTGCGTCGCAAGCTACTATGATCTCTAAATCCGGAGTGTAATGAGTTAAACATAATTCCGAGGTTAACACTTCCTTTATCTTTTCAAATGCTTTCTGGCATTCATTAGTCCATTTCCGGGGTTTTCCTTTCTTCAGTAGTTCATTTAATGTTGGCCGCAGATCATATATTTTAGGGATGTATATTTGGTAATAATTAGCTAATCCCCAAAAACTTTGTAATGTGGTAATATCATTCGGAGCCGGCATGTCTTCTATAGCCACTTCTCGCTCTGGGCCTGGCCTTCTACCATTCTTATCGATGATCTGCCCGAGATATTTTAGTTTCTCCATGAAAAAAAACTCGCATTTGCTTTCCTTGAGTTTAAATCCAAAATCCTGTATTCGTGAAACTACCGCATTTACATGTTCCACGCGATCTGCTATACTTGTACTTCTCATGAGGATGTCGTCCAGATACGCTACAGCAAAATCTAGACCACCCAACATCGAATCCATTACATGTTGGAAAATGGCGAGCGCTACCTTAATCCCAAAAGGTAGTCTGTTAAATTTATACAGACCCCGATGTGTGTTTATACACAAAAGTTCTGACGTTTCTTTTTCTACTAGTATTGGTAGATATGCGTCGCTGAAGTCGAAAATATTGTGTCTCCATTAAGCTTCGCAAATATTTCTTCCGCTGTTGGTAGAGGATAATTATAGTCTTTGAGTGCCGCGTTTAAACCCGTCGAGAAATCAGCACAAACACGAATTTCTTTAGATTTTTTTTTACGTATACCGTCGGTGTTGCCCATTCACTATACTCAACTTTTTTAAGTACACCGGTTTTCTCTAATCTGTCCAATTCTTTATCTATCTGTTCAATTGAGGCAAACGGCACATTCCTTTTCTTTTTGAATACCGCCTGAGCGTTTTCTTTTAGCTGGAATTTTGCCTCCATCTTGGTACACGTTCCCAACCCTGAAGAAAAAAAAAGGTAGGAAATGTTTCCTTAAGTTTCTTTATTAATTTTTGGGCTTCGGTGTTTAAACTTTCTACATTGTAACAGAAGGAATTTATCGGTAGATCCCATAATTGGAATTCTGTTATCCAATTCGTACCAAGTAAGTTCGTGGTATTTTCTATGACAAATAATTTAGCTTTTCGCGTTTTTTTATTTAACGTGACGTTTGTAACAAATTCCCCAATAAATTGTATTTTTTTCTCCCGTCACTGACCTCGCGATTTTCTTTGTCTTCATTAAAGTTGGTTTCCCCAACTTCTTCCGCGTATGCAAATTTATGTTAGATAGATCCGAACCAGTGTCAAGTTGTATTTTTATATTTTTATTACTTATTTCGACGGTAAAAAAAAATTCTGGTTATTCCATCTTTTACCTCATTGGACTTTAATTTTCTTATTTTATTGTCTTTATTTTTTGACCTGCAAAGCGTTCTTTAATGTCCCACTCTTTTACAGTTGAAACATTTTTTATTCCTAAAATCGCAATATCTGTACCAGTGTAGTTCACCGCAAGCAAAACATGGCTTCGGGAGTTTTTGTTTATTTTTCTCTGGTATTTCACTTTTTGCTTGATAATCCGCAATTTTAGAATTCTTTTTGGTAGACTGACTTTCTTCTTTGTAGCGTATTTTCCTTACATGCAAAACGCCAAACTTTTCTATCTTTTTTTAATCTTTCTTTACGCTAACATATCTTGTGCAGTCTTCTGCCAATTTCTGTACCGTAATACTTGGATCACTTTCCAATTTTGCCAGTACTAATTTTCTCAACTCTGCGTCTCTTTCCGAAACCAGCCCCTGAACAAACACCAAGCACTTAAAATTGTCTGCGCTTAACTCTGCCAGCTTGAATTCTTCACAATGCTTATTCACATTGGCTGCGTACGTTATATAGTCTTGTTCGTCATCTTTCATCATTTTCAAACATTTCCAACCCTTGTGGAACAGAGATGTCTTTTTACTAAATAATTCACTTAATATATTTACCGCCTCGGTAAATGTCAACTCGGTAGTTTTTTTCGGTAAAATGTAGTTTACCAATTTGTAATGCTCAGCAGTTCCTAATTTGCTTAAACGAAGCCTAACCTTCTTTCCTTCAGACTACGAGTGGCAGTCCTCGTTATACACGTCCGTATATTTTTTATAATACTCCTCAAAAGTTATCTTATCTCTTCATCTGGACTCTATGTGAATATTTTAATTGAATTCCATATTGTATTCTCTGGAACAGAATCATTTTGTAGATTTATCTCTTTCTTCTTTTCAGTTATTTCCATAATTTTGTTTTGAAACTCCCTATGCATCTGTTCCATTTTTTGTTGGAATTGCATTTGTCGATTGAAAGTTTCCTCCTGTAGCTGCATCTGGAATGTTTTTGTTACTCTAATATTGTCATCTGTTGTTCCGACTGGAACTTAAAGAATTCCCGGAATATACTTTTGCATTCCTCCATCTTCGCAAAAATTTTACACAATGCCTAAATACTGTAGAGGTGGGGGTCCTACGAATTTGCAATTCGTGACCTATTTGAGCAAACTGTATTATCGGGAAAAAATATTTCTTTTCTCAGCTGAGAATACGACAGATTTTTTTGTCACTAAGTTGACGTCTTGGCTTGCGAAAAAACTTTGCTATTTTTTTTTTAATGTGAATCCGAGACTTTGTCGCCGAAGTTATTGTGGCGAACGAATTTTTTCTTCCTCCGTATGAGTGCGAATCCTCATCGCCAAAGTTGTTGTGGAGTTATTTCGCAGTGGAGGCTTGTATTTGTACTAAATCGGTCCCTAATAGGTTTGACGTACAAAACGTTAGGAGCTTGATATAATAAGTATTACGCAGAGTAATCTTGTTGTAGTAGTTGATTACTTTCGTATTCGACTAACTGTCGACTTCTATCGTCCGACATCGACTGACCCTATAGAATAGGTGTGCTTCACCATAACACCAACTCAACAACAATATCACTTCCGATTTTGACGCGGGTTGGGCTGATAATTGCATGCGAGCTGTGATATAAACCAATTCTTGTACCGAGGACTGATATAAAAAAAAGTATTTACTTTTGTTCAATTTATTCGAGTGTTATTTTTTTCCTGTACGTTTTTGCCTCGCTTGGAACAGCACGACACGAAGATATCTGGAACAATTTGATATTGGCTACCTTATGATCTAAAAATCACAACGTGAGATAGGGTAGCTCTGGATTGAAGCGGTCACTTTACCAACCAACCGCTGTGCTGGAAGTCTTGGACGACCGAAGAGGTTGTTGCACGATTACATATATACTCAGGTAGGAATAGTTAGCTCAATATGTAACTGCCGTTCTCTAATCAATTAATTTAACAGTTAAGCTTTATCTTTATAAGCTGCATTGTCTCATAATAAAAACAATAAAAGTTGAATTTATACAAATAAATATAGTTCTACATGATAACTGTTTGTCAGTTAAGGGTACTCTTGGATAGGCATGTCAGAATTAGCACAGAAAACCTCAAACGTAAAATTCAGCAAGGCTTGCCCGTTGGAGAGTTAAGAACTCATGGAATATGTTCACTGAGAAGTTATTCAGTTCTTAAACTACGTAGATTTTGATAACCTCTCTTGTTGTTCGTACGAAGACAATTTACCGTCTTTCTATTTACATCACCGCCATTTCTTTACGCAGAAGAAAAAATTAAGGTCTGAGTGAGACCGATGTAGGAGTAGATTCGAATCCATTTGAATACTTATATAACACTTTCCGATGGTGGAACTCACCTCCGCTTACTTGCTTCCATGAAAACTACAATCTTCAAGAATTTAAATGCAACGTCAACCACCATCTTCTGTTGTCTTTCGTTTATTCTTTTCTCAATCCCCCGTATGCCCAGTCTTTTTTGTCACCTTAATTCTCTGTAACCCCGTACTAGTGCCATACCCGCCTTGCTTTGGGGAAAATGATTAAAGATATATATATATACATATATATATATATATATATATATATATATATATAAAAGTGAACATAGAAGTCAACACTTAGAGGCGACAGTCTGTTTCATGCTATATGCAATCGTCAGTGTCCTGACGATTGCATATAGCATGAAACAGACTGTCGCCTCTAAGTGTTGACTTCTATGTTCACTTTTATATTTACACACGCTCTATCTCTGATATTGAGCACTTTATTCCATAAATATAGCACACCTTAAGACTATATTTCTTTATATATATATATATATATATATATATATATATATATATATATATAATACAATATTTTTTATTTAAATAGATTTTAATAAAGGATTTCTTTTATTTAATAATTTAATAACTTTAATTCTGGATATTATGAATTTGATTTAAAATCCTACAACTATATTTATTCCATTTGTCGTTTATGTTTGGCGACAAAATCTATTTTATCTCGTCGTCACACAGTTGGCTTTCACTGGAATCTCTTTTTTTATCCTGCCTCTCTTGACTCCTTTCTTTTGACCGAGTGAAACCCACTTTGACAATTCGCTGACTCGACAGCACGGTTAATGAATTCCTATCCGTCTCTCTGATCTCCGGGATTTTCTTGAAGTACGTACAACGTTAGGATGGATTTTATTTCGGTTTGGTCTCATCTAATCCTATAAAATCATTTCAATCCACTTTAGCTGTCGGAAGGTTGAGTTAAATGAAAAATTATATGTAAAATAAGTCATGTCAGTTGATATTTGGATTATATTTACTGACATTATCAGTTTAAGAAAATATTCAGAATAACGTGTCAGTTTTATCTTGAGTTACAACTGGACAAGTTTATGTCATTTCTTTGCTTAACTGTATGAATAGAATCAGTCGCACGCTCATGTCATCTCTTTAGTAGCTCTTGAGCTTGTTTGATGCGGTTTGGCGACAAGAATGAAAATCATTGATTCATACCGGGTGGGGGAGCACTTCAGCGTGTTGTAATGGTTAACAAGCTTGTCTTGCTAGATCAATTACTACTGTGTAGTGAGTTCGATTCTTACTAGGTTCTCCATACCTTTGAACTTGTGCCACATCTAAGCTACGCTTACGGAATCCTTTAAGGCACGTTGACGTGGTGTAATGGTTAACAAGCTTGTTTCGCTAGATCAGTTACGACTGACTAGTGAGTTCGAGCCGATTACCCCATACATTTAGCCTTGTACCTCATCTAAGCTACGCTTAGAAAATCATCATTGATTTATGCAAAGGGAAGAAAAACTGTTTTAGCGCGTTTTTTTAAGCGGTTATAAATTTTTATAATGTAACCCAGTACTATATGCCGCTTGGTCGGGTCATCGGTAAATAAACCGGTTCCCTCACCAGGCTGAAGAGGGGTTCGGCTAGACACATAGTAAGATAAAGAACTGGACCTGTCAAAGAGAGGATGGACTTTCTTGTGGGGACAACGACCTTCTCGTGCAATAGGATACAATGGGCTCTATAGCTATGGATACAGCCAGTGCGGTGATGACACAGCATCGGTAGCGGAGGGCTTCTTAGATTGAAATCAGGCAGGGTGGAGAGTTCCCACGATGGAATCAACGTCCACATGTTCGTGCCGATAAGCCATCAAGTTGGAGGATATCGGCTTTTGTTTAACCTGGGGAAGAGATGGACTCGACTTGCCCATGAAGGAATACTTCCTTAACTTTTCAACACAGATATGTGGGGAGAAACTGGTCAAGTGTTAAGCTTACCAACGACTCTACGGCCACACCTGGTCATAGAACAGATGAATTTTGTGAGCTTTAGAATGTAATATGTTAGCTAAAAAAAAAAAAGAAAAGAAAACTTTTATAGACTCATAGATGAAGTAGATTTATTAACCTACATATTTCTAAGAACTTGTATATTTTGCTGATAGTTTTATCATAAATGTGGTTACTGTTAAACCGTTAGGAGTGTTGCTACCTTTCATAGTAATTTCTCCAAAATTTCAATGGAATAACCAGTAGAAACGTACGGATTCTAGTTAATTAATATAGATAACTGGTAGGTAACTTCAATGCAATAAACTATGCATTAAGTTACACACTCAGAATTCTTGCTAAATTCTGCTTACACATATTGTTCATGTCCATAAAGAAAACATTTTGTCCAAACGAAAAGGTTTTCAGTGCGTCACGAATTCATCAAATACCCCACTTCAGTTTTCCTTCTCCGATATATATATATATATATATATATATATATATATATATATATATATATATATATATATATATATATATATATATATGTGTGTGTGTGTGTGTGTGTATGTGAAAATATTGTAGAAAATAGGAAAGAAACTGGTTTGGTAAATAATCCAAAGTTCCTTAGTATTTTTGTTATTATTTTTAAAAAATAGTCCTCGATACAAAAGTAGAGCATAAATATAATCATATTTTTAAATAAATAATTATATATATATATATATATATATATATATATATATATATATATATATATATATATATGATACAGTATTTTTTTAGTTACATATTGTATTATGTGTTTTTTCACACCGCCCGAGTATGTATATATATATATATATATATATATATATATATATATATATATATATATATTTAATGAAATAATCATACATAGAATCAATCAGTAATATTAATGCGATTAATGGCGAAATCACTTCGCTAGTAGAACATAATGTATGTATTAAAATACTGTTTATATATATATATATATATATATATATAATATGTGTGTGCACGCGTGAGTATATGTAATATTTTTTACAGAGCCAAGAAATATAACATATTAATCTTAGACAAAAGTAGCTGGGAGGGACATTTTGATTCTAGACATCGTGTACGGATACTACACTCAGATCCGATTTTTAACATCTCCCATAAGGAGGTATGGTGTCATGTATTTTAATGCCAAGCCCACACGTATACGTGTGGTAAAAGACAAAAATTGCACAGACTCCGCAACCATGAAGGAATCAGTATACTCCTTATAGTATTCCATATAATACAATGGTGGAATGTTTCTGTAGGCTCGCTATACCCAGGGCCCGACTAGCAGCGTTAAGTTTTTGGAGCTTTGTTTGTTCGTTGGTTTGTTTGTTTGTTTGTTTGTTTGTTTTTTACTTGTTTTTTAGTTTTTGTTGTTTTTTTTGGGGGGGGGGTGCTGCGTACCATCCAAGAACAAGATGAATGAAAAAGAATCAATTCTTTTGCTGGTACTCTCTCGTAGGTTAAATTGTCACTTATGGAAACTTTGTTTAGTTCGTGCACATATGGGTGTCCATATCAAAACAATTAAAATACAACCATTAATAAATATTATTAGATACATTCACTTATGTGCTAATAATACCCTTGGAAAATGTATAAGTCCTCTTCTTCTCCCCCCACCAGCTATGGCTAAATAGCAGGACAGACCTGGTTCTATAGACTTGGATGGCAACTAGTCTACCGCAGAAAGAAATGGCAACCTACTGCTGGAAAAAAATCTGCCTCGTCAGTCATGTATCGAAAGATAGATGATCGCCTACACGTGTATCACACATGGCATATAACTAACTGATTAGATAATACCAAAATACAATACATCACTTACTCTACAAAACGGCTTAAAGGGATCAGCCACATTATTATACAAAAATCAAACAAGGAGCATTTATAATGAATTAATGTACATCGAAATGCATTGATTCTTTCTTTCTATTCATATTTCTTTTTTCTTTTGAAATGAGGTCAAAAGGTCAAAATGTCAAAAAAGGCAATGTAATTTCCTTGAGGGAGTATTTGATAAAATATTTTTAAAAAATAGATTTAACCGATCATTTGAAGAAATCATCAGTTGCCCAACATACTGCAATTTCGTATTCTTTTTTTCATTGATTTGTTTTCTATAGCTTATCAACTTTTTGCAGATTATTTAAAGCCAGAAAAAATTCCTAACTATAACAATATTTTTTAAAATAATAATGGTTTAGTGTTACAAGCCTTACTAATTAACCCATAGTTTGGAGGAGAGGAAGAAGACTCATACCTTTATCCATTGCAACTGGTATTCCCAATCGGTCACTCATCTAGATACTTACCAGGCTCGATGTTGCTTAGTTTCAGTGATCGTATGGGAACTTATGTTTAAACGTGATGTTCCCTTAAGCCTGCATTTTGAGATTCATTGAATATTTTTTCACCACAGGAGACAGCATTTTAAATTATGTCTAAAATAATTATAATATGTGTAAAATATTTAATAATTTTTTTTAAAAGTGCCAAGCTTTACAAATGACGGCACTTCTAAGATACACGTATATTTGAATTTGAAATGTAAAGTTCCAAAAATGTCAGTATGTTGAAAGCACAAGTTTTGTCTACGATACGAACAACAGTGATTCTTGATAATGACAAAGATGGTCAATACTGAACATATAATTGGATAAACTATGACACCAAATTCTTCTGCTTTTTGTCGGACTAACATTTGGTCGTTTTAGAAATCAGTGGGAATCCCTTATCTTTTAGGGCCGTTTCGTAGTCTAAAAGATAATTGATTCCCAGCAACACTCACATACTCACCACAGAACCCAAAAAAGGCCAACAGAAAAGGAAATAACATATGGTTCAACCCACCGTACAGCAAAAACGTAAAAACAAACGTAGGAAAAATATACTTCAAACTCCTACACAAAATATTCAACAAAAACACAGTAAAAATCAGCTACAGTTACACCAAGAACATGGCACAAATAATAAAAAAGCTCAACAGGAAAACTATCAACAAACCACACTTAAAAATTAAACCCACGTGTAACTGCAGAATAAAGAACGAATTTTCACGCTTGAACACACACACACACACACACACATGCATTTATTCATTTATTTGTATTTTAGTTTTCCATGTCAAAATATTGTATAATTCGGATTGATGAAGCACGTCGGCAATGACTAAGAAATATATTTTCCAATTGTCTACTTTTCATCCAAATTGTTTTATCATCAGAAATTTAACAATATGTCAATTTGGAAAACTAAAACGAATTCTTAGTAAAAAAAAAAAAAATTGTTACCAACATCCAACATTGTTACACAGGAGCGTTCCCTTTTTATTTGAATTTAGTTCACTGCTACTAACAAGCAGAAATTTTTCCTCCTGATGATGGTCATGCTGGCCGAAACTAGTCGAGGAATCTAATTGAAATAATAAAACGAAAAAATATTAATACACAAATCAGTGTGTCTGAAAATTTTAATTTTTTAATATTTTTTATTGTTCAATATATATATAGAGAGAGACAGAGACAGAGAGGGAGAGAGAGATACACGGGGAGAGAGATCCGTAGTAATTGGAGACAAATTATAAAGAAAAACAAAATTCAACAGAAATTCAATATATTTTGAAAATCATTGTAACAATGAAACAGTAAAAGGAAATTCAATAAAATATCCCTCTGTTGACAACTTTGATTCGGCTTTCGGAAGCGACTACATGCCAAGATAAGCTAGTTCTTGTTTATTTTATCAACAAACCAATGGTATTGGCCATTTTATCCAACACGACAATGTTAACTGTAGCATTGTTTCTTAGTTCCCCGCGGGAAGAAGTCGAATGATGAGACATAGCTCTCGCTGTTCACGATCCCCTGCGCCATCACAGACGAAATGAACTTGTTAAATTTCAGCACTTGCTGTGTAACACCACGTTAGATCCTCCCTCCCGTTATGAGGTGTGTTCTCAACTATCTGGCGCACGTCCTATATACGCGTCTTTTGTATGCACACGTAAAAGTCGTATCGCGGAGCAGAGTGATGATACAGTTAATCATAGCGCCAAGTGACTTTGGATTGGGGCTCTTAGTTATCTTCTACTGACAGGCATAAATCTAAATCTCCCTGTGATTGCCACTGACAAATCACAAAATAAAAAAATTCTCCGATGAAAAAGTTGTAGCAAATTACTTTTCAAAGGCACTTTAATTACAGTAGAAGTATAAATCTGTCAGTGCCAGAGTTGAAGTTTACAGTACGCAGTCATATGTGCGTACCTGTGTGTACGCCTCGATGTATGTGTATGCATGTGTACATAGATGGCAAGCGAGATACGTGTATTTGCTGCCTAGTTGATAATTCAGAATTTTTATGGCGTTAAAATAAGGACCTATCTTTTGTTTTCGAACAGAAATTATCAGGAAACTTATCTGATTCTAACGAGAAAATTGCGGATATTGTTTGTCAAGTGGACGTTAGCAGAAATTTCATTAAAGTGTAATGAGATTCGCAAAATAAATTTGTACACACTTTTATGTGAGCCTCTTTGTGAGTCGCTATGAATATAGATATTAACTACATCTTCCTTAGTATGACACAAGGACAATATGGGCATGTGGAGAGCATTAGAAAAAACGGTAGCAACTATCTGCGTAAAAGTATAACAATTGCACCACGCTAGACGCTATAAGTACCATATACAAGTGCACGGTGGTTGGCGGCTCGGATTGAGGTCAGCTGCGTTCGAATTCCAATCGAGTTCATTACATTCACTTCCGTGCTAACAACCATGGAAAAGCTATGCATGCATTTATTCTCCCCAGTTATGGGTAAATAGCAGGACTTCGTTGGCGACAGTCTAGGAGAAGGAAAAATCTTAATTTAAACCAGTCTAGAGAAGATTGGGCTGCGTCAGGCTATCTTGCTCAAGACACACCACTTCTACTGTGGCTGCAGTACATGTAGTGTCCTCACGACTCTAATGAGTTACGAGACTCGTGATCGTGATATATGTATCATACGAATTTTAAAACACACACACACACACACACAAAAGAACAATAGCGCATTTGTCAGTTTGACATTCTGTGCTGTTCTACTAAGTGTTTTCTTTTACTCGTTTTTCTAATATCATAGGACTTTTTGACATTACACGCTGTTTTTACACCGACACTACATGATAGTCTTTATCAAAATATAATATTGTTGTCCTATTATTATTATTATTATTATTGATTGAGTGATTATTTTTTATAAGCTATCAACCTTTTGCAGATTATTTGAAACCAGAAAATATTTTCAGACTGTGAGAATTTTTAGAGACAATGATGATCTACTGATACTTGTCCTACTATTTAACCCATAGCTGTATATTTAGACGGGTATTATATACACAGATATTTTGTATGTAAGGGAATATAACGAACCCGGTTGGAATGGCAACGCGGCTTACCAATCTCCAATTCCGAGCGGTTACACCACCTGAACCATGCAAGCTTACATCACTTGGTATTCCGATGTTATTTTTAATTTATTTTGTTTAAATGTTATTTTTGATGGATATTCATATTCGAGTAAAAACAGTCAAACAGTATTTTTTATTCAACTGAATATTCGAGATATCTCGTCAGAAAAAATAGGCGTTCTCCAGCAGGATTCGAACTTGCATCACCTATGGAGAACTATCATTTCATCTGGCTTGCCTGACCGATCAGCTACGTAGGACTAGCGGCCAAACAAAATCCGAATAGTGCCTTTTGAACACACACTTTCTGCCGATTGTCATTCATATCAGCTCTGTATCGTATCCTAACGTAAACAAAGATAATTTATTTTTAGGAAATGGATTAAATCCGACATTATTATTTTTAATTTATTTTATTTGTTTACATTATTTTCATTGTTCGGAATGTTGTCCTCATCTTTATTGCCGTATTCGCGACGTTTCGGACGTTGTACTTTCCGGCCCTGTTCAGATGATTGGAAGTTCGAACTTAACTCTTTATTTCGTCCAGTGGGGTAAATTGTTCTAGTTCCACGCGCCATGCCTCTTCCGGGTGTCTCAGTTATCGTCCTTTAACTCATATCTCCAAATTTTTGTTCAACACTGCAGTAGCCAGGTGCTCAACTCAGAATATGTCGGATTTAATCCACTTCCTAAAAATAATACATATATATATATATATATATATATATATATATATATATATATATATATGTATGTGCCTTTTTCCGAGACTACTTCATTAAATTTATTGTTTAGAAGTTCTGAAACGTACATGCACATTGGTATTTCACAGTCTATGTTTGTGTTAGGTTTTTAATTTTTAAAAACGGCAAAATGGACCCCTATAGACACACACAAAACAAATTAATTGTGTCCTCGCAGAATTGGAGGCTAATGAATAAAAACAGACCACAGATGTAATGCCGTTCTAAATGTATATCTCTTACTCAATATATGAGTACGTGTTTTATTTGTTTTTTTTTAAATATATGCTTCCATTGTGCAAATGTGTTCTTATTGTTGCTATAAGTGCCAATTAGAATTATTTCATTCTGGAAAATTTTACAGACGTTTACAGATTTTCATGAAGAATAATTAAATTTGCAAAAAGTCTTGCCGTACATGTCGATAATACTCTGCATATAGTGTCTAGAGTCTTCGATTATGTTTATTATTATTATTATTATTATTTTTTTTTTTTTGTATTCTTGGCGTTAAATCAATTTTGATTTCGTTATCACAATTTCAGGTCTAATCAAGAATGATTAATAACAAATTTGGCGAATGAAATTACCAAGTCGAACTTGCTTGCCAACTTTGAATTTGAAATCCAGTGAACAAACGTCTTAGACCGGTTGAATGCAACATGCTTTTGCTACTGATAGGTAGCGATTTTTAAACTGATCTGGAAGTTCGAAACCTATTAACTTAGGTACCTCTACGAAATCGCTAAAAAAAGAGCATAGTCTGATGAAAAAGACGCCAAACTTTATTAAAACTAAATTTTATCGTCTAAATGCTTATGTTTTTATGAAGAGGATAGACCAAATTTTTTTTTAATTATTTTTCAAAATTTTTTCCATCTTTTTAGAATATTCTAAATTTTGTTTTAAAAACTTTGTTTATCTTTGTTGCAAAAAGGGGTAGTAAATAACATAGATAATTTTAGCGCGTTTTTTTTGTATTTACACACATTAATTTTGAAAATCTTGTAAAAATAAAAATAATTGTCAGATGTTAATGAAAGTTTCAGAAACTATTCACAGATGATCGAAATTATTATAAATATGTTGTTTTTTATAAAAGTCATGGCAGAAATATTTTTTTTTCATTTTTATTAACACCCCATAACTAATTTTATGAAAAACTCTAGAAATTAGATCTTGCCGCCCCCTACAAATTGCAATAGTTAAAAGCACAAGGCTTTGAAGAATGCAAATCATGTATTTTTTTTTTTTTAATTGTGGCCAACGTACCTGAAAATCAGCTCTGAATTGTAACATACAAAACTCAATAAAACAAATATATTATTTAATTTCAAATGCTTTTATTTGCTTCTATTTGTTTTTATGAATATGGACAATATTTTCTGAAAGCAAAAACTCTTTCCAATGAAAATTGAATTTTTAATACAATTATTTGTTATTTCTTTTAATTATAATAGATTTTTACATTAAGTATTTAAAAATATTATAAAATTAGTTAAAAGCAGTGCCTAACTTTCAATTGTGTCCAGATGAGACCGCCATTGTCTAGCGCTTTGAAAATTGTATCGTTTGGACCAATCCGATTAGCCAACGTCATTAAAAATGTAACTTTTATGCTTATAATAGAGCGTTAATTATAAAGTACGGAAGATCAACCAGGATACAATCTAGTTGCATTATTTGAGTTCAGCATTGTTCTCCGCTCTTAAGGCCTTTACTTTTGCGAAACACGTATGGAAAAATATAATTATATATAAAATTATAGTATTTTATGTACACTTCTGATAAAAATTCATAAGGTACGTATAAATAATAGATACCTCTTTCTTATGAAATTTAATCTCACTCTTAACAGTCTTATTTTTTAATTTCTTTATATTTTCCATAAAGCATCGTAAACGTAAAGATGAAAGCTAAGTACAAAAAAAAAAAAAAAATGAAAAATTAGAGCGCTGAAAGTTTTTCTTAAAAGTAACGAGGTAAATAATTTGTTCATTTAAATCTAAATAATTTCACTTCCTTCCATCCGTAGAAAGAATTATCCTCCCGTAAGTTATCTAAACGTCATAAATCACAGCTGTCAACAGCTGTCAACAGCTGTCAACGAGGCGAAAGGTTATGACCTGCTTTGTTTTATTTTCAAATTACATTTTTTCGGCGCAGAAACTAAGTTAAGCTTGGTTCAAAATGTTTTAAATAAACATTATAATTTCTGATTTTATTAAAATCAGTTTTGAAAAAAATGATAATTGATTTTTAAAAGAATATCAAAGTCAGATTTTCATCTTTTTAACAAATTATTGAAAATGATTGATTATCTGTCCTTTTTTGGTGACAAAAAAAAACAAAATTTGTAACGAAAATTTCGGACGTGCTAGGAACGATTAAAAAATGTAAAAAAATACCCCAAAAATACTTTGATCTTTCCTCTTTAATAATAATATGAACATTAGACGATAAAAAATTGTTTTCGTCAAGTTCGGCGTCTTTTTCATCATGCTATCTCTGTTTGTTTACATTTTCGTGGAGGTACCTATATTAACTATATACCTGTCCGCCATATCAATATTCATATACGTTTACGATTGTCTGGCTCTATGTGTCGATACACAAGAAAGGATTTCAGCACTCTTCCAAATTAAGTTGATTGTCACAAGTTACCTACAACCCACAGATTAATGATTTTCTTCAAATGTTTCTGTCATTTAATGCCAATAAATACTGCCCAACGCAAAAATTTCTACGAAATTGATACACAGATCCCAACTACACCATTTCAATGTATTTCCTATATTCGTTTTTTCGATGTATATAATACAGGATTTTCCAAAAATCTTGGGAACATTTTCACATTGAATATCTCGAAAACTATTAAGGATATAAAAACGCGCCTGACATACTCTGAAAGAATTTAATCTCGAGTTTTACATGGACTGTTCAAAGATGTTCAATGTGGTTGGTTACAGGGCACACAGTAAGCCGATAGTCCAATTCATGCCAAATGTGTTCCAGCATTGCGTTGTCAATGGTTGCAACAGCTTCCGTTATTCGAACCTTCAGTTCATCCACATCTTTTGGAAGGAGAGACACATAGACCAGTCCTTTCACAAACCCCCACAAAAAGAAATCGCAGGGTGTGAGATCTGGAGATCTGGGAGATGCATGTTGAACAAATGTCCATGATTCAGTTTTTTGCAAATTCAAGGACGCAAAACGCCTTTGTCTGGTTGAGTGAACGCCATTACTGGATCTGAAAAAATCATTAGCAATACAAAAAACTTAATGAATTTAGCTATAAAATGGTACCAGTTTCATCTTACTACCGTTCATAGTTCAGTAGATATGAGGACTTGAAATGTTCCAAAGGCTTCTGGAAAACCCTGCATATCCATTTTTTTATTTCAGATAATTGTTTCAAGTATTATGGTTTATTAATTGGGTCGTATCTGACTAATGTCATATCTAAATACGATCACCAAGAACACATACACACACGTGAATAGTTTGTGCTTGGGAGTGAAGGGAGTAATAAAATTTGTGTGGCAATCAAATCAGATCAAAATTATTTAGATGATTCCTGCTTAGTGAGAGTAAAAAGTTGTGTGTGTGTCTTTGTGTGCTATTCCGTTTCTCTCTCTCTATATATATATATCTTTCTCTTTCTCTCTCTCTCTCTCTCTCTCTCTCTCTCTATATATATATATATATATATATATATATATATATATATAAGTTAAGTAACAAAAATCTTAGTAATCCGTATGGATACGAAGAATGAAATCCGGAGAGCTCAATGTTATGTCAATGTTAATATATATATATATATATATATATATATATATATATATATATATATATATATATATATATATATAAATACGCCTTACGTTACACCTATCTGACCACAGCTCTATTAGAATCCATTTAAACTCACACACATCCGAAACATACTAGTAGAAAATACAGACATAATAACCTCATCCTCATCTAAAAAAAAGTATTTACAAATAACTTAAGCCTTAATAATAAAGAAGAAAAGCCTATAATATAAACTAAGAACACGGCCGCAATGTGCTAAGTTTGTTCGTAAAATAAAACATCTCTGTAACACTAAAAGTATACACACAACCCACACACTCAATTAAAATGGCTAAATAATTAACCTCATAATGGCTAAAAGTATAGCCAAAAGCGCTCGCAATTATAAAACATTTGCACATTTTCTACACACTGTGTCCAAAAAAGAAAACACTTGTTCGAACACAAGAAGAATTAAAAAAAAAGCTTAATCGTAGTACCTTGTCTGCCGTCTCTAATGAAACATGTATAAATGACAGATTGTTGCCTAAATACACAATATATATATATATATATATATATATATATATATATATATATATATATATATATATATATATATATATGGGGGTGAAAGAGTGAAATAGATCTGTTTATATGTTTATATACATATACATGTGTGTGTGTGTGTGTGGATGAGAGAGAAGGAAGAAACAGACAAGGCCCACGTACCTGAAAAGCAATTTTTAGCAAGATCCCCATGCAGATCACTTCGCTGAGTACATCTGATATGTACCCATTAAGATCGAACTATAGTAGAAATGGTTTGCATTCTGAGACACTTATTTTAATATTAAAAGTGCCTCAGAATGCAAACCATTTCTACTATAGTTCGATCTTCATTAAATTCCGCATATTTTTGGCCTTTGCATAGTAGTAAGCCTCCGTCAGTCTTAGGAGACTACAGTCTACTAGGGTAGCTAGCTAATCCCTGTTGCAAATGCCTGCTCAGGCAAATTCGTGTTCCAACATCCAACTGTGGTTTATGCTGCAATTATCATTGGTTGGTTGGTTGGTTAGTTGATTTTGAGGACTTTAAGTACAGCTTCCGGGAGGGTTCCTAAACAGTTTCGCCTACCCAGTTTTACTCACAAGAGTGGGGTCAGCCGACGGACTGGTTTTCACGCATTTCCTAACGGTGCCGTACACTGCGATCGTCTCTCTTATCAAGAAATCTCTTCCCGGGAAAATCGATGGGATTCCACACAGGTCACGTGGTTGTGGCAGTAATGTTGCAACAGACCCGGATCCACGTACATTGGTTAAGCTTAGTAAACACCTCTGAAATGCATGTAAATTTCTATCATCTTCTAAACACACTTCAGATACAAGCGGGTGCTGAAAAGAACCTGATCAAACATCCGACAGTTTTCTTAGAGCTTAGACCGACAAAAAAATTTTCAGCACCCTTTATATTTCTCCGCAGTGCTTTCTAGGAAGTACAAAGATAAGTTATATTACCTTCGATTGAATGTTTGTTTTTTTCTTGTTTTCTTTTACAAGATAAGCAATAGTCGTAAGCCGATTTCGAATTACAGGCGGCTTTTACGTTCACTTACGCGCGAATACCATTGGGAAAAGTATAAATCCATCTCTTCTCACTCCAGGTATGGGTTAAATAGCAGGACAGACCAGTCAACCGCAGAAAGAAAAGGCTGGAAAACATTCTACCTTGTCAATCATGAAGCCAAAAAGACATAATCGCCCAAGCGTGTATCACGGATGGCACTTAACTGATATGAAGCCATAGACATCTTTGCAGAATATGAAGGAAGATTGCCTTATTAATATATTCTTTTACTTTAGATTTATCAGTTAAAACCTGTACCACTCAAAAATGTATCGACCAACTACAATAATTTTCTGCATTTATCTTGGTACTACTATCAAATTTGAAGGGACTTATAACTTTACTGACTAAAACACATTACTCCACCATTGTTTTATCGCCTTCTAATTTGTGTTGGTTAATTAATACCGTTTAGGAAAAAAAACCTTTCACTTAGCCATGAGGCCCAACTAATGTAGCTCTACATTTATCATTAAAAATTAAAATCAGTTTCCTTTGTACTTCTTCGCCCAAGTTACACGTTTATCTTGTTTTATGTTTTCTTAAACGTGTGATGCTTCCATGTTTTTAGCCAATTTTCTTAATAATCTACATGTGCTTTCAAATTCGCTACACCAAATATTTCCTACCTAATCAATTCAATTTTCGTGTTTATTCCCTTTTTATTTTTTCTCAAATCACTTTTTATTTTCTTAAAAACAGATTATTTTTGCTTGTTTTCAGTATTTTTGTCAATGTCTTCATTTTTTTTATTTTTTTTATTGTTGTGCTCCCTGCACTTCATAACCTTGTATTATCTTCTCTCAGTTTTATTGTTGCATATTTATGACGAGCCTTAGTAACTTTTATATATCTGAACTTAAAAAATAAATATTTATAAATATTATAGACATTTATTTACAATATGATGAAAAACCATCGAAGCTGATATTCATACGAAACATTGGTTACGTAAGGTTATCCTAAAAGATTTACCGTCACGACGTGGTTAACACAAATTTCATTGTTAAATTATTGACGTGTATAGTAAAAACTGACATGGCGTAAATAAAACATATGAGAAGTAACTTGATTATCCGAAAAAATCGAAAAAACATAAATCAAAATGGCTGTAGCTTGGTACGGTTACTATACTTTATTATGGAAAGAGAACAATAACAGAACAGGAAGTAAGAAGATAACGATTGACATTGCACTTAATCTTTCGAATATCAAAGTTGACTGTAAAGCAAGAGGCAGAAAGAAATTTCCACAAGCGAGAAGTGCGGAAGAAGTAACTGTTGGCATTGAATTTACGGTTACATCTAGCAAATTTAAATGTTGAGACCTACATGCTAATCTAGTACCATATATATATATATATATATATATATATATATATAAATGTATATATATTATATATATTATATATATAGTATATATTATATATATATAAATATATAATATATATAAATTATATATATATATATTATATATATATCATATAGAAATATATAATATATGTAAATTATATATATATAATCTCTATCTATAAAAGGCAGGATGTGTGTGTGTGTGTGTGTGTGTGTGTGTGTGTGTGTGTGTGTGTAACTAATGCACGGTCGCAATTTTCGACGGATTTGCACCAAAATTTAAATGCGCGTGCTCCAATTTAGTGGGAAGGCCAAGACCGACATTGCATTTCCCAACTCCTATCGATAGTGGAAATAATCGATTTTTTCATGTTTCTACGGCAGTTTTCATGTAGTTTGCGGCCATTTTGTACTGGCCAGAGTGAGAGCCAATAGCTGGCTGCCACGAATAGGCAGGAAGATTCTATTGGCCAGCGTGAGAGCCAACAGCTGACTGACACGAATGTTAACTAGCATGCTAGTATGCAAAAAAAATGGATAGCTGCATTCGTCACAAGTGGGAAAAATTTAAATCTGCGTGGCACTTTACTCCAATTGGCTCATTCGCTTGCTTAAACTGAACGTTGATTCTGATTCCGCAGAACTGGGTTGGATGTGAAAAAGTATTTGTTGTTAACATTCTTTTTTCATTCGGTTTTTCCAGTTACGGGTCTTTTCTGGTCGTTTTATGTTCATTTTGTTTAGTTCTTTTTCCGTAACAGATTTAATGTTTAGTATAGAGCTTAGAAAAAATGTGAGATAGGCAAGAAGTAAGGCATGTAGCAACATCAGCACGGTAAAGGGCACTCCTTTAAAGGCAATGAAGGGCAAAAATATTTTAAGTCGAGTGATAGCGATTGCTGTATGAGTCGTACGATTTTTGAATCAAGCACGGGCAACGCCGGGCCATGCTTCTAGTATATATATATATATATATATATATATATATATATATATATAGGCGGTGCTTATTGGAAAGCGCTCAATATCACTTATAGAACTATATTAAGAACTAATGCCAGTCATAATACAGAAAAAATAAATAACAACATTTCCATTTATAGCAAAATCTTCAAACGGTTTTAGATACTTATCTAATAATTGGCTTATAACATTCGAAGAAACATCTGCAACCTGTAATTTTTCGTTTCGATTCCATTCGTTATTCAGTAATCCGATTTGTATTAATTTTCTAGAAACACAAAACAGTGACCGTGTTTCCGGATAACATTAACAAATGTAAAAATTTTATTCTGTTATTTTAAGGTTTGTACAGAATAATGAAAATAGCATGAACTGGACTTTACTTGGTGAACTCTCCAGTCGTATTAAATGTATGAGGGTCAAGCAGATCAGTTCCTAGGAACCGGCAGCCTAGACACCAGCACATATGATTTAATTATAGTGGTGAAGTGCAGAACCAACCACACATTTTAAAGAGCCGAATACAGAGTCCTGGTGCACTACGTTCCACAAGGTCCACAAACGACCCTCTACACGTTTTGAATTCAGAGTTTTCCTTCTCCTAGGCAAGTTGCCATCCAAGGCTATAGAACCCAGTCTGCTCTGTTATTTACCCATAGCTGGAGTGAGAAGAAGAGGATTAATACCTTTCCCAAGGGTATTATCACGTAAGTGAATCTAATGGATTCGCCTGGAATTCGAACTCGGCTCTCCGATTCCTCAATCCGAGCCGCTATCCACTACTCCCCTATCATATATGAACTTTACTCAAACATTTATAAATAGTGCCAGAAATTGTCGCAAAATTTTCGCAGCTTGACGTTTGAACAAGTATGTAAATGTCATTAAAACATACCGTTTTAATAAGAGTAATATTTTGATGTTCACGAAAGAAGTTATATATATATATATATATATATATATATATATATATATATATATATATATATATATATATATATATATATATATATTTCATTCCAGTCATTTTAGCATCTATTTTAGCACACTACCTTTCTCTTTCATTCGATTTTTATCCAAGTGCAAATATAATATTCAACAACGTGGCTTGATCAAATTTGAGGAACAAATCCACGGCCTTCTCTTTGCTGGAGGAATCCCTCCCTGATTGGCCATGTTTTCAGGGATGTAACCAATGCTCATC
>OZ010574.1:36132384-36149884 GCA_963932145.1 Acanthosepion lycidas
GATCCCCAATGCGACTGAAAAGCTCTTGAGACTGGTAAGTCCAGGGTCCTTCGTGGCCTCTCGTTTAAGCCGTGACATGAGACGACGTGAAATAATCTTCGGCTTGCCTTTATCTGCCCTTTTGCGTACTTGTGTAGGGTCGGTGGTGAAATTCTTTTTTGTTGACACCTCCCTATCATTTTAGAAATTTCTAGGGTAGATTTACCTTTTGAGAGTTCTGAGGGGATAGTTTTCTTTTCAGCATCACTCAAACTGCTTTTACGACCCATCTTTTCACTAAATCCTTACACTTTTCTAATAATTTGGCACTCTCAAATCCCCGTGCTGATAACAAATACGGCACCAGTTTGTTTAGATTGCGCAGATCATTACGGGTCTGTGTTGCCAACATTGTATGAACATTTTGTGTGAATTTATTGGAGGATTTTTGAAATATTAGAAAAAAGTTATCTCGATAATAATTTGGCACGTAATGTATATGGATATATATAGATATATATATAGATATATATATAGATATATATATAAGCAATATTTATACAAGCTTTTGAGGTATAGTTTTAAGCTGATGTAAGGTGATAGAGAGAGGGGGACGAGGGGGACGACAGATATGGTCGGAATTAGAGAAGGAAGGGAGAGCTAGGAATAATTTTAAATTTATTTATGTTAAGCTACTTAAGAGTAGAAAGTTGGTAAAGGCCAGACATTGACCTATTTAATAAGTCATCTCACAGAAAAAGAGTAAAAGAGAAAAAGTGAAAAGATAAGATATAAAAGAAAGCAAATGGGGAAGTAGGCGTGGGAGGAAAAAAGTGGGGAAAGATGTATGTATGTATTCATGTATGTATGTACGTACGTATGTATTGCGATCTGTTTTGCCCAGTCGTCGGTGTTTCAGTCAAGTAAAAGCCAGAATTTCTAATGTCGAGGAAGTATACCACTACAAAATCATTTTGCGTTTAACACATTTCCTTACTTCTGAAATATACAATACTGAATTCTTTTTTAAGCATTTCATCACAAACAGAAAGAAGCAAATGGTGATAGAGTTTGAAAGAATGTGAGAGAACAAAAAAACATTAATAAGTAGAGAGGGCAATAAAAGAAAAGGAATTAAGGAGATCGATGATGACAATTGAAATTGCATTTAAATTTTTGAGGATCAAAGTTGACTGGAAAACAAGAAGCCGGAAGAAAGATCCAAAGCATAAAGAAGCCGGAAGAGAGTTCCATAAGCAAAAAAAAAAAAAAAAATAAACGGAAGAGCGATCCAAAAACAAAAAGAAACTGGAAGAGAGTTCCAAAAGCAAAAAGAAGTCGGAAATAGAGTTCTGAAGCAAAATGAAATCGGATGAGAGTTCCAAATGCAAAAAGAGCCGGAAAAGCAATCCAAAAGCAAAAAGAAGCCGGAAATAGAGTTCTGAGGCAAAATGAAACCGGATAAGAGTTCTAAAAGCAAGAATAAAAAACCGGACAAGCAATCCAAAAGCACAAATAAACCGAAAGGGAGTTCCAGAAGCGAAAAGAAACTGGATGAGGTTTCCAAAATCAAAAACGCCGGAAGATCGATCCAAAAACAAAAAGAAGCCGAAAGAAATATCCAAAGGCAAAAAGGTCCGGAAATAGAGTTCCGAATGCAAAAAGAAACCGGAAGAGCGATCCAAAAGCAAAAAGAAGACAATTTCTGCGACTACATCACCCCTTATGTCTAGCCACTAAACTCCCCAGACTGCAACACCCTTGACTATTATGTGTGGGGCCCATTTCACCGAGATTAACACTAAAGATGAACTGACAGCAAAGATTATCGTAGAATTCACCAACTTAAATAAGCAGACCGTCCAGAAGAGCTGCAGGCATTTCCGAAGTCATCTGGGGGGCGGTGGTTGAAACCTATGGCGATTTCATTGAAAAAATGTCTTTCTTTTTTGAAAATATTTTTGTGTAATTTTGATAAATATATCTGTTAAAATTAGATGTCACTGTTATTTTAATTACATATATATACTTCAGACGTCAAAATAGGGGACACAAACACACGCACATATATTATTTTGTATATATGTATACACACACATACACATATACACACACATACGAACATACACATACACACACACTTCTAAAAATGGATTCATTTTTAATACGATATTTTTATTACTTCAAACGTTATTCTAACGGATACTTCGTTTTTAAAATCGGCGCCTCATTTAATTTATTAAACAGTTTGTTTCATGTTGATCAACAAAGAAAAATGCATTCTACAACAGGAAGTGAACCTGCGACATCTTTGCATGGGAAGCCACAATTTAATCCAGGGTGCTTTATCCCTTGACTAAGAAGAACCTCACAGCAAGGACGCTTCTGCTTTTTATTTTTATTATTTTTATATAAATATAAAAGTGAACATAGCAGTCAACACTCAGAGGCGACGCAAACGTCAGGCCGCCTGATATATATATATATATATATATATATATATATATATATATATATATATATATATATATATATATATATATATATATGTGTGTGTATGTATGTGTGTGTGTGTGTGTGTGTGTGTGTGAGTGTGTGAGAGAGAGAGAGAGCATTGTTTTACTCAAAATTTTAAAAGGAACTCTTTAAGGTCACCAATTATTTTAGATTTTTTTTTCCGTCAGTTAAATAAAAATAAAAATTTTCTTTTCCCATAACATTTTTTTTTTTTTTTTTTTGCTTAAATTTTACGAACAGATGGATTTGATGCTGCATTTTGATTCCGAATAAAAAAAAAATTTCAAAATTCCATTACGATGAAAAGGGATTGATGTTAAAACTTAATCTTAACTGGAAATAATTTTTTTCTAAGACGTTAGTATTAATTTGATTATTTGAATAGATTTGTAATTTGTTACCTCCGGTTCATAAACTGAAATATAGCGAAAACTGACATTTTATAAATCATTCAATGCTTCAGTTGTTCGATGCTCCATCACTGCTCGAGAAAGACTTTTTAATGTACACCGAAATTTCTTTTATTTTCGTATTTGCTAATGTTCCCATATTTTTTATTAGGACACAACGGATTTAATATATTTCGATAGATACGTGTGAAAAGTGTGTGAACTCGATTGAAAACTAAATATTTCCTTTTTTTCCATTTGCTTGTTTTCTTACGAGTATTTGTTTTTATATTACTGATAAGGATGATTTCCAAAAGAGTATTGCGAGACAGGAGGATTTATTTGGTAACGAAGAAAAGAATAGTGAGTTGTTACTTGACATCTGTCCTTCTTTACGGCAGCGAAAGTTGGACGATTTCCTCAAAGATGATAAAAGAGAGACGAGGCGACGGAGACGTGGTTCTACAGAAGGATGCTAAGGATATCATAGACCGAGCGTGTGAGCAACGATGAAGTCTTAGAGAGGATGCAAACAAAGAGGAGGCTTATACTTAACATCAGGAAGAGGCAGCTGAAGTTTCTGGAACACATAATAAGGAAGGAGGGCCTGGAGAATCTGATACTCACGGGTTGAATGGAGGGAAAGAAAGACAAGGGAAAAAAACGCTTGACATACCGGCCTTAAGCAAGTGCATGACAGAACGTGGTCTGGGGTAGGTGGCAGAGGGAAGGAACTTGTTGAGAGATGCAAGGTATAGAGAGAGGCGGAGAGCCATGATCGCATACGTCCTGAAAGGACACAGCATATAGAAGTACAAACTTATTTCTCCGATTACTTTAAGCCACCCTGGCCATCTTTAAGGGATAACGTTGATTTTTCAACAGAGCCAGGTGATTACTTTCTCTGGCGTCGTAACATTTTCAGCGTTATATTTTGAATTCTTCTCGTGTTACACGTTGTGATGACACCTGACGGGTTTGAATTTATCATCAGATGTTCGAATATTTTCACGAGGTTGTTAAATTCTATGTTCTTTAATTTTTTTTTTTTCTTCCTTTTGCTTTTCTTCATTTGAAGAAAAGTTCTTGGAAAAACAGTATCGGGAAATTAGATCTACAATCGTGAGTCATCAATAAAAGAGTGTGTAAAAAAAAAAAAATTTAATAAAAAAAACTTCTTGGGAGAAATATTCCTGTGCTTATTTGCAGCCAAAACACTCTCTCATATATACATAAATAATGAGATAGCATTTTGGCTGCAAATTCTTTTTTTTTTCCTGCATACTTGAAATATACACGGAAATATTTATTCTGAGAAGATTTTTCTTTTTTTTACTTAAAATATTATTTTTAGTGGAGTCCCGTATTAGAGCAGACACTCGGTTTATTTTAAACAGTATTTGTTTCGTCGACTGGTCTGCGTACTCGAGAAAACTTAATAATGACATAATATAATAATATTTTTATAACTTCAAGCGTTATTTTTAGTGAATATCCGTATAACCACGAATGTGCTTTAAAGGCAAATATAACATTGCTTGATTTTTGAAGATCTTCGTAGCTGAGCGGTTAAAAGGCTTTGGCGGTTGCTCCTTCTGCAAAGAGGGAATGCAGGTTCGAACATTACCGGAGAGCACATTTTCTCGACGCTAGTAGACAAAATAAATACTGGTTGAAATAAAGTAAATGTCTAATCAAATACAACTATCTAATAAAAATAACGTTTGACGCAATAAAATATGTCGGATTAAAAAATAAATACATTAATACTCATATATATATATATATGTATATATGTGTGTGTGTACACGCGCTTTATTTTCCACAAAATTTTAAAAGGAACTCTTTATTTAAGGTCACCAATTATTTTAGTATTTTTTTCCGTCACTGATAAATAAAAATTTAAACTTTCTTTTCCCATAACGTTGCTGGTGCTTAAATTTTACGAATAGATGGATTTGATGATGCATTTTGATTCCGAATAAAAAAAAAAAAATTCAAAATTTAATTACGATGAAAAGAGATTGATGTTAAAACTTAATCTTAACTGGAAATAATTTTTTTTCTACGATGTTAGTATTCATTTGATTATTTGAATAGATTTGTAGATCGTTACCTCCGGTTCATAAACTGAAATATAGCGAAAACAGACATTTTATAAGACATTCAATGCTTCAGTTGTTCAATGCTCCATCACTGCTCGAGAAAGACTTTTTAATGTACACCAAAATTGCTTTTATTTTCGTATTTACTAATGTTCCCATATATTCACTTTATATTGAAAATGCAGTAACTAAACCCACCTTCTAAAGAAATTTAAATGCTCGCTCCGTGTGCGTTTGTAAAAAAAAAATGAGGCTGTCAAATTTAATGAAATTGTCTAGTCATGGTTATCGGGGCAAGCAGTACATGTTTGTTTTGTTTGTTTGTACATTTGGAAAGACGAGTCATACTGAAGTTTAGATAGAAAAAATGATCACAAGGGCAACAAGCAAGTTTATTAAAGAGTCAAGAGTCACTCAGAGCAAAAAAAAACAGGAAGTTGTGGATATTATGATTGTCCACGCCTCGAAAAGACATGAAATATAAAAGAAATCATGCTGAATTTTAGGCAAACGCCTCCAAATATTGGACGCCATACATGAATGAGTTAAACAGTTTCAACTCATAAACTATTCTATGAGCAGCTTATAAACTCCTTGATTTCGTTAAAAACAAAGGAAAGCGTATTAAATTGCTTTGTGATATCAATCACCTTGTATGGTAGTGAGTCCAGGACAATCACACAACAGCTAAAAAAAAAAAAAAAAAAAAAACATAAATGTGGTTCTACAGAAGGATACTGAGAATTCCATGAAATAAACAAGAGGAAGTCTTAAAGAAAATGGCAACAAAAATAGTACTTATTCTCAGAATCAAGAAACAGCTTAAATTCCATGAACATATAATGAGAAAGAAGGGATTGGAAAACTTAACCGTCAGCGGGGTGGGGGGGCATATTGAAAGGGGGGATAAAGAAAGGTAGAACAGAGGGGAGGAATTCTTAGAAAAAGTGAAAAACTGCTAAGGATCACGTGGGTTAGAAAATTTTGAAGAGCCATCCACGCCCAACTCCTGAACGGGCGCAGCACATTTAGATAGGCCCAAATGTTTCGGCTTATCCTCTGTATGTCGAAGAATCGCTTAAAAATTGAAGGTTACCGTTTTCGAAACTAATTCACTAGCTCACTTCGTGCCGGACGAACTTTCTCACTCCAAAGGGTTTTAGCATATATTAAATAATGATAATGATAATAATAACGAAAGTAACCCATTATTACATAAATATTCCTTAAAATTTTAACTCATTTTGTCTAATCTACTTGAAAGATTTTAA
The DNA here is from genome assembly GCA_963932145.1 of Acanthosepion lycidas. Classification (NCBI taxonomy): domain Eukaryota; kingdom Metazoa; phylum Mollusca; class Cephalopoda; order Sepiida; family Sepiidae; genus Acanthosepion; species Acanthosepion lycidas. The sequence goes on from OZ010574.1 coordinate 36,138,646, forward strand.
ATATTAGGTAAATCTCTCTCTAGAAAATTGGGCGCCATTACTAATTGGTTAGTTTCAGCGTCGTAGTTTAGTGGGAATTAAACCAAACAGGTTGTGAAACATAGTAATTAGTAAATCCACTGCAAAGGTTCAAACTTATGACCTATGGCGTACATAAGCAGGTACAACAATATAAAATAGAATTACGAAGACATCATTTATTTTACACGACAATTAGTTTAAGATTTTCTTATCGATGCACTTAATTCATTGATGAATATTAACCACATATATCGAGCATTTTACAGTAAAAATTTTAAATCGAAGTCCAGATAACTACGTATACGGCTTCGAATATTGATCCCCTCTCATATAAAGTGGTTCAGAGAAACACAAAATTGAAAAACCTATTAGTCTTTAGCGTATTGACTATTTGTGATATATATATATATATATATATATATATATATATATATATATATATATATATATATATATATATAAAAGCAATATTTATACAAGCATTTGAGGTGTCATTTTAAGCTGATGTAAGGTGATAGAGAGAGGGGGGAGGGGGACGACAGATATGGTCGGAATTAGAGAAGGAAGGGAGAGATAGGAATAATTTTAAATCTATTTATGTTTTGTTGTTCTTTCGCTCAACTACGCCCCACGCATAATAATCAAGGGGTTTGTAGTCTGGGGAGTTAGATGGCCACATGTAAGGGGCGGTGTGGTCGGAGAAATTGTGTTACAGCTCTAGAGAGAGAGAGAGAGAGAGTTAGTGAGAGAGAGAGACAAAAAAGACAGATATACTAAATATGTACTAGGCTAGAATAATTTCAGTCCAAACACGAATATTTAAAAAAAGTGTTCAATATACCGTTCAGAATGGAACATGTAGAGCAGAATAATACCATAAAAAGAATAAGATGGTTACCGTATTAACTACACAGTTTGTAACTACAACGTATCGTCAGGTGATGTGGTAAATTACATTATTCAACGCCCTGCAGCCTGATATTGTAACCGGAAAGTTCACTGAAGGGTAGGGGGGTACTGCAAAAAAAAACCCTTCTTTCCTTCTCGTCGCCGCTCCTTCTCATATTCACTTACTTTTTCCTTCCTTCCTTCCACTTCCGATTGTTAACTTTCTTCCGGGTTCGTAAAAGCCTAGAATGTATTTATTAATATGCTTACATTCAGACATTATCTCAGTTCTTCCATTTAATAATTTTTTTATGATACGGATAAGTAACAACGTCCAGCTTCTCTTTTTGGCTCAATTTACAATTGTTGCCGCTAGTTCTGCCACGCTTGATCTTTCTTAATATGCTCCACTTTATGTTTGGGCTTCTAATATTTTCCCTCAACGCTCATATGCGTTTGGCGAGTTTAATGCAATACCTATGGCTCTGTAGTCTAAATGAAGATCTGTAGTTATATCATAGTTTTTGAAAGTACCCGCAGTGCATCCTATCTAAACTGTTTGGTCTAATTTCATCTCTGACCTCAGCTTTGTAAATCACACCCTCTGTACAACAGACAGCTATGACAGTGCAGGAATATGCGAACTTATAGGCAAAGAGATCATCAATAAATTAACACACATCATTAACCAAAAAGATATAGGCTTATACAGGAACGACAGCTTAATAATCGTAAGAAATTGCAACGGTAGAACTACAGAAAAAATAAGAAAACAGATCACATAAACCTTCAAGACATTAGGATTTAAAATAAACATAAAATCTAATCTAAAACAACACCATGCACAAACCATACAGAAAAGCAAACGACAACTTTATATACATAAAAAAAAGCTACAATCACCCTCCTAATGTATTCAAGCACATACTCATATTCATGAACAAAAGAATATCAACAAATTCCGGCAACAGTAAAATATTCAACGAAAACAAAAAACAAAACATGAAACAGCATTAAGAAATAGTGGTTATCTGGACAAACTAAGATATAGAAATGAAAACAAACCAAGCAAACGCGATAGAAAAAGAAACATAATCTGGTTCATCCCACCCAAAAATAACACAATAAAAACAAAAATAGAAAAAATAATTTTGAATAATTGAAAAACAATTCCCCAAATGCAACAAACTATCAAAAGACATCAACAAACATACAGTAAAAATGATTTACAGCTGCATGGATAACATGGAACAAATAATAAATAAATACAATAAAAATACTCAACAAGAACAATAATAACCACAACAACGCAAATGCAATTGTCGAAATAAAAACAATTGTCCATTTAACAACAAATGCTTAAACAACAACATAATATATAGAACCACCGTAACAAAAACACAAACGCAAAAAAAAAAAATCTACATAAGCGGTACAGAAAGAACCTTTAAAGAAACGTTTAATCAAACCAAATTTAAAACAGAAAAATACAAAATCAACACAACAATATCAAAATACATATGGGCCAAAAACAAAATAACATCATTACCAACATTCAATCGAAAATTATAAAAAAAAAAAAGCAAACCCATACAGTAGCAACAACAGAAACTGTAAATTGTGCCTGGGCGAAAATTCAAAAAGTGCAAATTAAATTTAGTCCTACCTTAGGTCTGTTAAAGTCAAAGAAAGCCATAACGTGTCGTCTGGAAGGTGTGACTGGGCTACTCTTGAGGAAATATGATACCAGTGAACATTACTGATCATAAACGTAAAATTCACAGAGAAAGAGATACATAAACACACTAAAACATACACATATATACAAACACACACTCGAGATAGGTACAAACCTAATTTTAAAAAAACGTATCTAGCTAGAGATTTTTAAAAATGATATATTTTAGTCAGCGTAAAGGAAGCATTTTAGCATCTAAGCTATACCAATTGCATATTCTGTTAAAGATTGTAATGAACCCAACAAATATTGATGACCTAGAGTCGCCACTGACGCTAGCAGCTTCGCCATGTTGCACTTTGTCTCGAATTCCATGACGGTTACGAAATCTCCATAACCAACCATCACTAGCTTTAAATGAATTAATTCCCAGATTGCGTGTTAATTTGTAAACGGCATCAGCAATCTCCATCCCCCGAACGTTCACCTGCACTTATCGGTGTTGAACACCTCTTCTTCCATTTTCCTTACTTTTAGGAACTTTCATATGCTTACAATTATGAACACCTTTCTCATCTTTGCAAGGATCAACATCAGATTTCACTGCATAACTTCTGAGTTTATCCTTAGCTTTATGTATGTCACTGTTTCTTTACACCATATTCCTCACATACTTTTGCGATTGAAACTTCAGCCTCTAACTTCTTAAGAGGCTCTCATTTGTCACTGATACTTAGATTTGTATACTTCCTTCTTACACTTTCCCTCTGCATCGATGCCATGATGATCTATTTCTTTGTTGTTGTTTTTTTATTTTAGTTATTTACTTAAAGGGGCCTTTTATTTATCAACTACAAAATTTTATGTAGGTAGCTTACCGAGCATATAACTAGTAAGCATTATGTTAAATTACCTCCCTACCTCTTTCGCTTTCACTTCTTAGGAATGCTGAACGCTAGACTTCTATACATCTTAGGAAATAATATAGCCATTTGTATCCGTCCATAATGAAATTGTCTAGGATCTATATGCGGACAACGTCGTGTCATGACCTATATTAAAACATTTTTTCAGTGAGTTTGAATTTAGCTTACCCACTGTTATTTATCAATACTGAAAAATTAACTTCTACCATCGTGATTTTTTGTTGGTAGTAGACATCAGAATTTATACTATGTCTTAATATGAATTCTGCCGCATTTTTTTACAGGGTAATAAGAGTAGATATGCTCACTTATTGTCCGGTCTACACTCCCTCCATGTCTACTGAACAGGAGTAGAAGTTCATCCTGTGTTCTATGCTCAGGATATGGTTTACCGGTTCTTTTTCTTTCTCTTACCAGGACCACAATGATTTAACTACCTTAACTTTTTGGTGATCGGACTACCCAGTGGCTGTGACTTTCCATTATGAGTGTACCGGGTTGACAGTTTGCTGCTTACAACTGGTCGTTAGGAGCCTGAACTCTTTGGTAGCGCTTAGAGAGACTGCTCCAATCAACAGTCGCATAATATCGAGGTATCTGTAATGCCAAGTCGCGTATAGGTAGGTGTCCTAGCATGTATTTCCAGTGGGTAACCCTGAGGCCACATGAGGCTCTGTTCTCAGCTACGCACTGGATTGTTTGTATTGCCATGAACGACATACTGAGAATTGTAGTGGTCTTTTTTCTCTATTCTCTATCTCTAAATCACAATAAAAAGAAATAAAACTAAACAAGCTACCAAAAAATACCTACCCGCCTCCACTCAATTTTTTCTTTTCCCAATATTAGCGGTATCCTTTTCAACTTCTACAGCGAACAATTCTTCCTTCTGGAACGGTCGCCAGATATCTTTACCCTCTGTGAAACTTGAATTCTTCTATTGGGACCAATAAATTCTTGGTTTCAGAGCATCTTCCTCTTTGCCGAAAAGATTCCAGAATTTACATGCAGGGCCTTGGGAATTCTTGGTGTTTACATCCGGGGATAATCTACCGATGGCCACAGAATTGTCTCTCAACGTCGCTGACTACTCTTTCATGTGCTTCTGTCTTTCGCTTCTAAAACTCTGTCAGTCATCTCTTTTTCCTTTATCGCCCCTCTTTTCCCAAGACTGAAGTATATTTGACGCAATAGCTGACAGTATAGAAAAAGCACTTTCTCTCCATCCATCTGCGAACATCTTTGTCTTCTGTGACTTTGATGCTCACCACGACACTTGGCTGAAAATTTCTAATGTAGCCGGTATACAGACATTAAATTTTTCCATTGCCCAATCCCCTACTCAAATCGTGGACTTCTCTACTCGTTTCCCTAGCCAAACCGAGGTCTCTCTACTGGATCTATTTCTTACCTCCTTTCCTCACTCTTGTCGAACTTCATAATACTGCCCTCTTGGTAACTCGAACCACTCTGTGGTAGCTATTGATATCTTCTTCCAATCATCCATTAAGCAGAAATCCCCTATCTATAGCAGCTCTTTACGTTATCAGCACGCTGATTGGAACTCATTTCGGGATTTTCTTTGTGACGCTCCTTGGACTGTCATCTTCAATCTCCCAATTAAAAATTGCACCGCGGAGGGTTCTTCTTGAGTCAATCTGGCATGAACGCTTTCATCCCTTCTCTTAAATGCCAGGTGAAACCGCAATCCTTTCAACGGTTCACACTAACATGCTTGACCGCCATAGCACACAGGAATCACTATTTCCAGCGTGACAACCGTCGACATAACAGGGCCCTAATTGCTACAGCCTGTAACAAATGTAAGAGAGTCCTCGAAGGAGGTAAATCCCTGTTTGCTGAGAGAATGAAGCACCGCATAGCCTCTAACAACTTTGGCTCCCGTGATTACTGGCGGCTCTGTAATAGGGTACTAAATAAGTGCAAGGTCTTGACTCAACATTCTTCAATCGCAGATTTACGGAAGGTCATATCTGTTGAGTTTCGTAACCGAAAATTATTATGATCAAATGAGAAGTTCTTTATATTTTCTCTTATTTTCTGACTTCCATTACTTCATCTTTGGCCAATATTCCTTTTCTCCTCATAAGTAATTCCTGGAGGTTAAAGATATCGAAAGATCTTTCAAATCGGCCTTTTATTATCGGATACTTCTGAAAAGTAGCGTAAGTTCATCGAAACCCTGGAGAAATTATTTCTGAACTGAATAATAAAATTATGAGCATAGAAAAAATAAACGATTGTCTTAAAACATTCTGGGAAATTCTATACAATCAGAATAAGGAACATAGAATAAAAAATAAAACTATAGCGAAAGAATAAACAAATAATTTAAATTTCGGGTTATAAATAAAACTTCAGTGTGATTAGTTAATTAATTAGTTCTTCAGTATCTGTCTATATTTCTGAGATGAGGTATGATGTACACTATTTACATTATTCGGACTATTGTCCTCATCTTTATCGCCATATTTATTACAACGTTACGGCCCTTCAGTATCTGTCTATATTTTTTAGATGAGGTATTATGTACATTATTTACATTATTCGAACTATTGTCCTCATCTTTATCGCCATATTTATTACAACGTTACGGCCCTTCAGTATCTGTCTATATTTCTGAGATGTGGTATTATGTACACTATTTGCATTATTCGGACTATTGTCCTCATTTTTGTCGCCAAATACTCTTGATGCTTCTGGAGTATCCCTGCCTAACTTCCCACTTAGAACTGAGTCTCTGTTGAGTAATATGCATATAACCCCTTCCATGGTTTCTGCTATCATCTCTAACATTATTCCCCACAAAGCAAATACCCAATGGTATCCCTGTAATAGTCATTGTGCTTTTGAACTAGCTCCTGTTCTTGTTAAACTGTATAATACATACTCCGCTGCCTCCTGCTTCCCTGCCTGCCGGAAATCATCGTTTGTTGTTCAAGTTTTTAAGAACTCTTGTGAACCTTCAGACCCATCTAACTATCCGGCTATTATCCTTCTACCTATTTTTGAGAAACACCTAGAGGCCCTAATCAACGTTGAATTGGTTCATCACCTCACATCGCAGAGCCCGTTCTCACACATCTGGCATTCAGGTCTTCTTCACAAGCTGAAAAGTTACGGTATCTCCAGACACATTGTTGTGCTGATACAGTCTTTCCTATCAAATCGTGATATGAAATTTGTCCTGAACAGATACTCGTCTACATCATTTCGTACTAACGAAGGTGTGCCCCACGGTTACATTCTTGGTCCTACGCTGTTTTAATCATCACTGACGAATCTTCCCGATGACATCAGCTCTCAACTTGGCATCTACGCTGACGACGTTACCATTTACCCCAGCCTCGATAGTAAGGCTGATCAGTCAGAAAAGGTCAAAATGACATCTAGGGTCCAAAACAACATTAAGACCGTCGTTAGCTAGAGCAAAATATGGCTTGTCAATTTTAACGCCTGCAAAAATAAACTTCTCTCAATTAATCATCTGAGAGACCCCTCTCTGCCTTCCATCAGTATGGCTGATGCTAACCTCCAGGAAAGTAACTCATTGCGCCTTCTCGGGCTAACATTCTCAGCTGACATGAAGTGGAAAGATTATATTGAATCTATTGTTAGATCGGGTGAGACAAATTTTCTCTCCGGAATCTACCTTGCACATCGTCCATGCTTGGAATACTGCTGCCATATATGGTCCGGTGTCCCTGAAGCCCCTTGATAAGACCCAAAGAAGAATCCGCAATATTACAGGTCTTGATCTGGCGGTTCGGCTTCAGTAACTTATCCGCTGGCGAAAGGTTGCTTCTCCGTGTCTTTTATAAATACTTTCATGGTAATTGCTCGGATACGCTCTTCGCTATGGTACCTAAACAGCATGAAAATAATAGATAGATAAATAGATAGATAGATAGATAGATAGATAGATAGATAGATAGATAGATAGATAGATATAGACATACATACATATATATAGAGATATAATTTACAATAACCCTTAAGTAAAATTCTAGTCGAAAACACAAAGATTCTTTTTTAAATCACATAGCCTTACAAAACTTATAATTAAGGAAACGATGCTTATTAATTAAGATAGATAGATAGATAGATAGATAGATAGATAGATAGATAGATATACTAGCCAAATTACCTGCGCCTTGCTACGTGTCACATATTTGTTTGTAAGAAAATATTGATTGATTTTAAATCATCGTTATAATTTGTTTCACTATTATACAATGATATTGCTAATGTGACCTCCATCTTCTGGCTTTCTCCTTTTATATTTTGGATAGGAGTCATTCCTTTGTTCAAATTTAAATTTAATTTAAATCGAAGGGAAAAAATTTTCAGTCAGGGCTTTGTGAATCCTGTGGACCCCTTTGATTAAAATGAAATATACTTATCCAAGTACCCGAGAAGTCATTTCTTGTTCAAATTTAAATCTAATTTATATCAAAGGGGAAAAATACTCAGTAGGGGAGTTATTTCCTCCACCGGGACCCTTTTTGATCAAAATGAAAGGCAATTATCCATGTATACTGGATAATGTAGTTTCAAAATATTTATTATTATGGGGGTTTATTTGAAGATAGACCCCAGGAAGAGTTCGATAACAAAAAAAAACAGACAGACAGCAGCTACAACTTTATATATTGATTATTATTTCTTTCTTGGGTTTCTGATGTAAAAACATTAATATTCAACGTCCCCCCACGAGGGATGTATGTGGCACAAGGCCGGTTTAGCGTGAGTTCTCCGAGCCCATAGGCTCGGCCAAAAATATTCCATTTGAACCCGTATAAACGGGTTCAGGGCCTGTTTACCGCCCCGGACGAAACTTTGCCCTACGGCAAAGCTTCGTCCGGGTTCCTCTCTGCCGAAGCAGAGAGTTCGACAGCAATGAACGTTTGGCAACAGACAAACGTTGTATACACATTTTCTTCCGGATCCCAGTCAGAGACCTTTCATAAATATCTTCGTGACATCTTCCACTGACCTTTTTTTTTTTTGTTTTTTTTTTGGGGGGGTCAAAAAAGAAAAAATATCACACAAATATTTTACAGAGATAAAGCTCTTCGTATTGTTTGAGTTGTTCTTTTGTTAACGTTAATTTATGTTTCTACGTACGTCCACTTCTTCCTATCCAATCCATGTATTCTGTTTGTATATTAGAAATGCTATGTTTAAAGAAGGAATGTGATACCAAGTACTTGGCTCTAAAGTTGGGTAACCGAACAGTCAGGTTTACATAGTTCCGCATTTGCAAAATCTTTCATAAATCTGGGTGCCAGACCCTAGTTTATCTCTGTATCTCACTAGCAGTGCAGTAATGGATGAGTAAATTTTACCATCGTTTCTCTTTAAATATTTACGATGAAGAATTCTGTTCTTTTGCTTATGTTCTCATTTGACCCATGCATGTCTACATATATAAATATTATGGACCAACATTAGAATATATTTATTTGTGAGTAACTTGATCGCATTTCCTGTTTGCACCGTCATGTATGAATAAATATAATTTCAAAAACATTTATTTGGTCTCACTCATAGTCTGAAAATCATTGTAAATTGTTAAAATCTTTATAGTGCAATAATCTTTGGAATAAAACACGATACATTTTATTATTGTCTATATGGATAATATTAGGTTGGTGCAAAAATAATGTCGTTTTCTCACATATGTTACTTTGTGAGAAAACGACATTATTTTTGCATCAACCTAATACATAAGCACTTCTGCAGATTACACATGGTCCATAATTAAGTGAAGAACAAATAAGACATGTTATTCTAAGATTACGTTTGATTTAATTTCATTGAAAATGATATCAACTTATTAACGAAGTTGTGAATTAATCCACTTTTCAGTATTTTAAGAGAGACTGCGTCACTTGTCTTATAATTATCTGGAAATTGAATTAGGTTGAAAAGTACAGCGTTACAAAATGTTAATAAACATGTGATTTACACGGGACTGCTAGTGTCTACACACACACACACACACACACACACACACACACACACACACACACACACACACACACACACACACATATATATATATATATATATATATATATATATATATAATGAGATAGGGAGAGAGAGAGATAACGACATATTTATATATAACTGATATGTACAAACTAATAAAAACGTGGATATATCCATGCTGATAAAGAAGCCTACACACACACACACACACATATATATATATATATATATATATATATATATATATATTGTGTTCTTATAGGTTTTTCTTTTCTTTGCTGGAAATAAAGTGTGTAAAAATTGTCCGAAAGTTCTGTATGTACGAGCGCTTTTAGCTATCATCTTTCCGATATGACCTCCATCTTCTGGCTTTCACCTTCTCTATTTTGGATAGGAGTCATTCCCTTGTTCAAATTTAAATGTATTTTAAATCAAAGGGAAAAAAGTAGGTTTGTGCACCCCCGCGGACCTCCTTTGGTCCAAATGGAATATATTTATCCAAATAACCTGGGTAATGTAGTTTCAGAAGATATATAGTTATGGGGGTATATCTACAAAACCCTAGGAGTTCGATAACAAACAAACAAACCGAGGCTACAACTTTACATATATATATATATATATATATATATATATATATATATATATATATATATATATATATATAGAGAGAGAGAGAGAGAGACTTAGTGAGTGAGTGATACGTATATACATACAGAAATATATATATATATATATATAAAAGTGAACATTGAAGTCAACACTCAAAAGCGACAGGCTGTTTTATGCTATACGCAATCGTCAGGCGATATATCCGGACGCGTATGCTTCAAAAAAATCCAGATGCGTCTGCATCTAAAAAATCAAGCGGTCGCCCCAATAAAATCTCACCATTTGTAGACAGATGTATTAGGCGAGAAGTTAAGAGAGATTCAAGCCTAACATCAAATCAGATAAAAGCGAATACAGATGCTGAATGCAGCTCTCGAACAATTCGACGGCATTTAAATAAGAAATGGTTTAAGAACTTGAAACGGGTGCCTCGCCTTCTTCTTCGCCATAAAACCTCTCGTTTACAATTTGCATCTGATTATCAAACTTGGGATGTGGATAAGTGGAAGAAAGTGTCGTTTTCAGATGAAAAAAGATCAAAGACGGTTTTCAGCGTTACTGGCATGCAAAAGATGTTCGAAAAGAAATTTTCTCAACACAACACAGTGGAGGTGGATCAATAATGTTTTGCGGTTCATTTTCGTACAATGGAACTCTTGAGTTACAGGAGGTAAAAGGTATCGTTAATTACTGAAGGCTCTCATCTATGTGGAGAAAACTGGATTTTCCAGCAGAACAATGCTGCAATCCACAAGGCTCTCCAGATCGAAACCCAATCGAGAATGTTTGGGGATGGATGGCAAAGGATGTTTATAAACATGGATCGCAATTTGAAACGGTGGAATGCTCTTCGTGCTGCAGTTTATGCATCTTGGGCGAGCATCCCAAGCACCCTCATGTTAATAATGAGTATGCCAAAGCGAATTTTCGAAGTAATTCGCAAAAATGGAGGATATATTGAGAATTAAATTGTTATGGTGACTAATTTGTTCTGTATTTGCTATTTTTATTTACATAACCAACATTACATATCTTTATGACCAACCAAAAAAAAAACTTTTTTCAATGTTTGTTTAAATTAATCAATTAAAAGCTT
>OZ010574.1:36152384-36429884 GCA_963932145.1 Acanthosepion lycidas
CATTGAATTAAATGAAATTGAATTTTACTTTTTAATTTTACAAATAATCATACAAAAAATATTTTGACTTAGCAAAGCACATTTCTCAATGAAGTTTCTGTCTAGTTGTCAAGAAATTGAAAAAAAAGAAAAATGTTTTTATTCAACACATTGAGCTATAAGAAATCCTTGTTGCGTAAACTACTTTGTATAATTAAGATTTTACGTACAAGTGTATGGTTACGCCTACCTTCAAGTGCGACATAGACGAGAAACAATTTAGCCGATTAGTTTTTGAATATATTTATAAAGTTATCGTATTTTTTTTTAAATTTTAGCAATAATAAGAAAAAACAAAACAAAAGAATCTCATTTTTTTTTCAGGACGAAATACAAGTCAGTTTTAACGGACCTTCATATTCCAAACACCCAATCCGATAAATGTATATATAATTTCTCTGCCGATAGATTGCTACTTAGAAATGTAGATATTTTAGTAAACACGAGCTTTATATATACATTCATATCTGTTCAAACATTAAAAATATCCAAGTATTGTTTATACACATATATCCAAACACATTAAAAGATTAACTAATTTTACAAGTTAAAAATTTCAGTTTTCTCTATCCTTCATGCGCATGTGCAGTTACATCAACGTAAATATCACTTTAGTACGATAAAATCACAAAGGACGAAACGCGTCACAGAATTTTTTTACCACTTTGTTATTAATTTTCCTAATATTTGTATCTGTTTAATGTTTAAATGAGGCATCTGGTGTTTTGCTCTTCGTTGATCAGAGATTATAACCAATGACAGATGGCAGCTACTCTCTCGTAATAACTTTATCTGTTAGGGTTAGAAGTACACCAGCATAGCCTGGAGATCGCTTGATGTGAAACACTCACGGACACTTGCATTGATGTTTCCTAGGCTCACGCTGTCTAGATCTATAAACGCTCTATCTCCGACATTAAGCAGTCTTCTCCATAAATATAGCTAATTTTGAAATATATCGAGACACGGTCTCTGTTTTTTGGGGTTTTTTTTTTTTTTTTTTTTTGGTGTTTGTTTTTTTTTTAATCTTCCCCCACTGATTTTCCAGCTACTCTTCCTGTTTTCTTCTTTTCAGTTATTTACCTCACTGACAATCAAGATAAGAGAAAAATAATTTGTTTGCTAAACATCAAATTTTGCTTTAGGTTTCCGCTATTAGCTGTGTATTGAAAATGAAAAAAAGCAAAAATTTTCAGTGATCAGGAATTAATGAAACTGACAGAACAGTGTTATTATATCTAAAATATTTCTAGGACACAGTCAGCCATTTACCTATAAGGAAACATTTAGCATTTATTGACCGAGCAGACAGTACTGATTTCAGATGAGGTTTATAAAATATTTCTCTTAAAACAATTTTTTTCCGGAAAACAGTTTTCTCAAGTCCAGTAGCTGTTATAGCTCTTTTCAGTACTGATGGCAGTTTCTTTCTTAACATTTTATTTGAAGTCGTGTGGAGTGTTAACCTCTTGATTATGTCATTATATTCTCTTCGATTTACATGTGAAATTCATTTTAGTTTTTGCTGATGGTAGTCTTCAATTGATGTGGTATCTGTTATAAGGTGTGTACAATTCGGTAGATATACAATAAAGTATAAATAAAATAAAGTATAAATTAAGAGTAACCAATTATAAAAGCAAGTAAGACTACATTTAAATCTTAAACAATCGTGTGTAAATATAAAAGTGATCATAGAAGTCAACACTTATATATATATATATATATATATATATATATATATATTAGGTTGGTGCAAAAATAATGTCGTTTTCTCACATATGTTACTATGTGAGAAAACGACATTATTTTTGCACCAACCTAATATACATATATATATATATATATATATATATATATATATATATATATAGCCTCTCTCTTTCTATATATTTATATATATATATATCTCACATGATGGTGAGTCTGACTCGGGGTCACAGTTAAAGAGAGGACCCGAACGCGTACTTTCGAGTAGTGCCATAAAATTATGCACACAAAAAACCCGATTCAATCAGTAACGTTGACCGATTCCTGATCACTGACAATTCCCTGTTCCCTACTGAAAATAATAACCAGTGCGGAAAAAGCCTAAATTTAACTGAAAGTATAGTGGCTTAGTGTTTTTTTTTTTTTACTGCTAGAATTTGCTGTGTGACAATATGAACAATAGTTTTGAACTATTCGTATAATAAATCACACTTATTATGCCACAGGTTATGTAAACAAGTAGTGAAAATACAATTAGCAAATAAACCCAAAGAAAACAATCTTTTGGAAGAAAAAGAACTATAAAGCACGGATAATCAAATCCAGCATTGTCCGTTATATAGATAATGAGAAAAAGCTTGGAAAATTTGATACTCACATGACAGATTGAAGGCAGGAAGGATAGAGGAAAACAACGCATAACATGCGTAGCTAGCGTGAGTAAATAGATGGCAGACTGGGTTTAGGATAGATAAAAAGTTTAAAAAAGAAAAATGAGGAGAGCTTTGATCTCCAAAGTCTTGAAGGGATACGGCATATAGTAAAAGATACAATAACATGGTTATTGATATTTATGTTGGACTTTTAGATAATATAAAAGTAGAAATTCATCGAAAGAAAAACTTCCTAAAATAATTAACAAGTTATTCTAGATTTTATCAAGTAATGTGAACACAGTATTGGAAATTGCAAAAACGTTGAGCAGTGATTGCAGTAAATTTTTAAAAAGAAATGAAAATATTAGTAAGATAAGAACAAGATAAAACGGTTTTAAGTGTGTCAGAGAAAGAATTTTGAGAAAAATTAAAAAGGGGTGATAAGCAAAAAAAGTCAGTCGACTAACAAGAAAATATTTGAAAAAGCTGATATTGCTAAAATAAATTGATGGGAAAAGATGTCGAATATAAAGAACGTTGACTAAAGTCATGGAAGCGATGTGCCATATTTACTGTGATTTTCCAATTTGGTACAGGTTGTGATCTTTTCTTTCAAAACCGACATAGGGACCAATCGATTTATTATTCTCAGTCAGAGATGCATGCTGTTGGCGTTTACAAACATTCGATTTTAGTGCAGGCAATCTGATCTCCTTTGACGTGAGAGATACAGCAACTGCATTAGATTCGTGGATGATCAGAAGTTGTGTCGTTACCGTCATCCGATTTGTTGAGTTATTTATTCCCTATAAATACCTTTTAGGAGGTCGTTAGAGCTTCTGTTTCCCTCTATCGTTCTTTCTCACATTATATATATATATATATATATATATATATATATATATAAAATGGATTGATGGATCTATTGAATATATTTATATTATAGAAATAATATACATTGACGTATCAAAAGTTATAGAGGGTGCGATGGATAAATTGTTGTTTATTTACGCAAAAATGACAATGACATCTCATTTTAACAGCTATATTTTCCCAAAATACCCCAAAAATATCTTGAAATACTAAAGAGCAAGTTTATTCAAGAAAATTACCATTAGCTTCAACCACGGATCAAGACAACTTCGGAATCTCCTGCAACTCTTCTGGACAGTTTCCTTGTTAAATTGGTAAATGCTGCCATAATCATTGCCTTCAGTTCATCTTCGGTGTTACAAGGAGTTTTGTTGGTCTCTTGCTCAACTGGGCCCCACATATAATAATCTAGGGGGTTTCCGTCTGGGGAGTTAGGTGGCCAGATGTAAGAGGTGATGTGATCGCAGAAATTGTCTTACAAACATGACTAGGTTCTCCGGCTTATGTGGCATAGTACAGAGACCTGTTGCCAGACATAGGGTCTTCCTGCAGCAACTCTCTTGACCCAGGGCAACACTGCCTCCTCAAGGCACTTGATGTAGGCCTCCGTGTTGAGTCTGAGGCCCCGTGGCAAAATGAATGGAGGCATAACATTGTCATCACTAGTGATCACTCCAAACACCATGATGTTGACTGGATATTTGGTTTTCATCACTCCCAGTACATCTTTTGAGGTACACAGAATCCTTTACACTGTCTTCATAATGACACTCAAACACTCTGAAATGTTCGTATTGGAGCTTCCGACGCGAATGCCAAGTTGTAAAGCATGCCGTTTCTACATTTCTAGCTGAGTAAATTGCGTCATGATGCTCTTTTTCTTACAGACGGTGCCCAACTGACCCTACTATACAGTGCAGTCGACAAAATCAAAAACAAATAACGTGCATACGCCAAATTAAAATTATAAAATGGCGACAATTTACCCATCCTGTAGATGGCAATATGTAAAGTCAACGATACATAACGCCACCGTACCTTGATGCCGTGATCATGTCCAGGCTGATATCAATAGTTCTATGATATCTGGTGATTAAGTGTAATATCGGAGTTCTCATATCCCACCCGTATTCTGTGCAGGATGTACTAGTCGCATATCAAGCAGGACACTTCTGCGATCAACTTCAATGGGATATTGTTGTTAGATCTATTAACATCACGACACCAGTCACAGCTCAGTATCTGGACTTCTGACATCGTTAATTAAACACTGGGGGATTGGGAAATGTATGGTGTGATCCGATTTGCTACAGTTCTGTTGCTTCAGAGGTGATGGTAGAATTCATGTGCAGAACAGACCTCATGAGGCCAACGCGGGACAATGCAGACTAGTTGTTGTTCCATAATGGCGTGTGTTGATTTCACGTAACTGGTCCGCCTAAAGACCTCATTAGATGTCGCCCTGCTTTGTTACCACTTGCTCCTATTCATTGATTCCATTGACCCCATCAAATTCGGAATGTTTCACCAGTATAAAGCACAGTGGCATCGGATAGAGGTCAACTAGAATTGGTTTGAACAGAATCATTTTGATAGCAAGAACCTCTCGTCGTTGGAGTTTTCGAAAGGAAATTCTAACGAAGTGTGGGTGCTGCTATCACGCTTTCAGAACATTATCTTAAAGGGACCTTTGGTACAATCAAAACATTTTTATATATTTTCAACCAAAATACAGTTCATATTTTATTCATTATGTCTTCCTAATACTAAGCCATTTAAATTTAAAAATCACGGAATTAACATTACATGTACCATAATATATTAAAAAAAATAATGGACATATAATTGTAATACATAGACTTTTGTGAAAATTCATTAATTATATTTTAAGGTGAACATTTTACAATGCTTACATATAACTGTAAGCTCATTTCGCTGATTTAATAGATCATTATTTTAAGAAACTTAATAATGTATAGCTTTACATGTAGACACAGAAGCTTTAGTCAATGAATAAAATATGAACTGTAATTTGGTTCAAAAATATATAAAAATATTTTGATCATACCAAAGTTCCCTTTAAGATAGTTCTAAAATATAAGTTAAGTTTAAAAAATCAAAAACAAATTAACCCATTGTCAGAGATATACATATTTATAAGAATATTTCTTCGTAACTTAAATATCTACTTTTTGTCGGAAGTAAGGTGTGGAGCCGTTAAAATGACAGTTCCCCGAGACATGTAAGAATGCTACACATCCCCTAAAATCTAAGCTATATTTTTAACTTTTCAAATTTAGCGTTGACTTTCCTTCTGATTAGTTAAAAGAGTCACACCCATAAGATCTAAAAATCTGGATTTCCCTCCATCTATATTAATTCTTTAATAAGCAAACATATCGTTTTCTATTTCCAAATGCAAATCATTTTCACCAAAGTTACTGAATATTGCCCGATGGCAAGATAAAATCATTAAGTCTCGAAACACATAAATTTCTGTGACGCAATGTAAAATATTTTTAATAAAAATAGCATTTAAAAAAATGCTCTACATTGTAGGGATCATTTTTAAAAAAAAAGAAAAAAAGTAAATGCTAGAGAACTGTGGATTCTAAATCTGTTTTGTTTTCTCTTCATTTGTGCATATATATATATATATATATATATATATATATATATATATATATATATATATATATATATAGATGTGTGTGTGTGTGTGTGTTTCCTTCAATAATATAGACAAGTGTTCTCTATATTTATTTTATGTAAATTCTTTTCATAATGTCTGATAAGCTTAATAATATTATCATTAAACGAAGAAAGAAAATCACAATATTGATACATATTTTTTAATCCAATCTAAGCTTTCAGCTTACATAAGCCATTATCCAAGATGTCAATTACAGTACGATATATTAAGCAATACACGGACAAGAATGTGATGAAAAGAATTTACATAAAATAAATAGATAACACTTGTCTATATTATTTAATGAAACATGTATGAACGAAAAAATGCTGCCAAAATACACACACACACAATATATATATATATATATATATATATATATATATATGAAGAAATATAGTCTTAAGGTGTGCTATATTTATGGAATAAAGTGAGGCGACAGTCTGTTTCATGCTATATGCAAATCGTCAACCCTGACGATTGCATATAACATGAAACAGACTGTCGCCTCTAAGTGTTGAGTTCTATGTTCACTTTTATATTTATATATATATATATATATATATATATATATATATATATATATATATTGAGTGTGCGTGTGTGGATTGAAATATTATAGAATTGCTAAATAATAGAAATGTCTCAGATTGTGTTAATATAAAGAAAAATGTTCAATAAAAGCTTCAAAATGTTCAATAAAAGAGATTCAATAACATTTAAGGTAGCTATGTTTATACACGGTGCTCTTCGCCTGGGTAAACGTGTAATAACTCTTGTGCATGACATGTGCGATGAGGTTTTCAGCGCATCAGTTAATTTGTATGCAAGATTCATGGTTGAACGCAAGTTTACTCTGATCAATGAATCGTTTCTTCTGACTACATGAACCTTGAACAAAATGATGTCACGCTTCCTCATTCATTTGGAACCGCATAAAATGTCTTAACATTTTCTTTTAACAGTAACAAAATTCATATAATACTATTATTGAGGATCTCTCTCCTAATCATATATATATATATATATATATATATATATATATATATATATATTTGTGTATTTAGGCAGCAGTCTTTCTTTCATGCACATTTCATTGAATACGACAGACAAGGTGCTTTTATTTAGTTTTTTATACAATTTGTCATGTGATTTTAATATTTTTTTTTCTTTTCAGATAATAAAATATATAAAAAAATGTTCGAATGTTCTTTTTATCCGAGCGCTTTCGGCTATATATTTAGCCATTTTCAAGGATTAAATATTTTAACTGTTAAATAAGAAATGTTCCATGTATATATTTATACAATGCTTTCATTTTTTAAAACACGATCTAGATATTGTGTCCATGTTCATAGTTAATATTATTAAGTGTTGTATTTTGCTTCTATTAATAAGGCTTCCATTATTTTTAGCCTTTTTTTGCATGTAGATGATGCTATTATATTTGTGTTGTCAACAAGTATGTTACGAATAATATTTAAATGATATCTAATCGAGCTAAATAAATAAAAGCACCTTGTCGGTCGTATTCAATGAAATATGCATATATATATATATATATATATATATATATATATATATAAAATTGGATGTCAAAATGTCAACAATTGAAAGAAAAGTGTAAAAATAGAAGAGGAAAACGAGAAAAAGGGAGGAAAATTTTAAGGAATGATTGTAAAATGAAATGAAAAAACGACAAATAATGACGACATTCTACTCATACACACAGGCGAGCGGATGGGCGCACGCGTGCACGCAAGCAGACACTATGAAAAAAAAATGCAAAAGTGTATATAAAAAAAAAATCGAGATGTATATGCAGTCAGTTGTTAATAACCCCTGACGAGTAAACTGAGTGATTCCCAGAGCGTCCGGAAACGAAACTCTGGAGTAGGATGCTGAAGATAACATCAATCAGCGAAGTAAAAAACGTTTTACTCGTACAAATTCTCTCTCTCTCTCTCTCTCTCTCTCTCTCTCTCTCTCTCTCTCTCTCTCTCTGTGTCTGTCTGTCTGCTTCTCTCTCTCTCTCTCTGTGTCTGTCTGTCTGCTTCTCTCTCTCTCTCTCTCTCTCTCTCTCTCTCTCTCTCTATATATATATATATATATATATATATATATATATATATATATATATATATATATGAGATAATGATATATATTTCATATATCAAGAACATTATTGGGAAATTATATGAAAAAATGGAAAAAGTCATCGGACTAAATTTGTTATGTTGGTAGGGCTTCACATGAACACGATAGCGGAATGCTGGGAATTTTAGAATCTTTTTCTATCCGAATTCATTTAGTCTTTTTCTTTTTCTTTCCATCAATTTTGTAAGAAGATATTCCAAACTGTTATATTAGAAGATATTCCAGAAATGGTGAAATGTTGTAAAAGCCAGAGCGCAAATTTACTGTACATGATCTTGCGATTAAGACTCTCTCTAGACATTTACGCCATAGTGAACTATTCTCTCCTTTGATCAGAGTAGCATTTTTATGTCAAAATTGTGGTTATCCTCGTATTATTTAATTCTAATCCATCTAAGCATCTAACACAATAAAAAAAAATAATGATCTCCCTACCAACAGCCGAAATAATAAAACTCTGGCATCTCATCACCAATAAACGCTACTTCACATTTTATAATGATCTATTACAAACAAAACTTTAGATTACCAATGAGATTGCCTCTCAGTGGAGTTATGGCATGTATTTTCGTAGAATTTCTCGAATCCGGAACTTTCTAAAATATTTTACCCACACAGTCAGCATACTTCCGTTATATTGATGATGCCCTACTTATATATCTTCCTGATACTGATTTACCTGACATAGTAGGTCACCCTAGAAAAGTCGAATACACAATGGAATTTACATAAGAAATGGAAGAACACAAATCCTTAACCTTCCTAGAAATCAAGCTACGCCACATTAACAACAGTTTAAAACTCGGTGTCCACCGGAAATCAACCAACAAAAACGATCGAATAAGTTTCTATTTTCATCACAACAACAAAATAAAATCCGGCATAATCATCAGATTCTATCTCAGAGCTCTAAGAATATGCAGCTCGGAGAGTATACATTAAAAACAAACTTCTCCAGTAACTTAATTATTGAATATTCAATTCGAAACAAAAGGCCCATAAAATATTCCAAAACATAAAAGGTCCTCCTTGAGAAACCCAATAAATAAAAAAATATATTATCCTACCTACTAATTCCATCACATTTGTAGTCGAAAGGAATCTATCTAAACTCAATATAAAGGTTGTTACTACTACATCGAAAGCAATAAAAGACTTAGTCAATACTAAACAAAATAATCAATTAAAACTTGAAGGTGGAGTTTACTCCATCGCCTGTAATAACTGTCACAAAAATACATAGGTGACGCCTCAAGTAATCTAAATAAAATATTATATGAACACAAAAGGGACATTTTACAAAATAATACGTCAAATGTGTAACGAGACTGGCTACAATTTTGTCACAAAAATGCTAAGGAGACGTATATAAGGAGTTTGCCAAAGTTTCACTAAATGACCACTCATTCGAGCTTAGAAACATTAATATGAAATTCCATTTGTAATTGATAAGCAATCCTTTTTCGATGTTGTTGTTTGGAATGTATTTTTCGGATCTGTCGGCTTATTGTGTTAGTTTCAATCGCGTATTGTTTTAATAGTGGGTAATCGGACTTATACTAAGTTAAAACTTTATCATTTTATTCTCTTCTCCCACCTTACTAATCTTCAGCTCCCCCTACTAACTCTGACCGATAAACCTTTTACTCGCAAACAGATTATGGAGTGGTCTTTTAAAAAAAAAAAAATATATATATATATAGTAAGTATTCCACTGTCGAAATGTCGACGGCTATACCGGCTACCGCACTCCATGTTCTTGCGAGTGAGGTGGATTGTTAACAACCCAGAAGGACGAAAAATATAAACCTAAAGAAGGGGTGGAAGAACTCTTGATGAGTCAATGGTCAGCTAATTAGAGGTGGTGTCTCCATAGACCACTGTGGAGAAAGCAACGAGAAACCACTCCATTATTAATCCCAAGAAATATTATGCCAAATAACATACCCATTATGAAATATAACGGTATGTAAGGGATTAAGTCTATGGGAATTAACTCCTCGCCCGCTAAGGACCGACATGTGCAACCTGACCGTCATCCAACCACTGCTAGCATAAACGGCGTAAAGGGGATAAAATACTTTGCAACCTATCCCTTGCCCAGAAAGGGGTGACATGAGCGACAGGTGCCACCGGACCGTTATCCAGCGACTGCTCACATCAAACAAAAAATAACTCTCGAAACCTGGACGTTGAACAACAGCAGCCAGTTAGAAAATGTAGAACAGGAGATGACTAGGTTAAAAATCGACATCTTAGGTGTATGTGAAACTAGATGGCCAAACAAGGGAGATTTTGTCAGTGACAGTTACAGGATTATTTGTGTAGGCGGAGAGAAATGCGATAAAGAAGTAGGATTGATACTAGATCAAGAATTCAAGAAAAGTGTGCTGGTATACTACCAATTATCCGAAAGAATTCTGGTAGTCAAGCTGAAAAGAAAACCTTTCAACGTAGCTATCATAACAATGTATGCACCGACAGCACAAAGTAAGGAAGAAGAAATCGAATCATTCTACTTCATGATTGACAACGACAAAGCTCACTGCAAAGCACAAGAATTCATAATCATCATGGGAGACGTGAATGCCAATATAAGCAGGGAAATGAGAGGGGAGATAACTAGCAAGTTCTTACTAGGAACCCGCAAAGAACATGGAGAATGGTGCACGGACAATGACCAGGTAATAGCCAACACATGCTTCCAAGAACATCCGATACGATTATAGACATGAAGAGGCCCAGGAGGAGAAACTAAAAACCAAATTGACTACATAATTATCAATAAAAGAATCAGGAATGCAATGATTCACTGCAAAACCTACCCAAGTTCCAACTGCGGAAGCGACCATCGCCCTGTTATATGTAAAGTAAGAGTGAAACTACGGCAGCTAAAGAAGCCTAACGCAGGACCCAGAAGGAAAATATATGGACAATGTGAAAAGAATATACGAGGGACAAAATGGAAATGGAAACTCGAAATGGGACGCACTAAGAGAAGCTTTAGTGACATTAGCAAACGATATCATCCCAAAGGAGAATGGACGAAGAAGAAAAAACGAATGGATCACTGATTAGATTCTCGACATGACGCATAGGAGACACAAAAATTCTGCCAAGATATGGAACGGAATACGGAAAACTACACAACGAAATAAGGACCAGATATAACCAGGCTAAAGAAGAGTGCCTAAACAAAAAACGTACAAAAATAGAGACACTGAATACCACAAAGGAGATATGCTTAAACAAATAAGGAAGCTAACAGAACATAAAATCCAAGTATGGAACACTCGTATTAGAGAAGGAAAAAAATTCTTCAGCGCTGGAACAAATATATTTGAGAACTCTTCCACGACGAAAGAGAACAGCCGGCAATACACTGATATTCTAAAAACCGAAGTAGAAGCAGCACTGGCCAAATTGAACAGAAACAAAGCGGCAGGACAGCCTTAGATTATTTCGGCATAGACAAGATCACGGAAATAATAAATGAAATCTACAACAGTAGGGATATACCGCAAACGAATGTGAACTCCTTCGAACAATCACCCTAATACGCCACATAGGAAAACTCATCAACCGTATTCTGATGAATAGAGCGCGCAACAAAATCAGGCTAGAGATAGGGCAAGAACAGTGCGGGTTTGTTAAAGACACCGGAACAAGGAACGCGATATTCTTGCTCAGAATGTTATCAGAAAGAGTAATAAAAAATGCAGAAGAACGTGCACCTGTGTTTTATAGACGACGCAAAAGCATTCAACCAATTACGCAACAAGATCTGTTAAAGCTGCTCAGCAACCTTGACATATTGGGGAAAGATATCAGGATAATCAAAAACCTCTACTGGCAACAAAACGCCTGCATAAAGATAAAAAAATTAGTCCAGCAGATATACAAAAATAGAAAGGGGCATAAGGCAAGGATGTGTCTTCTCACCGGACTTATTCAACCTATATATCGAGGCAAATCTGAGAGAACTAGAAATCCAACCAGGATTCATCATTGGCGACCACAACAACATAAGATGCGCAAATGACACTATGCTGATAGCAGATACGGAAAGGAAACTGCAAAATCTCCTACAGAAGGTAGCGAAGGAGAGCGAGAAGAAGGGACTAAGCATAAACTACAATAAAACAGAATGCATGGTCATCAGCACAAAGATGAGTCCGAAATGCAATTTACAGGTCGGGGACGCTAAAACCAAGCAGGTGCAGAAATTTAAATATCTGTGAAGTGTTCTGACAGAGGACCGTAAGTCCGATGCTGAGATCAGAAGACGTATTGGGATGGCCAAAGACGCATTCCAAAAGCTGGGCAGAGCATTACGAGCCTGGAGGATCTCGTTGGTAACAAAGAAAAGAGTACTGAATTGCTACGTAATATCTGTTCTCCTTTACGGCAGAGAATGTTGGACGGTCTCCTCAAAGATGAAGAAGAGACTCGAAACAACAGAGATATGGTTCTACATAAGGATGCATGGATATTAAGGACCGAACATGTGAGCAACAATGATGTTTTGGAGAGGATGCAAACAAAGAGGAAACTTATACTTAACATCGGAAAGAGGCGGCTGAAATTTCTGGCATACGTAATGAGAAAGGAGGGCATGGAAAATCTGACACTCAAACGGCTGATAGAGATAAAGAGGAACAAGGAAAAGCAACACGTGACATACTTAACGGGCTTAAGCAAGTGGATGGCAAAACAAGGTCTGCGATAAATAACAAAAACACAAAACTTATTGAGAGCTACAAGAGACAGAAAGAGGTGGAGAGCCATTATAACCTACGGCCTGAAGTGGCACGGCACATAAAAAGTATGTATCTAAATACTTGTAAATTCCAACATAGTGTTGAGATATTTTCTTCGTCTAACGAATACGCATAAGTAATTCACTACTAGGGACAGGAAGATGTAGAGAGCCGTGATCGCCTACGTTCTGAAAGGACACAGAACATAAAAGAAGAATTTACTAACAAGGAAGCAACCCCCCAAAAAGATGTTTTATTATGTTTGTTATTATATTAGCTGGGTGAGGCAGAGAACTGGGCACTGGAATAGGTCGGTAATTTATTATTGTTAAGGTAATAGTAAGAGCGGCTTTGTTAGAGAGCGTAGAGATTGGGCTGGTTCAGATAGTGATAATGGTTGGGGTGAGACTGGTAATGATAGCGGTGGCAATGTTGGGAAACGCTTGAAAAAAAATTTTTTACACGATTTTAATATTCATAAAGCCGTCGACAATTCAAGTGTAATACGAAAAGTCGGCTTAAGGAAGTGAACTTGTATCTAAACAAAGAAAGTGTAACGCAATTAATTGTTGACTAAGGCAGCAAAACATGGTCGAGTAGGCGGCAATGAGAATATAATTTAATGCACCACATGACTTTAGGTCAGGTCCGAATGGGGAAAGGTTGGCGTAATATTCACACTCAGAAATATATAAATTTTCCTACGTAAAGATCATATTCCCATAGACATAGATTCATGATCGCATAGAAAAGAGTCGGGGATTTCCAAACTGCTTGTGATTTGTAAAGTCTAATCTAATGGCTTCGAGCGAGTAAAACCTACGGGTCGTGGTAAAGGCTACACTTCTTCGGACCTTGTGATTGGTGCTATAGAATCACAAAGAGCTTAATTGGATATCACATGTAACTCGAAGAGAAAATAATAACAATCAAAATGCTGAAACTCTACACTACTTCAAATAAAAGGTTAGGAACGAAGTTCTAATCAGCAGTGGAAAGAGTGATAACACCTACTGAACTTGAAAAACCTATTTTCCTGAAAAACTATTTTAATAGAAAAATATAAATTACAACTGACAGTAGTACTGGATGCTCCGTCAATAAATACCGAATGTTTCCTTATAAAAAAAAACGGCTAATATTACCATCACCATTAGTAGAGAATAAAGCCAGAAGTCTGAGTCACTCAATGAGGATAGGACTCAACATAGCAACAGCTTCCTTCTGATAGCTGTTTTACTTATTATTTACAAAACTGAAAATATACAAAACATGGTGACAAATTTTGGAGGAGGATGCCACATCAGTTAATATATATATATATATATATATATATATATATATATATATATATATATATATATATTTCGATTATAGGTGCTGTTCAACTTATAATTACATGAATCATTCATACAAAAAACAAATATAGAAGTAAAAAGCAAGAACAAATCTATTTCCATACATGAGGATGCCTGTAGGAACAGACGAAAGCTTGTAAAAACTAAAAAGACCTTATGAAACTGGAATTTATATACAGGGATCATATCATTCATATACAGGTTCGGAGTTAGTGTAACTTATTGGAATTGTTTGCGAACATGTATTCTCGCCATTTAAATCATTAACCTCTATATTTGTTTTTTGTATGAATGATTCATGTAATTATATATATATATATATGTGTGTGTGTGTGTGTGTGTGTGTGTGTATGTGTGTATACTAGCAGCATGGCCGGCGTTGCCCATGCTTGATTCAAAAATCGTACGACTCATACAGCAATCGCTATCACTTGACTTAAAATATTTTTGCCCTTCTTTGCCTTTAAAGGAGTACCCTTTGCCGTGCTGATGTTGCTACATGCCTTACTTCTTGTCTATCTCACACTGCGAATTTTTTCTAAGCTCTATACTAAACATTAAATCTGTTACGGAAAAAGAACTAAACAAAATGAACACAAAACGATCAGCTTTAAAAAAAGGACTCGTAACTGGAAAAACCGAATGAGAAAAGAATGTTAACAACAAATACTTTTTCATATCCAACTCAGTTCTGCAGAATCATATATATATATGTGGACGAGTGGTTAGAACGTTCGCATTCTGACCATGAGACTCGAGTTCGAATCCCAGCATGGTCGATTTGTCAGGTAGGTAACTTCCTGATATTATCGGCCTGGGGTATCCCAGCGTGCGGCACTTTTTGAAAGTGCCTGAAAACCATAGCATGACCAGTTGACCCAATCCTTGTGAGGGAAATTGGGTAGACGGGACCCTTGAGGGCGATCGATAGCTGTGCTAGCACGTAGTCAAAATTCATCGTAGCCGAGGGCTTGAGCGTTCTGGCCTTGTTCAAATTGTTGATCACGCTAGATAACACGCTCTCTCCCAGAAACTGTAACTAAGGTCTGCTCAGCATAGTTGCAGTATAAACCACGGGTGGGCTCTGTGATTGTTGAACCAATCGTCTATAATAGTGATTGGCTAGCCTCCCTAGTAGAAAGGTATCCTCGAATACGAGTGGCCAGCTACACACACACACACACACACACACATATATATATATATATATATATATATATATATATATATAATGTAAAAGGCTCAAACACTAATATTCCATGGTTATAATTTATTACATTGGAATCGTAATCACGACCCAATTCATCAAACCTACAAATTCCTTGATGAATCGTGATTCTAATGATATAAATTGTAATAAATTATAACCATGGAATATTAGTGTTTGGAGCCTTTTATATTATATTCTTGCTCTGTCTTGTACATAGAGCTCTACCTGGACTTTATCCTCTTCGAAATATATATATTGACCACTAATATTATATATATATATACATATATATATATATACATATATATATATATAATACTAATAAAAGCTTAATGTTACTTTCAGAATCCCGACAACAGTGTTTCGTAAATGGAACCTCTAGTAATCACCCCGTCCACTCGTCAAGGGTATCTGAAATTGACTGCTTGTGCTTCTCGATTTTTATTTTTGATATGAACTTTTCACTGGTTCGTTTTCTTCTTTTTTTTTTCATCGTGTGTTTCGCGCGCGTACGCGTAGAAAATCGTGTTTATTTGTCCTTTTCGTCGCTTTTTTCACTTTACACTCACTCCTTAACCTTTCTTCTCTCTCTCTCTCTCTTTTCAATTGTAGCCATTTTGACTTCCGGTTTTCTAGATATATACCGTCGTTTTTAATTCTTGAGTGTACTTACAATCATGAGAACATACACTTCAGGTGTGAAACTGCCTGCCAGTGGTTATGCAGAATCGATGCCCACACTGTTCATATTTACATACGTCTTATCCCCAATACCGAGCACACTTCTTCCATAAAGTTAGCAATTTTAAACAATATACGTCATCCGTCCAGAATCGATCCAAACATTTTTAATATTCGAAAACTGATTAAGCGGCCTTGATGTAACTTGAAGTTAGCAACCAATGCGGAGAGGATGATACTTAGCATTCGCGAACAGACAGTCGTCTGTAAGGTTTCTCAATTTTCCCCATTGAAATTAATGGGAATATTTCCGATCTGTTCTAGGCCCCTAAAAATTCACCACTGCTCTTTACACTTACTTTCTTCGGATCCATGGTGTCACTAAAGGAATTTTGCAAAATAACGGCAAAAAGACGCAACACAATACAAAACAACAGAGATACTTCCAGAGCAGACGTGAACACGTGTACTGTAGATGCTTAACTGAAAATAGTTCGTATCTCAAGCAGAAAATCGGCCAAACTTCGGCTCGTATCTCGTATGTACGCTCATGTCTCAAGGTATTGCTGTATTTTGACAGTTTAATTGATATTTTATTTTTATCAATGGAAACAATTGTAAATTCAGATAACCTTGATTTCATATTATTGATAAAACTTCTCAAAAATCATTGTCTACGTATTGTAGTTACTTTAGAAACTCTTAAATTTATTCCATTAAATCGTCTATTTTCTTGCTTTTCCGCTTTAATATAAATGTGCCCGGCTTCTCGATTTTGTATTTATGAACACTGATAATTTCTTAATCTTCCTTATGTGTTTTAGTAAGCTTATAATTTCGATGATGTAGTTTAAGTGACAATTCAAAGAAGTCTAGCATAAACGAGGTCAAATTAATTATGAAAGCTGTCGATTCCAATACTTCTTGCAATTTACGATGTACTGAAAGAACTGAGGTTGTTTTCCTAAATGTTCCCAAATAGATTTATAACATTGCCACATCGCTTTTACAGTTCGGTAAGAAAAAGCAACCAATCGCACACTGAAGACACGACAATCTTCAACAAGTGACAATGAAGAGCTTCAGTGTATGCAATTAACTCCTTATTTTTTGGAGATCTATAATAAAATGAATATAGGTTTCTACCCCATTGATTTCAATTTTTTGAAAACATTATTATTAGGAAAATCAAGAAGAAATGGTTCTGCAACTACTGAATTTCATCCTGATATTACTGATGCACCAGTCGTACGGTTATACGACGTTAAAACACTGGTAGAGGTTCCAGTACGATCATCGAAGTTAAGCAACGTTTGAGCCTGGTCAGTACCTAGATGGATGACCACTTGGGATTACCAAATGCTGTAAGCTTGGATTTGTAGGTGCTGTAATGGATAACGACTTGGAATTGCAAATCGGAGAACCGAGTTTCGATTCCAATCGGGTCGCTATATTCACTTAAACGCAATTTGTAATTCAATCAGAAGTCCATCACATATATGTTTCGTATTTGTGTCAAGATGCATATATTCTAAGCGAGAATAGAAATATATAAGTTCGGAAAATTCACCAACTGCTGCTCACAAGCATATTGCTAGAAAAGTTTTGCCATTCATAATAGATTCATCAATCATACATGATGCGGAAGAAATACCTTCGCACATTTTAAACTACCACCTGTATGGTGCTGGTGAACTAAATGGCAATGGTGTCATCACCTAGATAATGTCTTACCATTTTTCAGATACTATCAGTTGCCATAATGATTTGGACAGGTGCACGCCGTGCGTCTGCTGTTGAAACTTATTTTAAGATTGATGAATCTGTAATTACAAGACGGAGAGCTCATTTCATATTACGTTGAAATGATGTTGTTCCGGATAGAAAATCGATACTTTTATGGACTGAAAATGTCAGGGTCACAGGTTCAACGCTTAAAAGAAACCCAACTGGAAGACCTTGAAGCAGAAAAGGTCAATGATTTAGAAATCGTTTACAACAATTTATAGCGAATAGAGGTAAATATTTGGAGGAGGTTATTTTTAAAATCAAATGAAAAAGAAAATATAATCCTTTGTTTAAACAATAGTAGAATTATTTTTTAATAGCAATTACCTTGATCTTTTTGTCAAACTTTAAAATATCAGACGTTTTTCTGCTGCACCTTGTATTAGACATTTTAGATGTTTTGTTACTGCACTTTTCGACATTGTCTTAGGAGAGTCATATGCACATGACTTGCAAGAGTCAACCCTAACCCTAGTCAGTGCTGTTTCTTTCTTGTAGCTATATTTCAAAAGACAACTGTTTATGGCCGACCTTTCTGCACACTTACATACCGTTCTAAAAAATATGCCATGTTTTTGCTTCGTTCTTTAAAGTAAAATATATCCTGAATTTTAGATTATTTTTTAGCAACTTCATTGATTTTGTTTTGTTTTTTGGTTTGTTTTTTTTTTTTTTGCATCTGATGCGAACTTCATAAATTGTTTATTTACTGTTTTGTCATCACTCATTCCTACGACATTGCACGAGCCAAATGAGTTCTTTGTGTTCGTTCATATTCAAAATGACTAAAATTTTCAGTTTTTAATATTTAACCAAGGATAATCTTTCTGGTGGAGTTGTACAACAGGCACTGAGATCAAAAGATTTATTTTCATATTACGATAGATTAAGCGTGGTTGATCACGAATATCAATTATGAGTGTGTGTGTGTGTGTGTGTGTGTGTGTGTGTGTGTGTGTGTGTGTGTGTGTGTGTGTGTGATACGGAAGATATGGGAGTTTTGTTTGATTCGAGTGCTTATTCGCCCACTCTCTTCTGTCATGGATGAAGGAGGTTGCCACTGACGCGGAAATTTCTCATGATATTTGGTAGAGCGGAAAGAGAACGTATACACGTTTTTCCCAGTGGCAATCGTGGAAGCAGGGACATAAACTGTCTCAGAAGAAATTAGAACACATTTAACCCTTTTCATCGGCCATATCGATACACGAACCCGCTCCAGGTTCTACTGTGGCGCATTCAGTAAATACTGAATTGACCTGCGAGTAGAGATTGTTGTGGATCCCGCGTGAAAAATCGGTCTCCAATAAATGACAAACGCAAGTATTTAAGCTAAGAAATTAAACGTATTTACACAAAATACAAAAGGTAATGCTGTTAGTAAAATCCAGGAACGCCGGTTAGTATTAATCAAAGATCGCTATATACAGTCTCGAAGTAAACTTCCTTAGAGTCGGGCGTACGTGTAACTGACTTCTAACGTCAACTCAATCACAGTGTCTATGTACTTTCCACTCTGTTTCTCCACCCTGTTCCTCTACTTGTTTCTCTCACCCTGTTCCTCTACTTGTTCCTCTCACTTCATCTCTGACTGACTGTGGCTATTTTATGGCAGCAGGACGAGTCCATTTATATCAGAAAAGGGTGGACCCCATAACAGAGATTATTAGCCATATAGAGATGAGTTGATTGCTTGATTCATATTCTACGGTTTATCAACACTTTGCAGGTTATTTAAAGCCATTTTTGGACTGAAACAATTTTTTTAAAGATAATAATGGTTTAGTGATAAAAGTCTTACTAATTAACCCATAGCTGTGGGAGAAGAGGTGAATTCATACCTTTCCCAGGGGTATTTGTACGTAAGTGTATATAACGAGCCCAACAGGAATTGAAATTAGGTTCTCTCGAGCGATATTTCATTATACCACTCGCACATCCAAGCTTACCGCACCTGATATTCCCAAGCGGTCACCATCTAGATATTGGCCAGGCTCGACGTTGCTCAACTTCGGTGATCGTACGGGAACTGATGTTTCAACGTGATGTGGCCATAAGCTTACTTATAGAGATGAGATTCATCCAAAATAAAAGTAAAGTATATACATTTTTTCTGTTTTTTATTTATTTTTTTTTTTATTAATTATTGAATCACTTCACCCCAAGCAAGGCGCTAAAGCCATTAAGACGCAAGAGGTTACAGCTAGTGAAATAATCTGAGAAAGACCAGGAAACAAGGAAACAGAAGATGGGGATTAGCATTGGATTTAAAAATGAAGGTCGTAGTTGACAGAACAGCAAGAAACTAGACAAGCGAGAAGTGTGAGAAAAATGAACCATTAGCATAGAACGGACGTTTACACTTAGTAATTTTAACAGTAAAAAGATGGGACCTAGAAGCCAATCTAGTAATGCGTTTAAATTCAGCAAGTCGAGGTACCAAAAAGGAAAGCTCATCTGAACAATTGCAATGATAGTATTTATAGAAAGGGCACGAGAAAGTTACGTTACGGTGGTAGGAAAGTGACTGAAGCCGACACGTCACGTCAAGACCCCATGACATTGCATATTCTTCTTTCGATTCTGTTAAGAATCTCTTGAATCTTCCATATCAGAAGCACCTGACCAGAAGTAGTAGCAATATTCGTTGTATAGACGAATGTTAGTCTTATAAATAAGGTTCTAGCAAGAAAAATTGTCTAGCATGGAACTGTAACGCAAAATTAGATTGAAGTTTTGGAATTGTTAATTTGATATCTATGAATTTCACTAACTTGTTAATGTATCCAATAAAATTTTACTTCAAATCTTAGTTGCTCAATTTTTGCTTTGTACTAGCAGTGCTCGAAATATTTTATGGTTTGGAATTTTCTAATGAATCATAATTTCTAGATTAATGAATGAATACGTTTATATGACTATAAAATAACCGTAGAAATTCCACTATTGCAACCTTAAATATCTGAGCTTAACTTTAAAATATTGCAATGATAATCATATTTATAACCAAAGGTCATTATCTCGAGAAGTAAGAAATTACAAATGAAAACATTCAAAATTGATGTTAACTTGTTATTATGAGTGGTTTTCTTTTTTATCGCTAAAACCGGATGTCCCTGATGCCTTTTTCTCCCGCCATTGCTCTCATTCAAAACTCCATTATTTATCTGAAGTAACGGCAGAGCGCAACGCACGTGCGAAGGGATGAACACGCACAATTTTATGGTTTTACGATTGTCAACTTCGGTGATCGTACGGGAACTGATGTTTCAACGTGATGTGGCCATAAGCTTACTTATTATTACAATTACGGCAGAATACGCGAAGGTTAATTGCAATGCTGCAACGTATCCTAGTCATTCTTGTTTCGGTCAAAGAAATAACTGGGTTTCAGATTTTAACTCTAATGGAGATAGACTACAGAACATTAAAGTATACGTAAAAACAAAGTTTGTTTGGATCTTTTCTTTTTTTTTTTCTTTATTATGCATAACAGCAGCTTCAAAGTTGAACAGAATTCGAAGTATGTTGATCTTTAAGTCTGCACTTGGAGAGTTCCCTTCCGAAAACGCACAAAATCCTTGCTTTATTCTTAACTTAATCTTTTGTCGGCCTGCTGCAGAATCACGTCTTGAATATCTCAGCAACTAACAGCAAACCTTTTCTTAGATCAAGCTTTAAGCGTTTCACTATCACCTTAATAAAGCATTTACCCATCTCGCAATGCCAACTCAGCAAGTTATATGTGGATCTCAGATATAGAATACGGATTTCTTCGTTTTCCTGTTTAGCAGTTGCTTGGTAAGGAACACTTCTATCGTTGCTGCTACCAGAGCCCTTGGGAACCACTAATGTATTCAGTAGTATCTCTCACATTATTGTCTGTCTTGTAAATCTTTCAAATCCTATTGCGCGAATACCAAATAGTTTTCATTTCCAGTCCAGTACCGTCAATCCATTTTTGTATCAATCTTACCCCAAATGTTATGTAATCAAAAATAAATTCTAGAGGTTTTCAATGTTCATATTTTTTTTATCAGCTTAAAAAAAAAGTAAGACAAATTCCTTGAATTACAACAATCCCTAAATATTCTCATTTCTTTAAACCTGAACAAATTTTACTATAACATTCAGAAAAGTTAATGAATAAAATCAACATGGCGGCTTAAAAGCTGATTGCAAGATCTTATTTACTGGATGAATGTAACTTAAAACGAAGCCAGTGGAGGCGTCCTGTAGCACGCGAACAGCTTTTGATGAAAGGGAAGTAAGTGATCGTGATGGTGAGGATTCGTACAAGAGATTTTTCAAATGGAGACGATTCAGTTGAGGATTCCCATAGCAAATAAGATTTCGTAAGCATTGCTGATGACAAACTGAGAAATTATATATAATCGAACTCATTTTCAAACGTCTGCAACAGAACCAAATTAGAAAATTATACTGATCAGGTAAATTGTTACCCAATTAGCCTATTATTGTCCACCGTAAACTTATTTTAATTATATGAAAATCTGGTATTAGAAAGAAATTTCTAATTAAAAAAAATCCGTTACTAATGAATAAAAAAGTATGGTATTGATTATTGCCTGAGGTAAATATGCTATTAATTTCTCTGATCAACATATATTTTGGTGCAAGGAGGGAAACACTCTTTCTTGGCTAATTTGAAAGCGTCGAATCCAAAAATTTTCTCCGTACACAAAAAATTTCATTTTACCACATCTTTTTATCGAGTGAATTCACTGTTTGCAGATTAGAAAAAGAAAATCTAAAATCATAATCAAGTCGAATCAATCATTATTAAGGAAAAGTAATCCGATGGTAATGATGAATGATGGTTCTATAAAAATGGAACCTACTCATTGAATTTTACCATAACCTACCCATACACAATGTGTATTGATATCTCAATTCACAGCGATATTCAAACTATTAAAGGATATTCATAATTGAATTATCCATAGTCCTATCAGTGGTATTCCCATGCGTGTATTTTTTGCACATACGGCATAATGATAATCTCTATCTATAAAAGGCAGGGTGTGTGTGTGTGTGTGTGTGTGTGTGTCTGTGTGTGTGTGTCTGTGTGTGTGTTCGACGGATTTGCACCAAAATTTACATGCACATGCTTCAAGTTAGTGGGAAGGCCAAGACCGACCTTGCATTTACCAACTCCCATCGATAGTGGAAATAATCGATTTTTTCATGCTTCTACGGCAGTTTTCATGTAGTCTGCGGCCATTTTCTACTGGCCAGAGTGAGAGCCTATAGCTGGCTGCCACGAATAGGCAGGAATATTGTATTGGCCAGCGTGAGAGTCAACAGCTGACTGACATGAATGTTAACTAACATGCTAGCATGCAAAAAAATCGATAGCTGCATTCGCCACAAGTGGGAAAAATTTTAATTTGCATGGCACTTTACTCAAATTATCTCATTCGCTTGCTTAAACTCAACGTTGATTCTGATTCCACAGAACTGGGTTGGGTGTGAAAAAGTATTTGTTGTTAACAATCTTTTTTCATTCGGTTTTTCCAGTTACGAGTCCTTTTTTTAAAGCTGATCGTTTTGTGTTCATTTTGTTTAGTTCTTTTTCCGTAACAGATTTAATGTTTAGTATAGAGCTTAGAAAAAATTCGCAGTGTGAGATAGACAAGAAGTAAGGCATGTAGCAACATCAGCACGGCAAAGGGCACTCCTTTAAAGGCAAGGAAGGGCAAAAATACTTTAGGTCAAGTGATAGCGATTGCTGTATGAGTCGTACGATTTTTGAATCAAGCATGGGCAACGCCGGGCCATGCTGCTAGTAATAACTATATAAGATATATTTGGTATTTTATATGAGTTTATTGCATTTAGTTGATACGTAATATGTAGTGTTAAGTATGAACTGAAGTCTTCTTTTACTTTGTGTCCGAATACAATGTTGTTATCACACTTTGTTTTGCTTCTAGACGTTAATACCAAAGCAATGACTTCAGGCAAAAACAATCCCGATTTCTTCGGTTATATATGGGATTACAACAGCGAATAATAGAAAACCGATAAGTGATTTTGTCATAAAAGCTTATCATGGTTACTTTGAAGCAAAGCTGGGCGTTCCGGACAAATCGTGGGCCTACATATTATTTGCAAATCATGTCAGGAACACTTACGCCAGTGGACAAGGAGTACTCGAACTTAACATAAGTTTGGCATTCCGATGAATTGGCGCGAGTCACAAAATTATATTGACGACTTCTACTTCTGCTTAATCGAAATTATTGACCTCAACAAGCAGAAACGAAAATCTGTGAACGATCATTCTTTCAATTCAGCTATCAGATCTGTATCACATTTCGATAAAATCCCGATTCTTGTATTCAATGGCATTACGTCCAATGACATTAAAGAATCGAACCATGATGATGCGAATGATTTTGTCGATATGTGCAAGAATGGCAATGACTATGGTTTTTGCGGGATTATCAGCTGAACCGATATTGTTTGATCAAGAACAACTGAGAGATTTAATCGGGGATTTGAGTTTATCAAACGAATCAGTGGAATTCTTAGCTTCAAGATTTAAGGAGAAAAAACTCCTTAAAGAAGGAACAAAAGTTACATTTTATCACAACAGAAATGCTAAATTTTTCTGCTACTTCAATCAAAACAACAAACTTGTACATTGTAACGATGTCGAAGGAGTTTTTCTGTGTCTTGGCATTCAGAACAATGATGCAAATTCATGGAGATTATTCATTCATATCACAAAGCGTTATTTAAAATTTGTTTTGCTACACAACAGCAATGTATACGCATTGATACCAACTGGACACTCCACAAAAACATGAACCCATCAAGAAGGTAATGGAAAGAATAAATTAATTCCATCATAACTGGGGGATTTGTGTTGACCTGAAAATGGTTAAACTTTTAATTGGACAGCAGTGAAGCTACACAAAGTTCCCATACTTCCTTTGTTTATGGGACAGTGGAGCCAGAGATCAACGCTGGGATGGAAGAGAATGGACGGTCAGAGTAGAAATGAAAATCAGAGAGAAAAATGTGATAACTGATCCGCTAGTCTCCAGAGATAAAATTATCTTCTCTCTTCGTCATATCAAATTAAGTCTCAGGGAGCAGTTTGTGAAAAGCGCTTGACAAGGAAGATCAATTTACAGTGCATTTACTGGTCTCAGCATAGAAAAAAATCAAACAAGGTATTTTTCTTGGACCTGACATTCGAAGTTGTAATCAAGGGTGACAATTTCGTTGACTATATAAACGTTAGTGAAATGCCTCGATTTTATTTGTTGCTGTAGTAAAAGAAAGATAGATGATTATGGGAAACTAGTTGAAAGGATATTAGCACACTACATGTGTATAAAAGTAAATATTGTGTGTAGTTACTTGAACTGATTTCTAAAAAATATGGAGATATAACTAATAAACAGGGAGAACGTTTCCATGAGGATATAAAAGCATGGAGAAGAAATATCAAAGGAGACGGGATAAATGGGATGAACCCATTAATATTGACCGCCATAAAACAAATCCTGGATCAATTATAGAATTACCCTTAAATCCCATCAATACTCATTGCGACAAATAAAATCCCTGATTAATTATAACCTATCAATTCTCACCGTCACGAACCAAATCCTGGATTAATTGTAGATTCTTCTTATAGCACAAAAAATAGTCACCGTCACAAAACAAAACCTTGATTGATTATAGATACTTCTTAGAGCACATCAATGGTCACCGTGACAAAACAAGTATTGGATTAATTATAGATTCTTCTTATAGCACATCAATAGTCACAGTCAGAAAACAAATCCTGGATTAATTATAGATTCTTCTTATAGAACATCAATAGTCGCCGTCACAAAACAAGTCTTGGATTAATTATAGATTCTTTTTATAGCACATCAATAGCCAACGTCAGAAAACAAATCTTGGATTAATGATAAATTCTTCATATAGCACATGAATAGACACCGTCACGAAATCTTGAATTAATTATAGATTCTTCTTATAGCACATCAGTAGTCACCGTCACAAAACAAATCCTGGATTAATTATAAATTCTTCTTATAGGACATCATTAGTCGCCATCACAAAGAAAATCCTGGATTAATTATAGATACTCCTTATAGCACATCAATAGTCACCGTCACAAAACAAGTCCTGGGTTAATTATAGATACTTCTTATAGCACATCAATGGTCACCGTCACAAAACAAATCCTGGATTAATTATAGGTTCTCCTTATAGCACATCAATAGTCACCGTCACAAATCAAGTCTTGGATTAATTATAGTTTCTTCTTATAGCACATCAATAGTCAACGTCACGAAACAAATCCTGGATTAATTATAGATTCTTCTTATAACACAAAACAAGTCTTGGATTAATTATAGATTCTTTTTATAGCACATCAATAGTCACCATCACAAAACAAATCCTAGATTAATTATAGATTCTTCTATAGCACATCGAGAGTCACCGTCACAAAACAAGTCTTTGATTAATTATAGATTCTTTTTATAGCACATCAAGAGTCACCGTCACAAAACAAATCGTGGATTAATTATAGATTCTTCTTATAGCACATCAATAGTCGCCGTCACAAAACAAATCCAGGATTAATTATAGATTCTTCTTATAGCGCATCAAGAGTCACCGTCGCAAAACAAGTCTTGGGTTAATTATAATTTCTTCTTATAGCGCATCAATAGTCGCCGTCACAAAACAAGTCTTGGATTAATTATAGTTTCTTCTTATAGCACATCAATAGTAACCGTCACAAAACAAATCTTGAATTAATTATAGATTCTTTTTATAGCACATCAATAGTCACCGTTACAAAACAAATCCTGGATTAATTATAGATTCTTCTGATAGCACATCAATAGTCACCGTCACAAAACAAGTCTTGGATTAATGATAAATTCTTCTTATAGCACATGAATAGACACCGTCACGAAACAAGTCTTGGATTAATTATAGATTCTTCTTATAGCACATCAGTAGTCACCTTCACAAAACAAATCCTGGATTAATTATAGATTCATTTTATAGGACATCAATAGTCGCCATCCCAAAAAAAATCCTGGATTAATTATAGATACTCCTTATAGCACATCAAT
Source organism: Acanthosepion lycidas (assembly GCA_963932145.1). Taxonomy (NCBI): domain Eukaryota; kingdom Metazoa; phylum Mollusca; class Cephalopoda; order Sepiida; family Sepiidae; genus Acanthosepion; species Acanthosepion lycidas. The sequence continues at coordinate 36,179,446 of OZ010574.1, forward strand.
AGTCACCGTCACAAAACAAGTCCTGGATTAATTATAGATTCTTCTTATAACACAAAACAAGTCTTGGATTAATTATAGATTCTTCTTATAGCACATCAATAGTCACCGTCACAAAACAAATGTTGGATTAATTATAGATTCTTTTTATAGAACATCAATAGTGACCGTCACAAAACAAATCCTGGATTAATTATAGATTCTTCTTATAGCACATCAAGAGTCACCGTCACAAAACAAGTCTTGGGTTAATTATAATTTCTTCTTATAGCACATCAATAGTCGCCGTCACAAAACAAGTCTTGGATTAATTATAGTTTCTTCTTATAGCACATCAATAGTAACCGTCACAAAACAAATCTTGAATTAATTATAGATTCTTTTTATAGCACATCAAGAGTCACCGTCACAAAACAAGTCTTGGATTAATGATAAATTCTTCTTATAGCACATGAATATACACCGTCACGAAATCTTGAATTAATTATAGATTCTTCTTATAGCACATCAGTAGTCACCGTCACAAAACAAATCCTGGATTAATTATAGATTCTTCTTATAGGACATCAATAGTCGCCATCACAAAGAAAATCCTGGATTAATTATAGATACTCCATATAGCACATCAATAGTCACCGTCACAAAACAAGTCCTGGGTTAATTATAGATACTTCTTATAGCACATCAATGGTCACCGTCACAAAACAAATCTTGAATTAATTATAGGTTCTCCTTATAGCACATCAATAGTCACCGTCACAAATCAAGACTTGGATTAATTATAGTTTCTTCTTATAGCACATCAATAGTCAACGTCACGAAACAAATCCTGGATTAATTATAGATTCTTCTTATAACACAAAACAAGTCTTGGATTAATTATAGATTCTTTTTATAGCACATCAATAGTCACCGTCACAAAACAAATCCTGGATTAATTATAGAATCTTCTTATAGCACATCAATAATGACCGTCACAAAACAAGTCTTGGATTAATTATAGATTCTTCTTATAGCACATCAAGAGTCACCGTCACAAAACAAGTCTTTGATTAATTATAAATTCTTATAGCACATTAAGAGTCACCGTCACAAAACAAGTCCTGGATTAATAAGAGATTCTTCTTATAGCACATCAATAGTCACCGTCACAAAACAAGTCTTGAATTAATTATAGATTCTTCTTATAGCACATCAATAGTCACCGTCACAAAACAAGTCCTGGATTAATTATAGATTCTTCTGATAGCACATCAATAGTCACCGTCACAAATCAAGTCTTGCATTAATTATAGATTCTTTTTATAGCGCATCAATAGTCACCATCACAAAACAAGTCTTGGGATAATTATAAATTCTTCTTATAGCACATCAAGAGTCACAAAACAAATGTTGGATTAATTATAGATTCTTTTTATAGCACATCAATAGTCACCATCACAAAACAAATCCTAGATTAATTATAGATTCTTCTATAGCACATCGAGAGTCACCATCACAAAACAAGTCTTTGATTAATTATAGATTCTTTTTATAGCACATCAAGAGTCGCCGTCACAAAACAAATCGTGGATTAATTATAGATTCTTCTTATAGCACATCAATAGTCGCCGTCACAAAACAAATCCAGGATTAATTATAGATTCTTCTTATAGCGCATCAAGAGTCACCGTCGCAAAACAAGTCTTGGGTTAATTATAATTTCTTCTTATAGCGCATCAATAGTCGCCGTCACAAAACAAGTCTTGGATTAATTATAGTTTCTTCTTATAGCACATCAATAGTAACCGTCACAAAACAAATCCTGGATTAATTATAGATTCTTCTGATAGCACATCAATAGTCACCGTCACAAAACAAGTCTTGGATTAATGATAAATTCTTCTTATAGCACATGAATAGACACCGTCACGAAACAAGTCTTGGATTAATTATAGATTCTTCTTATAGCACATCAGTAGTCACCTTCACAAAACAAATCCTGGATTAATTATAGATTCATTTTATAGGACGTCAATAGTCGCCATCCCAAAAAAAATCCTGGATTAATTATAGATACTCCTTATAGCACATCAATAGTCACCGTCACAAAACAAGTCCTGGATTAATTATAGATTCTTCTTATAACACAAAACAAGTCTTGGATTAATTATAGATTCTTCTTATAGCACATCAATAGTCACCGTCACAAAACAAATGTTCGATTAATTATAGATTCTTTTTATAGAACATCAATAGTGACCGTCACAAAACAATCCTGGATTAATTATAGATTCTTCTTATAGCACATCAAGAGTCACCGTCACAAAACAAGTCTTGGGTTAATTATAATTTCTTCTTATAGCACATCAATAGTCGCCGTCACAAAACAAGTCTTGGATTAATTATAGTTTCTTCTTATAGCACATCAATAGTAACCGTCACAAAACAAATCTTGAATTAATTATAGATTCTTTTTATAGCACATCAAGAGTCACCGTCACAAAACAAGTCTTGGATTAATGATAAATTCTTCTTATAGCACATGAATAGACACCGTCACGAAACAAGTCTTGGATTAATTATAGATTCTTCTTATAGCACATCAGTAGTCACCTTCACAAAACAAATCCTGGATTAATTATAGATTCATTTTATAGGACGTCAATAGTCGCCATCCCAAAAAAAATCCTGGATTAATTATAGATACTCCTTATAGCACATCAATAGTCACCGTCACAAAACAAGTCCTGGATTAATTATAGATTCTTCTTATAACACAAAACAAGTCTTGGATTAATTATAGATTCTTCTTATAGCACATCAATAGTCACCGTCACAAAACAAATGTTGGATTAATTATAGATTCTTTTTATAGAACATCAATAGTGACCGTCACAAAACAATCCTGGATTAATTATAGATTCTTCTTATAGCACATCAAGAGTCACCGTCACAAAACAAGTCTTGGGTTAATTATAATTTCTTCTTATAGCACATCAATAGTCGCCGTCACAAAACAAGTCTTGGATTAATTATAGTTTCTTCTTATAGCACATCAATAGTAACCGTCACAAAACAAATCTTGAATTAATTATAGATTCTTTTTATAGCACATCAAGAGTCACCGTCACAAAACAAGTCTTGGATTAATGATAAATTCTTCTTATAGCACATGAATAGACACCGTCACGAAATCTTGAATTAATTATAGATTCTTCTTATAGCACATCAGTAGTCACCGTCACAAAACAAATCCTGGATTAATTATAGATTCTTCTTATAGGACATCAATAGTCGCCATCACAAAGAAAATCCTGGATTAATTATAGATACTCCTTATAGCACATCAATAGTCACCGTCACAAAACAAGTCCTGGGTTAATTATAGATACTTCTTATAGCACATCAATGGTCACCGTCACAAAACAAATCCTGGATTAATTATAGGTTCTCCTTATAGCACATCAATAGTCACCGTCACAAATCAAGTCTTGGATTAATTATAGTTTCTTCTTATAGCACATCAATAGTCAACGTCACGAAACAAATCCTGGATTAATTATAGATTCTTCTTATAACACAAAACAAGTCTTGGATTAATTATAGATTCTTTTTATAGCACATCAATAGTCACCGTCACAAAACAAATCCTGGATTAATTATAGAATCTTCTTATAGCACATCAATAATGACCGTCACAAAACAAGTCTTGGATTAATTATAGATTCTTCTTATAGCACATCAAGAGTCACCGTCACAAAACAAGTCTTTGATTAATTATAAATTCTTATAGCACATCAAGAGTCACCGTCACAAAACAAGTCCTGGATTAATAAGAGATTCTTCTTATAGCACATCAATAGTCACCGTCACAAAACAAGTCTTGAATTAATTATAGATTCTTCTTATAGCACATCAATAGTCACCGTCACAAAACAAGTCCTGGATTAATTATAGATTCTTCTGATAGCACATCAATAGTCACCGTCACAAATCAAGTCTTGCATTAATTATAGATTCTTTTTATAGCACATCAAGAGTCACCGTCACAAAACAAATGTTGGATTAATTATAGATTCTTTTTATAGCACATCAATAGTCACCATCACAAAACAAATCCTAGATTAATTATAGATTCTTCTATAGCACATCGAGAGTCACCGTCACAAAACAAGTCTTTGATTAATTATAGATTCTTTTTATAGCCCATCAAGAGTCACCGTCACAAAACAAATCGTCGATTAATTATAGATTCTTCTTATAGCACATCAAGAGTCACCGTCACAAAACAAATCCTGGATTAATTATAGATTCTTCTTATAGCGCATCAAGAGTCACCGTCGCAAAACAAGTCTTGGGTTAATTATAATTTCTTCTTATAGCACATCAATAGTCGCCGTCACAAAACAAGTCTTGGATTAATTATAGTTTCTTCTTATAGCACATCAATAGTAACCGTCACAAAACAAATCTTGAATTAATTATAGATTCTTTTTATAGCACATCAATAGTCACCGTTACAAAACAAATCCTGGATTAATTATAGATTCTTCTTATAGCACATCAAGAGTCACCGTCACAAAACAAGTCTTGGATTAATGATAAATTCTTCTTATAGCACATGAATAGACACCGTCACGAAACAAGTCTTGGATTAATTATAGATTCTTCTTATAGCACATCAGTAGTCACCGTCACAAAACAAATCCAGGATTAATTATAGATTCTTCTTATAACACATCAATAGACACCGTCACAAAGAAAATCCTGAATTAATTATAGATACTCCTTATAGCACATCAATAGTCACCGTCACAAAACAAGTCCTGGGTTAATTATAGATACTTCTTATGGCACATCCATAGTCACCGTCTCAAATCAAGTCTTGGATTAATTATAGATTCTTCTTATAGCGCATCAATAGTCACCGTCACAAAACAAATCCTGGATTAATTATAGATTCCCCCTTATAACCCATCCGTAATCACAGCCACAAACAAATACTGGATTAATTATAGATTTCCTCGTATAATCCATCAATACTCATCACTACAAAAATTAAAGGCTCGCTTTAATGGATCTACTTAATAAAAGAAAAAAATTATTTCCGATTTCTCATTATCTAATATTTAGAAAAAGACGCCGACACTCTTATGGTCATGTTAGTCGACCGCCATTAAAATATGTTACGAAGTTTTTTCCAATGGAAATTGCGTTGATTTCTTTTCGCCAGAAGAAAAATATTCGGACTGATAGATGGGTTGATACAATTTTGGAGACATCACTAATATATATTCGTAATTTTACTGTATTTATGCGCAGGTTATTGAAAATCAAAAAATTAATATACAAAACAAATTTAAAAAAGAAAACAAGAAAAATATAATTGGAGGAAAAAACTAACACTAAGATGAGATGTGTAGTGACAAATATTATGGGGATACGACAGTGTGAGTGTGTGAGAGAAAGTAAACCCTTTAATGTAATCAGAAATCATATGTAATTTCTAATTAAATTAGACAATCTGACGTGCAGGATTGAATTCTTTTGGATTCTGATAACTTCTGTCACTAGTCTCCTTATGCTATAAGTTTTTACTTTTTCATTCTATTTGATCTTATTTAGTCCTGTCTTTCACATGATATCGTGGTTCCTATCTCTAACACTTCTTCCCAATATTCTCTCTCGAGATTATATTTATACACACAAACACACCCACACAAACATATAAAGGGTGTTTCATTAAGACGAATCAAAGTCAGCAGTAAATAAATCAGTGTTTTTGGTGAAAATTTATTTATTTCTCTATTTGACTATGTCATTTAAATCATGACAATTATGTGTGAAAAATATTATCGCCAAAACGTCCACCAAGGCTTCTACTCGATGTTCAAAATTTTTGATGACGTCTCTGCATAGTTGCTCCTCGATGTCACCAATATGCCTTATTATCTCATCCTTCATCTGCTGAATTGTTGGCTTGTTCGCATAGACCTTACTTTTGAGAAGACCCCAAAGGAAGAAATCTAAAGGCGTCAAATCGCACGATCGTGGTCACCAATTGACTTCGCTGTTTTGAGAGATGATGCGACCTGGTAACTTCTCATTGCATTTCTGTTTGAACATCCATTTTCGTAATAGGCTTCAATAACTTTAAAACGTTATTTGATTGTTAATCTATCCATGGTTGAAATTGCTAAAGACTTAAGTTGTTAAATCTGAAAGAAAAAGAAAAAAATTATTTGACGCTTAAACTTAATTCACATTTAAAATCGGTCCAAGTTATTAGAACAGCCCTTACATATATATATATATATATATATATATATATATATATATATATATATATATATATATATATACATGTGTGTGTGTGTTTATGTATGTATGTATGTATGTATGTATGTACATGGAAAAATAAAAGATACACAAAGTTTTAAACATGAAATCAAGAAATTACTGAAAAATAATAAAATTAGAACTTGTCGAACATCACCCGAAAACACCCAAATTCTACAGATTATCAAAAGCACATAAACCAGGTATTCCATTGAGACTCATTATATGAGTAAGAGATAGCGCCCCACATAAACTAGTATACGATATATATATATAAATTAACACCTCGCATGTAAAAAAAATCTGGCGATCTTTTAAGTAAGTTCAAAATACGTCGACAAATATATGACTAGTTTAGATATAAAAACTTTCAATACAAACGTTCTCGTAAAGAAATGTCTAAATTTACTAAAAATTTTCTAATAAAATTTCCTCTTTCCAGACATAAAATAAAAAAAAACTGTGCCAATTAATCACTATTCAATATTTTTTCACCTTTAATAACAATGATGGGGTCACCGCTTAGCGGCGTTTTGGTTTGTCTATTCTTGAAATTTTTAGAAATTTGTACTTTCAAAAATATTTTACTGCAAAATTCTTATTTTAGATACATGGAGGATACGCTTTTAATATGTTTACATGATCCAATTTTACTCGATCTTATTAACGAACTTAATAACGTTGAACCTACGATAGATTTTAATTCTGAATCTGAGACTAATAACACCTCCTTAGATATCATGCTATATAGAACTAATAATGACCTTTTGTTGGAGGTTTACAAATAATCTACCAACAAGAATGACCTCATAAAGTTCTATTCAGACAACTGCAACACAACATAATCTGTTATAATTGTAGGATTTTATTTACGACTAGCAGCATGGCCCGGCGTTGCCCGTGCTTGATTCAAAAATCGTACGACTCATACAGCAATCGCTATCACTTGACTTAACATATTTTTGCACTTCCTTACCTTTAAAGGAGTGCCCTTTGCCGTGCTGATGTTGCTACATGCCTTACTTCTTACCTATCTCACACTGCGAATTTTTTCTAAGCTCTATACTAAACATTAAATCTGTTACGAAAAAAGAACTAAACAAAATGAACACAAAACGATCAGCTTTAAAAATGGACTCGTAACTGGAAAAATTGAATGAAAAAAAGAATGTTAACAACAAATACTTTTTCACACCTAACCCAGTTCTGCGGAATCAGAATCAACGTTGAGTTTAAGCAAGCGAATGAGCCAACTGGAGTAAAGTGCCATGCAGATTTAAATTTTTCCCACTTATGACGAATGCAGCTATCGATTTTTTTTTTTTTTTTTTTTTGCATGCTAGCATGTTAGTTAACATTCGTGTCAGTCTGCTGTTGGCTCTCACGTTTGCCAATAGAATCTTCCTGCCTATTTGTGGCAGCCAGCTATTGGCGCTAACTCTGGCCAGTAGAAAATGGCCGCAAACTACATGAAAACTGCCGTAGAAGCATGAAAAAATCGATTATTTCCACTGTCGATGGGAGTTGGGAAATGCAAAGTCGGTCTTAGCCTTCCCACTAACTTGGAGCATGTGCATGTAAATTTTGGTGCAAATCCGTCGAAAATTGCGGCCGTGCATTCGTTACACACATACACACACTCACAGATCCTGCCTTTTTCTAGATAGAGATCACTAAGAATCTGTAGCTTAAATTCAGGCAGTCAGGGTACTAAGGGGTAAAGTTCATTAGAACTTACAATGTTGCGTCTGTGAAAGAGAAAATCTATATTTCCTGTTCTGAAAGTAGCTTCAGGTATTCCAGTTGATTTTGACAGCTGTCATATTTTTCATCTTGTTCAATAGTCGGAATAATGCTTCACAATTTATTAAATTGAGGCAAATTGCACTTCGCTGATATAAAACTATTTTCAAAATGTTCTACAAGACAAGACAGTCTCTCTGAAATTCATTTTATTCAGACTTTCATTAGTTTTCTTCGCTGAATATGCCGGAAAATTGTCGTGAATAAACATTATTTTTCTAAAGGTTTTTTTTTTCATATTCGTGTAGCCCGTCAAATATAATTTATGTTTCAACCGTTATTTTGAAATAATTTAGAACTCGCCATTGGCTCATCCCTTTCATTTATAATCTCACCCCTCACTCTGCTCCTGGTAGATATTGCGACCTGTTAATCCAGAAGCAACTCCACGTGGTCTCCTGTTAGTATATATAGTGAGATTGTATCCATCACCAGATTTCTATGACTCCCGCATAGATTACAGTACCTAGTAATTCCTCAGTGTCCATCCATGTGAATAGTGATTAGGCCCAAAGTTGCTTAAGCGATCGTACGTAACCGTTGTTTCAACGGGATATGGTGGCAACCCACAGACTTCTAACCCAACGTCAAAATATCACACCACTTCTGTCTTATTCCAACGGTAAACCCTTTGGTTTAGTATGGTTTCCGCCAATAACCACTGCGGTTTTGCTCAATCCGTCTGAACTATAAATGATTTCACGGTATTCGTCTGCAAAAAGAACAGTTGAAAAATCTGTCTTCATGTTTTTTTTGTTTTTTTTTTACCATTTCACCCCAAACAAGGCGATAAAGCCATTTGGACGCAAGGGGTTACTGGGAGTGAAAGAGAGGTAAAGACTTTAGTGAGTAAAAAGGACAATAAAAGATCAGGTTTCAAGAAGACAGAAGATTGCATTTAATTTTTTGTAGATTGTAGACGGCACTGAAGGAAGAAAACGGAAGGAAGTTTCACAGACGAGAATTACAAGAAAAGAATAGAACATACGGTTACATCTCGGTAGTTCAACAGTAAAACGGGGAGACCTAATTGCCAATCTAGTAGCATCCTTATATTCATGAAGTCGAGGCACCAAGGAGGCAGGTTCATCAGAACAATTACAATGAAAATATTTGTACAAAAGACAGGGAAATCACGTCACGTCGGTAAGAAAGTGACTGAAGTCAATATCGATTACATTACAGGCTCTTCTTTGAATTTTGTCAAGAATCTCAGGATATATAGTAGAAGCATCAAACCAGACATGGCAGTAGTATTCAATGTACAGATGAATAGAGGACTGATAAATGTGCGAGATGAATTCTGACGAAAAAGATTAAGTGACGCGACATAGTGAGCCAACTTTCTTAGTAGTAGAGCCATTAATATAATCACTCGACTTCATATGAGTGACTCATTTCATTCGGTCTTCCCGGCTTTCCTTATGATATATTTAAAAGTGTTCTGGTGATAGTTATTACATGTTTATTTTTTATTAATTTAGAATTTAATGCTTTTTCAACGTCTGAAAGTTTCTTACCATAACGAAGACAGATTTTTGTAAGTCCTCTCTTGATACGAGATAGATCGACGGAAGAAAACCCTCAACTTAAGAAAACCCTCAACTTAAGAAAACCCTCAACTTAAGAAAACCCTCAACTTGCATCGGAATCGCCCAAGAGGTTCAAAGAATGTCTCCATATTTCGGTGGTACCTATTAACCATTATTTGCAATTTCGATCATTTTATTTTTTTTATGTTCTGTTTAAATTTTGTTAGCTTTGCAGTTATTAAACATTTCTTCTTGAAAATCCGTTAAGTCATCTTTACGACAAGTTTTAAAACTTCAAACGGGCAAAGTGGCTATTAATTTGAGACTGGCTTTCATCAAAATTGTGCGGAGAGATGTTGAAAAACATTTAGATTCCAATTCTTTATTTGATATGGAGATAAAAACAGAAAGTGGCTCATGATATATATGACAGGTAAAGTAGCTAATAATATATATGATGGGTAAAGTAGATATGGCAGTTGATTCGATTAATTTTGATCTTAAACTTTCGCTGTATAATGTTGAAGTTGCAGAATTAAAGGAAAAGTGTTTGGCGATGTATATTGACAAAAGAGACTATGTTGAAAAATAAATATTTGTTGTAAATGCGTTTTGTCATCCTTGGGCGACGGACATTGAAGATATTCATATTCCTGCTGTAGTGAGTATGATGTTCACTGTGTACGCCAAACCTGAGACTGCCAAACGAAACTTAGCAAAAACCGACCATTATTCATTTACCCTTTCATGTTATACGGTCATTTTCAGCTCCACATTTTCTATTCTTCAAATTCCCGCCAAAAAAAAAAATATATATGTAAAAGTGTAATTTGCTTCTTCTATGCGCCACGTTACTTTAGGACATAGAATGTTGTGGAGAGCCATGATCGCCTATCTTGTGTGGCCCTTAGCAGTTTTTCACTCTTTGCTAAGCTAGTCAGGTAAGTGAATCGCTACCTTCCCCTATCTCACTTGCCCTAGATATGCCCCGTGATGGTTGAGTTTTCCAAGGACAGGCTGATTATATATATATATATATATATATATATATAATCAGCCTGTCCTCCATATCACATCGGCCAGGCTTGCATCCGATCACACCACACTGCACAAAAACACCCTGCACTACACCTGGAAATGACACTCCTGGCTGACTCTGGATCGCTGAAGTAGAAGAACTATACATTCTTCTGGCAGGGGAAGAGCTCCGACGAACCATGGAGTGGGCTTCGCAGTGAGGAACGGCCTGCTGAATACGGTAGAACCAGACAGCAACGGCTCCGGGAGACTCGTTATTTTCCCCCTCAACACTACCGCAGGTCCTGTCATCCTCGTCAACGTGTATGCCCCGACGCTCTCTGCCACACCGCACACCAAGGACAAGTTTTATGAGAAGCTGGCAATCTCCATCAGCAGTATCCCCAGAAATAACAACTTATTCGCCTTGTCAATTTCAACGCCAGAGTGGGGGCAGATCATGACTTTTGATCTTCGTGCCTTGGACAGTTTGGCGTTGGCAAGATGAAAAACAACGGCCAGAGTGCTCGAGCTATGCACTTACCGCAACTTGTCCATAGCTAACTCCTTCAGCTCCAAGCCCCAAGGACTATTGGAGACATCCACTCTCAAAGCACTGGCACTAGCTGGATTTCATACTGATCAGACGAGCTACCTTTAAGAACGTCCTTCACACACATTCTTACCACAGCGCGAACTGCGATACAGACCACTCCTTGGTGCGATGCAAGATCAAGAGGTTCCATCGCACATTACTCGCATGGATGAGCCAGCTAGACCTTGTGTAACAGTTTGAGAACGAGCGGGCAACATCGCCGACCGGAGACTGCCACAGAGAAGTAGGCGATCTTGCTGGGCACCATGCACCGCACTGCCTTGGCCACCTTTGGTAGAAAAACCTCAAAGTCATATGACTGGTTTGAAGCAAAGTCCGCCAAGATGGCTCCTGTCATTGTGGCCAAGCGCGCCGCTCCTGCAGAATACACGCGGTCACCCAGCAAGAGAAACCTGCAGATCCTTTGAGTTGCCAGGTGCAAAGCTCATAAACTGCCAGACGCTGCACCAACGAGTACTGGACAGAGCTTAGTGAAACCATCCAGACAGTAGCAATTACAGGGAACATAAGAGGGATGTACGATGGCATCAAGACGGCAATGGGACCAGAATAGAACAAGACAACTCCTTTTAAAGATGCATTAACCCATTAATCACTCGATGAATATTATGCTCCTTATTTTTTTTAAAGTATAAACTGTATTATGACTTCCTTAAATATGCAAGTACTTCCGACGTGTCTTCCGGTCATCATCAGGCATCATCAGATAAGTTTGTATCTGTTATCGATAACACATTTCCAAAAACATATTTCGTTTTGAATTATATTTTTTCGACCCGGATGCTGCATGAATTTTACAAAAAGAAAATAGTCTGATGATGACCGGAACACACGTCGAAAGTACTTACATATTCAAGAACGACCTATTACAGTTTATAATTTTTAAAAACAAGTATATAACATTCATCGAGTGGTTAGTCGGTTAATGCATCTTTAAAATTTAGTTAGCGAAGTGATTTCGTCATTTTATATCATTAACTTTACTAATTTATTTTTGTATGAATTATTTATTGTAATATATATATATATATATATATATATATATATATATATATATATATATATATATATATATATACCACAATTCTCGCATTCTTTATTACATATTTATTTCATTGTTCACTCTTTCTCTCCCTCACTTTTGTTTCTTTCAGTTTCACCCATCGCTCCCAATCGTTCTCCCTCTTTCGAAGTCTTCCTCTCTTTTTAACGAGTACCTTTTCTCTCTCGACTCTTTACTTCTAGCGCGTGTTCATTTTAGCACTTCACTCCTTGTTTTCTTCTATATTTATTTACTTCTTAAAATCGATCGTGTTTTTTCCTCTTCATTTTTAATCTTGTCTTACTCTTCTCTTTGCCATTCTCACCAGATATACATCCGTTTCTCTCTCTCTCTCTCTCTCTCTCTCTCTCTCTCTCTCTCTCTCTCTCTCTCTCTCTCTTTAAGTTTCATGTCCACTTTCCTAAAAAAAAAATTATGCTTCATACACTTCACACGTATTTTCCGTCTATCTTCTTTTCATTTTCACGGCTTCTCTGCTTCTCTCTCTCTCTCATTCACACACGGTCTTCTTTTCTTTCTCTTACTTTCTATCTATGGGTCTATCGTCTCTCTTCAGCATTTTTTTTTTTATAATAATCAATTTCCTTGTAGCCTAATCGATAAATCTGTTATTGATTCATACAACTTGCATGCAAGCATTTCCATCAAAAGGTATGTAAATGCATTAGCGCATATATATAGAGCCTCAAAGTCTTTTATCCTTTATAAGAATGCATAATGCACAGCACACAACGGAATAACTCAACGCACGCATATCGAGACAGATTCACACTGGTCAATCCATTAACCAGCACGCTGTTGCTAGCACCTCTTCACATCTGTACTGACGTAAAATAAATTGGATTTCAACAAGAGCTCAAAGAGATGCATGTGAACCCCTAACCCTAACTCTTCACCTAGTCCTACATAACACGGATCAGTTTCCACATGCCATACTAACCAGTTTCAAAACATATCGATAGTGGCAGGTGTTCGAATAGAGACAAAAGGTCGGTTTTATTGGTACTTGTGAAGTGAATCGAGTAAACCAATTTTCATAGGAAACCTAATAATGCATGAACTTATATTTGAAGATCGAAACGCGAATTATAATTGTTGCGTTAAATAATCGGATTTAAAATTCGTTCCTTGATAAAAGAAAAATGATTAATTAATCTAACTGTTAATGACAGTAATTAATAATTAATAGACTTATTAATCACAATTAATGCAGCGAGGAATCCAATTATTAGAAATGCGATGCTACAGACTCTTCCTAGGCATCTGCTACGCTGCACGCATCAGAAATTACGTGGTGCGAGATACCATAGAACAAGAAATAGAAATAGACCCATTGAAACATCGAACAACCATCGTCAAAAAAATTATATATAGAAATATATATATGCATATATAGAGAGAGATAGAGAGAAATATAGAGAGAGAAATATATATATATATTTAGTTGTAGCATAAATCACAGGTGGGCTCTGTAGGTGTTGAGCAAGCACAAATGTGCCTGAGCGAGCATCTGCAATAGGGATTTCTATCCGCCCTAATAGACGGGTATCCTCGAATACGAGTGGGAAGCTATTATTATATATATATATATATATATATATATATATATATATATATATATATTAAAAAGAAGAGAGAAGCTGTAAATGTTTTTGGTTATAATGTGAATTTTGTGATATATGTTATACTTTATTTTCCATATTTTGTATGGATATTTATATTATAAGTTTTTATGAATATACATATTATACTATATTTTTGTACGGATATACATATATATTGATATACGTATAATATATATAGATATAGATATAATATATATGGAAATTATATTATACTTCATTTTCCATATATTATGTTTTTTGTGCGTGGTAGACTGATCCAAGAAGAATTTGGATTACTACGACACACAGAAGACAATGGTTAAACATAAGAAAAATTAGGAAAAAATATTAATTCCTTTAAATAATATGTGGGAATAACCAATCTTCGTCTGATGAAGGTCACAATACCCGAAACAAGTGTAGCAAGAAATATAGAAAATAAAGTATAATATAGAATTAAAAATATCTCATTATAAGCAAAAGCGATTCCGGCTTCTCTTTTCTCTTTAAAATAGATACCATATTTTTTATTGATACTCATAATGCAACAATATAACTAAAAAGGCTAGCTAACCGGTTTCGTACCTCGATCAACAGAGCTAAATCGAGGTAAATTTATAATGATAATCTATGAAGGGAAATGGAAAGGGAAGATAAAAAAAAATTATTGAATTGAAATTACATTAAGGCCAAGTAAAAAACCCTTCTGTTTACACAGAGGTCTTTTAGATTTAATATATATATAGCCTCCAAAACTTTTAAATGCTAACGAGAGTGCGACTTGTTGAGGATGGAAAACCAGTCAACAGTAAAATTAGAAACGGAATAAGATGCTCTGCAATTGACGACCCGTATGTATTACTCAGAACGTCCGATGGTAAATAATTAGAAGTACGAATTTTCGTAGGAACGTGTTGTCTAATCCTAACATCTAATCTTAGTTCTTCCAATGTAGTGCAAACTGCAGCTACATTTAAATAAATAAATAACAGAATTATTATGGTGGGGAAGAAGAACATCTTTTCGAATAGATGTCAAGATCGGTTCGATAAAAAAAAACAACACGTGTGTTATAGGCGAAATAGCACTGATTTACAGCCAAAGAAATTTGCTTCGCGTATCTATCACTAATGTTACCCAGCCAGGAAAGTAAACAGGACATCTCTGCACAAAAGCAGGTTTCATTTTCATTTTATTAAAATCGGAAATTTTATTACTGATAATGGATTGCACAATCTCTAATGGACAGGGGGGCATTGTTACAGAGGGTCATGATAATAAACTTGATCTCATCATCCAGGTTGGTCTTAGAAAAGATCATTAAGGCCCTATGTGTAAGGGTGTTAATTAAATTAAGCTTTTATTTCGTGGGACAAAAAGAGTCCCAACGGGTATATAGACCAGTAAAGGTCGGTTTTCGGTACACCCAAGTAAGGAAACCAGAAGTTCTGCATACAATGATGTCAAAAAAGGGAAGAGAAGAATTCATTTCCTTGTCCAGTACAAACTTAAGAGCTGGATTAATGTTATTGAGGGATGTATACAAAAAGTCTGCTTCAGTCTCATTGCTGAAGAGAAAAAGTATTCATACACATCCAAGAACTACCCTCTTACAGACAAATTTAAGTTTTTTTGACATATCTAGACTTTTACCTGCATCCCTCTTACAGAGACTATTGTCCACTCCTCTTATTCCAAGAACTATTTTTATTGAATTACTGAAATTTGCCACAATGACGAATTCACTTTTGACGGCATCATGACACAGAAATATTGAGGGAGTCTCAATGGGTTCTACTCTGGGACCAGTGTTAGCTAATATCTTTGTACGTTTTCATGAAGATGGTTTGTTATTCGGTTTTAATAAACCTGATGTTTACTTACGTTATGTGATATATATATATATATATATATATATATATATATATATATATATATATAGAGAGAGAGAGAGAGAGAGAGAGAGAGAGAAATATATATACAGAGATGGAACGAGAAATATATATATATATATATATATATTATATATATATATATATATATATATATATATATATACATACAAATATTTGTATAGTAATATATAGAGAGCAATAAATATATAGAGAGAGAGAAAGTGAGGAATATATATAGAGAGAGAAGTATATATATACAGCAATACATATAGTAACATATATATATATATATATATATATATATATATATATATATATATATATATAAAAGTGAACATTGAAGTCAAAACTCTGAGGCGACAGACTGATTTATTCTTGTCGCAATCATCAGGCCACATGTGTTGGGTTTTTTCTCGGCTATTTATATATATGGGTCAGTGGTGCATTGTGGGTAGTCAATTCTAACGGTTATTTTGGCGAGAGTGGTTTATTTATTTGGATTAATTTATTTTACTTGTCTTTTATTTTTATCTTATATATTTATACGTTTCAGTTTTCGATGTTTTAGTTATGTAGTAAAAAAAATTTTAAGATTATTTTGATCGTTTATTTTATAGTTTGTTTTTGGTCTGAGAAGCTATTTTCCATCCAATTTTTAGATTGATTGTTCTAGTCTATTCTAACTGTTATATTGGCAGGAGTGGCTTGTTAATTTGTTTATTATTTTATTTAATCATTTATTTGGATTGATTATTTTTACTTGTTTTTGCTTATTTATTTTTTATTTTTATTTATTCTAAGGGTTATTTTGGCGGGAGAGGTTTGTTAATTTGTTTGTTTATTTATTTATTTATTTGGATTAATTTATTTTACTTGTTTTTTTCGTATTTATTTTTATTTTATATATTTTTATTTATTCTTTTTGGTTTTGATCATTTATTTAATAGTTTATTTTGGTCTGGGAAGGTAATTAAAGCTATTTTTCGGCCACTTCTTTCGCCTCTGAGTGTTAACTTCAATGTTCACTTTTATATTTACATACGCTCTATGCCTGATATTGAGCACTTTATTCCATAAATATAGCACACCTTAAAACTATATTTCTTCATAGTAATAAATATATAGAGAATATATATATATATACATGTAGAAATATGTATATATATATATTATATAGTAATATATATATATATATATATATATATATATATATATATATATATATATATATATATATATATATATATATATATTACTATATACATAAATATATGTCTATATATTATCAATAAAAAGAATGAAGAATATCGAATATATATATATAGAGAGAGAGAGGGAATATATATATATATATATCGGACGAACATTTAAGCTAGCTTCTGCGGAGGACTCTTGATTGGGCTTTCGGCTTGTTCATGAGTTTAAGTGTCCTTAAATCTTTGCATATTCCTAGCATAGGAAGCTCTCCTCACTGCCGTTTGATCTGGGTTTTCCATTGCATGGGACTTGCTTTTCCTCTCTGCCACCTTGACGATTATGATTGCAATCTGGTCCTCTGTTGGCGGAAAATTCTTTTTGCGAGACATAATGCTACAGTATGCGATAGGCAACAATAAACTACAGAAGAACTCAAAATTGATCGCTGCATTTAAGCATTGCATTAATATTTAAGTTTACCTTTTAAAAGTTAGACGATAATTCTTCTGCCGTCACTTAATTTAAAGACAAAGTATAATCACGTAAACAGATCGCTGAAAATAATCGCAGGGATGAAAAATTCAAGATTTCTTTAACATGAGCTATTGAAAGTTAGATAGTTGCGTCCCTTTAATTGAAAAAGTATGACACAGTGACAAACTAACATTCGCATTTATTTTATAGATATACATATTATCTCACACTGTTAATACGACTTGGAGTTTCATGCCAAACGCAACCTTCAGGCGCTGATTTTATTTACATACATCGTCTCAAAATAACAAGCTACATCTAATATTTGGAAGACCTTCAAATTTCTGAGATTTAAAATTGACTCATCATCCAACTCAAAAATTGTTAATTTCCTAGATGTTACTTTTAATTTCTTCAATAACACCTACGAACCCTTCAAAAAAACCTATATACATAAACGTCAACTCGAACCACCCCAAAGCAATCATAAACCAAATTCTCAACACAGTCAACGTCAGAATAAACAAACTGTCTTCTAGCCGCAAAATTTTTAATGAAAGCAAATTTAAATATAATCAAGTCCACTTAAAGAGTAAATTCCAACAGACATCAACCTATATAGAAAAACCAACAACGCGTCAAATAAATCCAAAAACAGAAAAAGGAAGATTATTTGGTACAACCCTCCATTCTGCAAAATATCCAACATCAATATCGTTCTTAAACTTAATAGATAAACACTTTAATAAAAACAAGAAACTGAAAAAAAATTAATAAAATGAATTTGAAAATTAGTTACTCATGTATGAACAATATAGAGAAAATTATAAACTCACTCAATAATAATATTATTAGAGAATTTAAGGCTAATCAACTAGAAAAAATACTTCTACATGTACTTGCTGAGTAAAAACTAAATGCCCAGTGGGAGGAATATGTATGACAGAAAATGTGGTGTACGAAGCCTTGATCTCCACCAAAGAAAATACGAAACAAAAAAAAAAAGATTTATATTGGAACATCTTCTGGTAATTGAAAACGGTGCTTTTATAACCATTGCCATTCCTTCACTAATGAATCTCTTAAACACCAAACAGCGCTATCGAAATACTATTGGGATCTGGTGGAAAATGGATTCACCCCACAGGTGAAATGGAGAATTATCTCAAGAGCTCGAACTCCTAGAAACTATAGAGAAAGATGTGACCTCTGCATTAAGGAATCTTAATAATCAAACGTAATGATCCTAAGAAATTACGAAATCACTGCAATGGGATTATCTTTAAATGCAGACACAAACATCGTCTCAAAATAACAAACTACATCTAATGTTTGGAAGACCTATCCATGGAAACTCAGGAAGTTTAAATTAACTATACTTGAAATATCAACTGGTGTCTCTCTATATGTAAGTTTAATCGCTTACCGTGTATGTTTCCGTGAATTTGAATGAAGTTTATTGGTAAGAGTCATTTTATGATAGTAATACCTAGTTTTCTAGTGGTTTACAGTGGAATCAAAATAAAACTTAATCTTGCCTTTATGCTTAATGCTAACCTTATAAATAACGCCTTTATTCATACATTTATGATTTAGTGGACAGGTAATGTTTTTTAAATGATTACACTTTCTATCTGTATTAATATTATTATTGAGGTTGTTTAAATATTCGTGTATTATGTTGTGCTATATACTGTTTTGGGGGCAACTGTAGCTAATGTTAATGTTGTTCTTGTTGAAGATATTTTTGAGTAATGATATATGGCTTGAACGCATATATATTTGTGTGTGTATAGAGATTTATATATATAAATATATATAAATATATATATAAATAAATATGAATATATAGATAGATAGATAGATAGATAGATAGATAGATAGATAGATAGATAGATAGATAGATAGATAGATATTGAAGTGTTATCATTCTCTGCTGATAAAGCCGAATTCTTTGCCCGTAGATTCACCTCAAACTCTTCTCTTGACTCATCTGGAGTATCCCTGCCTAACTTTCCACTTAGAACTGAATCTCTGTCGAGTGATATGCATATAACTTCTTCCATGGATCCTGCTATCATCTCTAGCCTTGATCCTCACAAAGCCTTTGGATCCGTTCTTATCCAAGTCATTGTTATTATGAACAGTGCTCCCGAACTAGGTCCTGTTCTTTCGAGACTGTATAATAAATGCGTTGATGTCTTCTGCTTTCCTGCTTGCTGGAAGTCAATGTCTGTTGTTCCAGTTTTTAAGAACTCTGGTGAACCGTCTGATCCATCCAACTATCGGCCTATTAGCCTTCTTCCTCTTTTGGGGAAATTCCTAGAGGCCCTAATCAATGCTGAATTGGTTCATCATCTCTCATCACAGGACCTTTTCTCAGACAAGCAATAAGGTTTTTGTTTCTCCAGATCAACTCCTTATGTACTGATGATAATTGCGGAAAGAATATATTATGCTCTAGATAATAAAAAACAATGAAACCCGGGCTGTAACATTGAACATCTCGAAAGCTCTTGAGAGCGCCTGACATTCAGGCCTTCTCCACAAGCTAAAAAGGTCACGTTACCTACTGGCATGTTTTTGACTTTATCCAGTCGTTCCTATCAAATCGTAAAATAAAAGTTGTCCTGAGCGACCACTCATCTACATCCTTTCGAATTAACGCGGGAGTCCCACTAGCGCCGCGTCCTTGGTCCTAAGCTGTTTTTAATCTTCACTAATGACCTCCCCAATGGCATCAGATCTCAACTTAGCATCTTCACTGACGGCACTAACATTTACTCCTGCCTCTAATCAGTCAGACGTGGTCAAAATGGCAAGTGATGTACAAAATGACAAGACTGTCGTTAACTGAGCCAAAAATGTCTAGTCAATTTTAACGTCTTCCAAACTAAACAACCCTCCATTAATCATCTGAGAGACCACTCTCTGCCTTCCATCAGTGTGGCAGAAAATGACTCATTGCCTCTCTACGGGCTAACGTTCTCAGATAACATGATGCGGAAAGACTACTGCTAAGAAAGTCGGTTCACTGTGTCGGGTGAGATAATTTTTCTCTCTAGAATCTATTTTGCATATCTATGTCTACCATTCGTCCATGCTTAGAATATTGCTGCCATATATGTTTTCTGCTATTTACCTGGATGGAGCTCCTTGATAAGAACCAAAAGAAGGATCAGCAATATTATTGGTCCTGATCAGGCGGCTCAGCTTCATTTACTTGCCCACCGCCATAAGGTTGACTTTTTTTTTACCTTTTTTTTGAACCTTTTTTTATAAATAGTTTCAGGGTAATTGTTCGGATGAGGTCTTCGCTATGGTACCTAGACTGTATGAATTTAAGTGTAATACGAAAGTGTCAACGAGATCTCATCAATTTACAGTTGAGCTAGCTAGATATAACCGTAACTTGTATGCTAACAGTTTCCTATCTCGCATATCTCGCTTGTAAAACTCCCTCCCGGTTCCATGATTTCTAGCCAACTTTAATCTCTCTCTCTCTCTTTCTCTCTCTCTCTCTCTCTCTCTCTCTCTCTCTCTCTATATATATATATATATATATATATATATATATATATATATATATATACAGTTTTAAAAACAAGGAATTTGTTGATTTTAATTTTATTTGTCTCTAAGGCCCTTTCAACCAACATCTCATCAGGAGACAATCGTTGGATCATTAATTAACGAAAAGAACAGTAACGAAAATAAAGAGCAAAAAAAAGGGGGAACACACTAAAATAACAAACAAGTATATATACTTGTAACGAGGGGAGGGGAAATAACGTGTAAATAAATTAGCGAGGGACAGTTAAAATAAAATATCCCCCAACAGATTAAGGGACTTTACAAATTCTTTCTGTCGGCAGAGAGAAGGTTTCCTTAATCCTATACAGACTGATTCCAAAATCTTCAAATGAATGATCTTAAACCACTTTTTTTTTATACGACTTGGCACAGGCTATATTCTCAAGTAAGTGTTGAGCAATAGCCGATTCCATATTTATGTGGGGAAGATAACACATTTTCTCTATCTTACCAAGTCGTATTTTGGAAGGTACATGCTGGTTGATTCTAGTTTCTAAATGCAAGGTTGTACGCCCTACATAACCAGCAGCACACTGGCAATTAAACTCATATACTAAATTACTCAATTTGATGTAGGGCAATTCATCCTTGCGAAACGACGGAAACACAGACGTAGTTCGAAAAATGCAACGTAAAGCAACAGATGGAAAACAACCAGAAACCGACTTGCTAACCTGCTTAATTAAGCCTTGGCCACTATCCCCAATCCAGGGAATCTTCAAATACACCGGACATTTAGAAGGCCCCTGGACTTTAGGGGAAATAAATTCCTTAGTCTTGTTACTAATAATATAGTCAATAAGGGCCTCCGGGTAGCCATTACTGAGGAAAATCTCCCTAATGTTCTCAAATTCACGGTCCAATCTAGTAGGAGAACACATTTCAAGCGCTCTGTACACCAAGGTTTTAACAAGATTGATTTTCCTTCATGTAGGTGCAAACGAACGCCAATTCAAATAGAGACCCGTAAAGGTGGGTTTGCGATAAATACTTGTAAGAAAACCCCCTCTACTACGCTCAACAAAAACGTCCAAAAAAGGCAGACAATTGTCCTTCTCCCCTTTCATAGTAAAGGACAAACGTTTGTGTAAGGAGTTAAGCTCAGTAAAGAAGTTAACAGCGTCACTTTCATTAGAAAAAGTTGCAAAAGTGTCATCGACGTACCTGACATAAACAAACGGTTTAGACACTTTACTAAAAAGTAACATCTCGTGGTAGCCCACAAAAATATCAGCCAACGCAGGGCCAAGGGGACTACCCATCCGGACCCCATCCACTTACTGTACATGACATTATCAACATATATATATATATAATGAAATGAATTGTCCGACAATTATTTGATATATTTTCTGTTTATACGTTATTTTTATAGATAGAATTTATTTAAGTAAATCGGCCTGAATATTCGAGAAATTTCGGAGAAAATATGCTTTCTCCGATAGGAATCAAACCTGTACTCCTATGCAGACAATGTTATTTCATTTGACGTGCTATACTGTTTAGCTACAGAGAAGCGTCTGCTTAGCAAAGTCAAAATTACTGTTTATAAACACACAATCATATCTGCTCACGAAACGTATCTTAAAGACTTTTTAATTAAAAACAGAACATTTACTTAAATAAAATGTATGTATAAAAATAAATTAAAATATATATATATATTATATATATATGTGTGTGTGTGTGTGTGTGTGTGTGTGTGTGTGTGTGTGTAATATTTATCATTTATGCTTAATATCCATTATTTATCTCAAAAACGTAAAGAAATGAAATACAACTTCCCTAGCAAAATAGCCAAAATGGCCATAAATTAAAACAAATAAAAATAAAACCAGATACATGTCCAGAGTCGGGAAGGCTCATACAAAAGTAGCTGCACTCGGAAAAAATAATGAAAAAGGGAAGAAGGTGAAAAGTCCTAAATTAGTGAGTATGAAGTGAAAAAGATAAAAAAAAAAACGAAGGGGAAAACGATCACGACTTCCTATACGTATGCACATCCGTACAGACGAATGGGCGCATGCGCACTGGCGCACACACGAACATGAAGAATATGCATAAGGGAAAAAATGGTGAAAATATAAGCTTTAAATTGTTGAAATCCTCAAATATATTGCTGATAACCCCTGAACAGGTCCGCCCACGAAAATCCGGTGTCCTGATACTTATCAATCAGATAAGTGACAATCTTTTACTCACATTAAGCCTACACACGCACACACACACACACACGCACACACAAATATATATATATATATATATATATATATATATATATATACATATATATATATATATATATGCAAATGGTTAAATATAGGTAAATGTACGAGCGAGCGTTCGTATTCAACCATAGATACATCACCAAAAAATCCCACCACCATCCTAGAATACGGAATAATTTACATAAGTCGGTCTAATTTAGGCTATTCACCAACTCTAGCAATAAAAACATTTTGGCAAACATACGTAGAAGCACTAGAACGTAGTAACTATAAAATTAACTTCGGATTCTTAGCCAATAACGATAATGACGCCAACAAACCAAAATATCGCCAACGTAATATTATTTGGTTTAACCCGACCTTCAGCAAAAACGACAAAATTAATATAGGAATTTTTTTTACTTTAATCCATAAGCACTTCCCCAACACTAAATAAGATTTTCAGCAAAAACAACGGCAAAGTTAGCTACAGTTGTGCTAAAAACATCGACCAGTATATAGCATGTCACAACTGTTCCATTTTAAACAGTTACTTCAGCAACCTTCAAAGCAACAACATCCCCACAATTAATAATTGCAACTACAGAAAAAACAAACCCTGCCCATTAAACGGTAAATGTGTGTCTAAATCGTTAGTTTATAAAGCTGAAATCAAATATGAGAGCGAGGTGAATTTTTATGTGGGCTCTACGGAAAACCATTGGAAATCACGCTTCTATCACCATCAAATGACATTAGGCAATATCAAATATAGTAACAGCACTGACCTCTCTAATTTTTCTAGAAACTAAAAAGCAAGAATAAAAACCCAATTATCACCTGGGAAACAGTAACTAAAGCTAAATCCTTCAGCGGGAAAGGCAACAGGTGTAACCTATGTCTTTCTGAGGAATTAATAAACCTGAAATATAAAAACAGTCCTAATCACTTAAACAAGAGAAGTGAGTTAATCAGCACCTGCCTACATAGATCCACATTTCTACTCAAGCACTTTGACACAGATTAGTAGAGTCTACCCGGACCCGAGAACTACATATACTAGTAATGATATTATTTATCTTTATTAATATTTTTACTTTTTGCTACCTTTACTATACAGCTTTGCTAATATTTAGTCGTAACGCATTTAACTTTTTCGCTAATCCATTATTTCCATTATTTTATCTTTACCATTTTTATTATTATTGTTTTATCATTTGCTTATTTATTTTATCTTTATTTTTATTTGCGTTTATTATTTTATTTATTTATTTGATCTATTTATTTACATATTTATATGTTTCTATTTTGTTTTATATTATTTTATTTGCATTGATATATATTATTTTTATTAGTACGTTAATTTTTTTCTATCACGGCATATTTTATTATTATTGATATCCCTATTCTTATTTAGTTTATTAATATTAATATTAATAAAATTATTAATTATTTTATTGATTTTCATGGAAAAAATAGTTTCACCCTTGATTTTCAAACGTTTTTTCTTGTTTGTGCCTTTTGATTACTACAGCGTCTCTACAAATTAAAATTTATAATTCTTATTTCCAACATTATTTTCAATCTTAAATACTAATCTGGGCCTAAATTCAAATACAAAATTAAACTACCATTCATTTAAATATTTTAACAACAATAATAATCCACCCCTACAGTAAATATCTCGCGAATAAACGGAAATATTACAGAAGTGCTGTTAACCCCAAAAATGCACCTGACGAAGGAAGAACTTGTGAAACTCAGAGTTGTGCAATCAATGTAAGATATTCTGTATATTTCTTAATATATATATATATATATATATATATATATATATATATATATATATATATATATATATATATAATAGATAGATAGATAGATAGATTATTATTGCCACACCAGGATAAAATGGTCTTTAAAAGGGGGATCATATTTTATTCATAAAAAAGGATACAAAAGTATCGTATCGATTAAAATTTTACCTACCTTTCGGCCGACACATCTTCAGAAAAAATAATATCGTCGGTAAATAAAACTAAGTGGTTAAAAATAAAAATTATTTTCAACAACGTGTTAAAATATACCAAAACTAGGGGAAGGGACAAAAAATATGTGATATGAGATCGACTATGTGGGCAAGACTATCCAGTGGTTAGAGGTTAGGATCACCCAGCATGTTCCTGGCCAAGTACGTAGACATGCGCCTGTAACATCCGGGTGTTCACAGGCTCATGATTTTGCTATCGTAGAGCATTTATTTAATTCTGTTGCTTGCAGGACGAACTATTCTCCGGAATTCTTCTCTGTCTTACACAAGGCACGGACCAGACTCCACTTGGACATCTTGGAGCCTGTTGTTATTAATATATAACGCCCTCCACCCCGTGTAAGTAGAGAGAATTAAAACACAACTTGGCCTTGTTCGGGGAGCCGGTTGCCAATTTAACGCCTAACTAGGAAAATATATTTTTGTCCCCTCCCCTAGCTTTGGTATATATTTTAACACCAGTTGTTGAAAATAATTTTTCTATTCAACCACTTAGTTTATTTGCTGACGATATTATTTATAATTTTACGACGATTTTATATTATTATAAAACTTGAAGAAGGAATTTATCGTATTACCTGTAATAATTTCTACAAGGAACACATCGGAAAAAACCTCAAGGAATTTAAATAAAAGATTATATGAACACAAAAGGGATCTATTAAAAAACAACACATTAAATCCCTTAGCTGCTCACCGTAATGAGATTGACGACAATCTTGATTTAAAAAATGCTGCTCAAATTAACCCTTTGAGCCCTGCGTTCCTGAACAATTTTAATCCTCCTGCATGAGCTCCTGCTAGAGCTCCTGAGTCAAAATTCGCAAATAATGGGTATGTAATGTTGTACGGTAGATATAAAAATAGTTACAAGTGTTTACCCACCGTTCAACCGGTAGCTGGGTATTACGTCATTTTTCTCTAACATCGGTAAATCGGTGGTCAGGGCTCTAAATGGTTAAAATAGAAAACAATTCACTAAGATGAAAATGTTTACAAAGTGCTTTAATCGCGAGGTAATTTCCGTCCAGTTTCTTACAACGTTTCACCATTCTTAGCAGATCCTCTATTGTTAGCTATGTGAGATTGGAAAATTGTTGGAAAAGAAAACAGAAAAAGAATCCAAAAGAAACGGGATAGATTATGTACCCAAAAATACATTGTTTTAAAATTGCCTGCGTCTCTCGTTCGTGCGGACTTAGTATTAGGTTGGTGCCAAAATAATGACGTAATAATGTCGTTTTTTGACGTTATACGTCAAAAAACGACATTATTACGTCATTATTTTGGCACCAACCTAATACAATGAAGTCGTAAAGGACAAAAGGCGTCACGCGAAAACTTTTTTTCCTTTTGTCATATTTCTTTCCCCTAAAATTGTTTCTGATATATAAAAAATATTATATACTGATATCCAATATATATATATATATATATATATATATATATATATATATATATATATATATATATATATATGGGGTATCAAATGACAGTTGGAAAAAAAATCATACATTTTGCTGACGCGTTTCGTCTTCCAACTTTTTCAAGGCAAAAATGAAATCGAAATGTTTTTGTTGTTATAGTTACATTAAAAATCTAAATTTAAAAAGATAGACGCTTCTGTCTAAGCCTTTTTTTCTGGTTAATGTAAATTACCTTTATAGTAAGGGATATTTTTTTTTTTTTTCATGTCGACAATATAGATTGTCTTGTCCGCAGAATTCATCTGGGAATTTAGCTATATATATATATATATACATATATATATATATATATATATATATATATATATATATATATATATATATATATATATATATATTGAAATAACTTCACGTCTGTATATATAGTCCCCGGAACTGAGGAACATTATCCCCTAGCGTACTAAGATGTATGCTGCATTCATCAACTCATCAACGCATGCGCAGAGATAGGCACCGAGACCACTGCTCAAAGAACGGAAACACTACTGACAACATAATCTAATTTACAAATGTCTCCCAGGGAAAATAAAATCAAAATCAGAAATTCTTATCTTAACTGGATTACATTTGGTGACCTCTGAAGAAAAGCAAAATTAACATGAAAAAACAAAAACTGGAAGAAATTTCCCGAAATGAAACAAAACCGAATATTAAAAATAAAACAATATCACATAAATAAAATGAGAGAGGAAAAAGAAAAAAAAGAAAGAAAAGAATACAAGATCTCCATTTTTGACACTATCTTTCTTTTCTATTCTATCTATACCTACTTTCCTACCTTACCTGGTACTTTCCGGTTCAAAGATTTTTTTTCCATTGACAACAGTTCCTTTTTGTAAACAAACAAGCAAAAAAATTTAAAAAAAAAAAGGAAAAACACGTTGAAAAGCGATCAATCGATCAGCGTCTTTCTTTCCCTCCAAAACAAACTGATTAATCTTCCCTGTCGTCTTAACTCAGTTTGGTTTTAAGAATCTTTTTCTTTTTTTAAATGGTAAAAAGCAAACTATTTCTACAGCAAAAATATTCCAGCTTAGATGGTTGAACGCTTCACCACACTGTCCGTCTTCTGTAACACATTCCTGAAGCCTGTTGATAGAAAACATACATAAGACTTCGAATGGCACCTATTGCCAGCCATCTCCGAGATTTGGTGCGATTTAAAGATAGCATATATTCATGTATATTTCAAAGTATAGCTACAGCTATATATATATATATATATATATATATATATATATATATATATATATATATATACACACGTAAACCAGCATTACCACACGGAAAGAGTAGGTCGAAAAAGCTACTCTGACTTTCTCGCAATGTGATCGTTATACAAGTATTTTTCTTGGGTTTTTGTATATTGGTTCCTCTATTTTCTTTTATCGCTTCAAGTGTTTGTTTTTTGATTTTTTTTTTTTTTTTTCATTTGGTAGGGCTTGTGCTGGTGGAGCTGCATTTGTAAGCTTTACCGATATTCTGATTTCCTATATATATATATATATATATATATATATATATATATATATATATATATATCAGGTGTAACAGCAAAATTGTTCAAATCATGTAAAAGCAAAAATGTCCATTTGTTAGATTAAGCTTTGAAACGTTGTAGCTTAGAAATGATTAAAGATATCTTACTGGAATTCTCCGAGGGGTTTATAACACTATTGGACTCTACATTAAGCAATAAGAATGTATAATTACTCTCCAAGCTTAATAGAAGTATCGTGATGAAATCGATCATAGACGAAAATTACATGTTCATCATTAATTAATCATAGCTAAGGATCAGAAGGTCGTGAATGATTGAAATAAAGTTCAAATATATATCTATTATTCCAGGATCATTTTCCAACTTATTTCGCCCTCGCTAACGTCCTAATTTTCTGTTCTGGAGTAACAAGGTGTCCCACATTTTTCAAGTACGATTTCATACAGCAACCACTGTTTATAAAATCTCCCCTTCCTCTCCGAGAGCTCAATCGAATTATTTCGAGAGCATAAATACATATATATATATATATATATATATATATATATATATATATATATATCATTTCGGCCGAAACTAGTCGAGGAATCTAAATGGAATAATAATAAAAAAAACGAAAGAATATTAATCTACAACCCAGTGTGTCTGAAGATTTTAATTTTTTTTATTGTTCAAAATATATATATATATATATATATATATATATATATATATGATTGATTGAGTTTTTTACAGCTTATCAAATTTTCAGTTATTTAAAGCCAGAAAATATTTTTAGACTATAAGAATTTGTGGTGAGATAATCATGTTACAAGTCTTACTAATTAATCAATACTCGAAGGAGAAGAAGTGGGTTTATACCTTTGCCAAGACAATTTGAGCGTAATTGAATATATCGAATTTAAGCTCTTTTGTATGTATGTATGTCACACTTGTCAACCACAAAGTAAATGAATCATTAAAGGTATGAGAACGTTAGACTCAAATATGCTTAACATAGGTTCTTAAAACTTACAACTGCATCTATATGCAGGCAAATATGTTTTTAGATAAGAAAATGCACCAAAACACACAGAACTATTAACACGCAGGTACCTTCTACATGAAGGTACCCGCTTCCCACATTTGAAACTCAAAATAAAAGTAAAACTATATATAAATGATGATTTCTTATTAATAAATTATATTTCTCAACAAATGAGTTAACAATGTCAATTTTCTTTCATGAAAACTTCGAAAAACATTTTGGCAATTTTCGGGCGTTATCGAATCTACTCTTATTCAATTAATTTCTTTAAATGCTGGGTTTTTCTAGTTTTTTGCTGTAAATTACATTCATAACGTAGCCCCAAACAAAAAATCTAGATGTGTGATAAGAGAAGTCCTTGCTACCCATATTAGTATTTATTATTATTCTTTCATAAGAAAACAATCTGTTAATTTTTTAACCAAAAAAGATTCCTGTGCAGGTGCACTCTCCTGCTGATTTATTTTTTATTTTGTAAAAAAGTTGACTCAAGGGTTGGCGGGGAAAAAATAACCCTCCATCGACTTGGGCTATTCATATGAAAATATCGTCCTGAAAAAGCATCCACTGACTAAAATTCTTAAGTCACATGAAAAGAAATAGCAGTCCCGATAATGCTTTTTTATGCTAAGCTGTGTTGGGCACCTCGACGTGGTGTAATGGTTAGAAAGCTTGTCTTGCTAGATCAATTACGACTGAGTAGTGAGTTCAATCCTTACTGGGTGTCTCATACTTTCGGCCTTGTGCCACATCTAAGCCGGGCTTGGAAAATCACTATGCTAATCTGTGTTGTACCTTGTAGGCCAGCTCAGCACTGCAAGATCCATAAAGCTGCGCGCTCTTAAATGCGAGTTTACAGAGATAGAATAGTTTTCATACACATTGAACGCATGATGAGATAATCATAAGCATGCATTTTTAATAATACACAAAGACGCACACATGTACACTCCCCCAATGCACACGGTCACAGGTATACATACAACTAAACACTAATGCATACGAAAAACAGATGTACTTTTTCTATACTAGTTGGCTTTCGGTTATATTCTCTTCTGGTTCTTTGTCTACTTCCATTACAGAACTCTAGTTTAATTTGACGGATGAACGAGATTCAACGGGAAATTATATTCGGTTCAAACTTCCATGCACCGAAAACAGGATTTACCAATTTCATCACATTTATATATTCCTGTTGTCATCCTGTTTGACGTTCGAAAAACGGTTTCACCTGTGGAGATAATTTCTAGAATTCAAGTGCAACCAGCAAAAGAGGCCAATTATCTTGTTTAATTCGTGAAGGATCACCAGAGAAAGCAATTACCGAATTTTAGTTTCTCTCTTTATTTATTATTATCCACGTCAAACTTTTCATAATAAGACCTGATTTTGGATACATTTTACGATATATTTATATCTATATTAGTACTATAGCCAGTGAATTTCACTTTATATATATATATATATATGTGTGTGTGTGTGTGTGTGTGTGTGTGTGTGTGTGTGTGTAAAAATATATAGAAAATAGGAAAAAAACTCGTTAGGTAAATAATCCAAAGTTCTTTAGTATTTTTGTTATTATTTAAAAAAAAACAGTGCTCGATACAAAAGTAGAGCCTAAATATAATTATTTATTTACAAATATGATTCCAACGCTACATAAGAGTTCTCATGTTTCAAAACTTCAATATAATTATTTGAATTAAATTGAATTGAATTAAAGTACCAAGCTCTGTTCCATCTTCAAGCGAAATTTTTTTTCGAATAGCTAATTCCTGAAATTTACGCGTTTTATAAGCATATTCATTATTAAAATTAAAATTACTATGGTAACGGCTAGAGCAATTATTTAAAAAAAAAGGGGGGGCGTAAGAGTTAATAATTTGTCTCAATATCTCAGTTACATTCAAAGAGGTCATGTCAGGGTAAGGTTGGGGTATTCTTATATATAGCCTAATTAAAATAAGTGGTAACACATTGCATTGGGGATATCAGAATTTCTTATGCAAACAAAATTTTTAAATCCAGTAGATTTAAGCCACAGAAATATATAGGGTGGGAGGAAAGAAACTCCCTATTGAAAATTACTTTTTTTAATATCCCAACATTTGCATGAAACAAAATATATTGTGATTCCTAAACTGGTAGAATTTCATTGCTAATTTTTGTTTTTATTTCAGAATGACAAGTATAACCCAGAATGTCACAACACCTGACACTGCATGAGCGTGATCTGCTATCATTTCGTAACGAAGTGTGGCAGTTCGTTGTGCAAGTGCAGAGGATGGACCTCGTGCTTTGGTAAATGCCAAAACCATTAGATGTCATTCGAAGCTGATGAGTACCGGAACTGTGGTAGATATTCACAGAAACGGTTGTCCTTCAAAATCTACGTTGGAAGAATATGTTCAAACAGTAGAATTTTAATACTCTGCTGTATTTCTATCATACTACTGATTAAAATAAATCATGTTTTATGAAAATCGACCAGTAATCAATAAAGTTATTAACAATTTTAAATCGGGAGTCTTTTTCCACCCACTCTGTATATATATTTCATTATTACAATATCCTAGATACCAATACAAATTTTAAATGTTTCTTTCTTCATTTCCTCCAATGCCACAATGATCTGTCTTAACTTTTTTGTGATCTGACTAATCAGTGGCGACGACTTTCTGTTATGAGTGTACCAGGTTGGCAGTTCGCTGGCTGCTGCATCCCACTAGCAAGAAGGGGCCTGGATTCTTTGGCAACGCTTAGAGATCAACTGTCGCATATCTGGGTATTTTTAGTGTCATGTCGTGCATGGGATGGTGTTCCTGCATGTATTTCCGGTGGACAATCCTGAGGCCACATTATACCCTGTTATCAGCCTCGTTCTGGCTAGTTTTTATTGCCATTGACGGCAGATAGTGATAACTGCGTTGGCCTTTTTCTTTTTCTCTTCAAAACAAATCTCCTTATGACAGAAAAACATTGAAAATAAATAAGAGAAAACCAGTAAACAAAAACCACACCCCCTCAAGCTTTATTTCTCAAATATTTGTGGTATCCGTTGTAACTTCTGCAGTGTAGAAGTACGAAAGAGATTCCATCTGATCTTTCGCTGAAACACTTCTTTGATCATACCAAAAGATAAAAGTGCAGCACTAGACTGAATCTCTCTTGATTGCTATTTTAAAAAAAAAGAAAGAAGAAAATGAAAGAAAGAAAGTGAGAAAAAGAAAGAGGGAAACGGAAATAGAGAAAGAGGGAAAGATTAAAAGGAACAGAGAAAGAGAGAAAACGAATGAGAAAAAGAAAGAGAGGAAGAGAGGGATAAAGAAAGAGAAGAAGAAACAGAGAAAGAGAAAAAGAGAGAAAAGAATGCGAGAAAGGAAGAGATAGAAAGAAAGAAATAGAGAAAGAGAAAAAGAAACAGAGAAACAGAGAGAGAGAGAAAAAGAGAGAAAAAGAATGAGAGAAAGGAAGAGATAGAAAGAAAGAAATAGAGAAAGAGAAAAAGAAACAGAGAAAGCAAAAGAGAGAGAAAAAGAATAAGAAAAAGAAAAAGAGAGAGAGAAATGAAGATAAAAAGAAAAAGAAACAGAGAAAGAGAAAAAGAAAGAAACAGAATGAGAAAAACAAAGAGAAAGAGAAAGAAATAGAGAAAGAAAAAAGAAACAGAGAAAGTGAGAGAAAAACAAAGAAAAACAAAGAGAAAAAGAAAGAGAAAATAGAGAAAAAGAAAATAAGGGAAACAGAAAATAGAAAAATCTGAAAATAAACTGTGGGATAGAACCAAAATTGACAGGCATTGATCAACCTTAATTTAATCCGATATAAAAAATGAAATATAGAGAGAAGATTGTGTAGTACCAATATTTAAGATGTGAAATATCTCTTTCCCGAGAAAATTATTATTGTGCTTCTTGGTTTAAGGTAAAACTTAAATCAATCAGGAGACAGAGTAGTCTTTATTCCTTTTTTATAAAATGAACACTAAGGTCAACACAGAATGACGACGGTCTATTTCATGTTTGAACGCAATCTTCTGGCTTGAAAATTTCGTTCAAACATGAAACAGTGCCGTCACTGTTAAGATCAGTGTCAACTGTTAAATTTACACACGCTCTATCCCTGATATTGAGCACTTTTATCCATGAATGAGTCATACCTTTAAACTATAATTTTCTCATATGTATATATATATATATATATATATATGTGTGTGTGTGTGTG
This sequence comes from Acanthosepion lycidas, assembly GCA_963932145.1. Classification (NCBI taxonomy): domain Eukaryota; kingdom Metazoa; phylum Mollusca; class Cephalopoda; order Sepiida; family Sepiidae; genus Acanthosepion; species Acanthosepion lycidas. The sequence goes on from OZ010574.1 coordinate 36,213,055, forward strand.
TGTGTGTGTGTGTGTGTGTGTGTGTGTGTGTGTTACGTATATTTTAGCACCATGCTTTCAATGAGACGTGTTTCTTTGAGTAATTTAGAAATATTCACGCCCAAGCTATTTGGTGTCATTATTAAAGGAATAGAGAAAATCGCCATATTGACACCATATTATTTTATTCCGAGTACTTTCGCTATACAAAACCCTGATGATGACATTGTGCTATGTCTAAAGTACTCAGAATAAAATAATATGTGTCAACACGCCGATTTTTTCCATTCTTTTAATAATGTCAGCAAAAAGCCTGTCAGTTAATATGAAAGAATCCAATTGAATATAAGTCGCCAAAACTTGTGTAAATTATTCAATGAAACATGTCTCAATATATATATATATATATATATATATATATATATATATATATATATATATGTAAGCAAATATATGGATATAGATCCGACAGTATGAAGAAAAATATACGGAAAAAACAAAAATCCTAATATGCAATTGTACTGTTTTAATGTTAATATAATGTCAACGTCGGGCGTTTCGGTCTAGTAGACCATCTTCAGGACATATTCATAAAACATAATTAACATTAGCCTATATCTAATTCAACATGAAAAGACGATGGACATAAGAGTAAGACTAATCAAAACAGATAACTGAAGTTTTTCAAGATCAGCGTTCCGTTTCAATATCACGTGATCACATCGGCGTCACGTGGGCGATGTTGTGAAAACGTATTCCTAAAATATAGTATTTTGAATGAAAAATGAAAAGAATTTTTATTTTAATCTAAAACTTATATGTACGTTTGTCGAGCATTAATCTTGCTAGAAAAGGGGAAATATTAAAGAAGCTGGGTCTAGTATTCACCGTGTGTGAGATAGATATTATGCCTGCCTCATAAATCCGTCTAAGATTTTTATTATGAATATATTTTAAAATCTTCACAGAATCAAAATCGAAATTATGATCAGATTTAGTAGTGTGTACAACTAAAGCATTGTTTAAATTACCGAGGCGAATATCTCGCTTATGTTCGAAAACACGAGATTTTACGGGCCTACATGTTTCATCTACATATTTTAAGTCACAGTTGTTGCATGAGATTTGGTAGATGCAAGCATCGGATGTAATATGTTGATTGCTGGTGTTATTTAATAAATTATGGATAGTTCTAGTAGGTAATATTGTAGTTTTAATTTTTAGAGCATTTAAATTATTGGAGATACGTTCGGTCAAATGGTTATTTGGTAGAAGGATGCGACCAAAAGAATTATCAGGGGCAGCTGAAAGTGTGCCTTTCACTGATGTAGTTGTAGTAGTGGTCTTCGAGGTGTTATTTTGCGCTGATGAATGAATTTTCAACGCTTTATTTTTAGCTCTCAGTAATAATTGTCTCGGATATGAATGATTTGAAAAGGTATGCTCAATATAACTGAATTCATCATCTAAATATTTTGCTGAACAGATGCGAAGAGCCCTTAAGTAGAATCCAAAAATAATACCCCTCTTAGTGTTAGTATAATGGTGAAAGTAAAACTACATCAGTGAAAGGCATATAAGTCGACAAAACTTGTGTAAATTATTCAATGAAACATATCTCAATATATATATATATATATATATATATATATATATATATATATATATATATATATATATATATATATGAAGGGCGTTTCATTAAGACGGATCTAAGTCAGTAAATAAATCAGTGTTATTGGTGAAAATTTATTTATTTCTCTACCGGGTCATGTTATTTAAGTCATAGCAATTATGTGTGGAAATAATATCGCCCAAATGTCCGCCAAGGCTTCAGCGACACACCGCCACCCCGCCACCCGATAGTTAAAATTTTTGATGACGTCTCTGCATAGTTGCTCCTCGATGTCACCAATATGCCTTATTATCTCATCCTTCAGCTGTTGAATTGTTGTTGACTTGTTGGTATAGACCTTACTTTTGAGATGAACACACAGAAGAAATCTAAAGTCGTCAAGTCGCACGATCGTGGTGACCAACTGACTTCGCTGTTTCGAGAAATGATGCGACCTTCCCATTGCATTTCTGTTTGAATATCCATTTTTGTAATAGGGTTTGATAACTTTAACACGTTGTTTGATTGTTAATCTTTCCATGATTGAAATTGCCAAAGACTTAAGTTGTTAAATCTGAAAGAAAAAGAAAAAAATCATTAGACGCTTAAACTTAATTCACATTTTAAAATCGGTCCAAATTATTGGAACACCCTTTATATATATATATATATATATATATATATATATATATATATATATATATATATATATATATGTGTGTGTGTGTGTGTGCGTGTGTGTGTGTGTGTGTAAAGAGGATGTGCTTTTCAAAATCTGCCTAAATGACCAAACATCTGTAATTCGGGGGAAGGGGTTTTTGGTCGAATCGAAAACACTGTTCAGTATGCCATCAGTTCTCTCTATTTCTCTCACTCTCTCTCTCTCTCTCTCTCTATATATATATATATATATAAATATATATATATATATATATATATATATATATATATATATATCTTTTCTATATATATTGTTCGCCAAAGTGCAAAGAACCACTCATGGTCGACGGTTACGGAATGGAGTTGTTTTATGGCCGTACTAATTGTAGATTATGAGGATATGTAGGATAGACAAAAGTTGACTGTAGTGGTCGGGAAGCATCCTCACAGGGGCCTATTCCTCATTGCAGCGGCTCTTGTTAAGAAGTATGAATGGAACATAATTCTTACAAATGGAATGCAAATGGAATGAGGATGGTTCGCTCGTGTGTGCGTGGCATGGAGGGGGGTTTGACTTAGCTGCAAACGTGTGAACAAGTGGAACTATAAAATGTATCGTGTCAATGGAAATAACGAGAGAATAGCGACAGGTTTGCGACGATACCGTCTGTGGGAAAGGGACTGTAGAGTGTAAAATATTTCACCACTCACAAGTCCGCGTAAACGCATTTCAAACTCTGTCGCGAAAAGACTTTCCAAATATGGCAGCGAAATTCCATTTTGGGCCTGGTTCGTTTCTTGTAATATATATATATATATATATATATATACCTTCGAACATTTAAGTTACCACTACAAAAATGGATATTTGTTTCGGTGCCCAATTCAGACATCTCATCAGGTGTTGATCAAATATAGTTACAAAGGATTTTATTTAAAAAATGCTGGTTATGAAACTCACTCATTTTTATATTTTTTTTAAAATTTAGAAAAACATAAGAAAAATTTCCATAAAATGAAAAGAAAGAAATATATAATTTTACCATAAATGGAAAAGAAAGAAATACACAGGTTAAAGCAGAAAAAAGAAGAGGACAAGAAATCAATAAAAGGAAAAAGAAAGAAAGAGAAAGAGGTAAGAAAATAACAACATAAGAAATTGTCCCTTCGTCAAGGAAAAGTAAAGGAAAAAAGAAGAAAAGTAATATATCAAAAATTACAATTGCAAAGAAAAGAAAAGAAAGGAAAGCAGAAGGGAAAAGAGAAGAATTTGTTGATGATAATTTAACCAACAAAAAAAATGTTGACGTTGAGACGGATGTAATAGAGAAAGAATTCAAAATTTAACCGGACGTTATGGCAAGTAGATAGAAAAAAAAATTTTTTAAAGATACAATGTAGCAATTCGTGTGCCACATGGCGTTTTGAAAGAAGCCACGCATTTTAAACAAAATTAAATATAGTATGTAAATAAAAGACACTTTAAGTAAAAACATTAGGCTTACAAAATAACTAATTCACCTTACAAACCATTACAATTTGAATAAATAAATAATAGATATAAATTTTTCAATATTTGCATGAATGATATAAATTTAAAGGCTATTGCCAAACCGTATTACCAGCAATATATGAGTATAAACCTAAATACGACAAACATTATTACCAGTAATTTATGAGTATAAGCCTATTGATCACCTTAATTGGAAATAAACTACTAAGGATGACATTAAAATGTTTATATGAATGTAATATAACATAAGAGAAGTGATGAATAAGTTAAAAAGTTTTAAAGTTTAGTAAGATTGTAAAATTAAATTCGTAATGGGCCTACAATTAACGGTAATTTCAAATCTTTGATTTAACAAATGATCGCTATTCAAAAGGTTAATTATCTGCATTTTCTCCTGTAGACATATTCGAAATTCTGATATAAACAATTACTGGTGACAAAATATTTAACAAAGAAAATGCGATTAATAAAAAATCAGTTCACAATCATGAATCCGTGCAAAATTATTTTTATGTTATCCTCTCATTTTATTTGTATTTTATTTTCCAAAATCTTATAAAATAGCAAATGTTTAACCCAAAATATTTGAAACAACAAAATATAACAAAACACCGTTAAATATATTTTAAAACACAACAATATTTGTTTTTATTCTCACCGACCAGGATACAGCAGTATTGGGTTGGATAAACAATTCACTGTCTACAAGTGGTGTATTGTCTAGCAGCCATGTTGCTGTCTCCCACTATCTTTTTTTTTCGTTAAGAGTCAATGATTTGTTAGGAGAGAGTTGTCTCCCCTAACACCTCTCCTTTTTAGCCTTTTGTACGTATGACTTGTTAGCGATGTTATCCACAGTATTCATGTTCAAATTCCTTCCTTCTTTTAAAATTTACAGTTGTTGATTGAATTGTAGATTGAACTGTTGAGTTATCATAGTCAACAACTGATGTGACATTTGGAACTGGCCTTGTTGTTGATTCAATATGTCTGATGATATCGCCATTTTTGTGAGTTTTTGTATCTCATCCTCGTCGCCAAAAATTTGTTGTTACTCAAAATATTTCGAACAACGAAATATAAGAAAACACAGTTAAATATATTTTAAAACACAACATACGTTTTTATTCACACTGCAGGATTTGGTTGGATAAACAATTCACTATCTACAAGTGGTGCATTGTCCAGTAGCCATGTTTTTGTCTCTCACTACCCTTTTTTCGTGAAGAGTCAATGATTCGTTAGGAGGGAGTTGTCACCCCTAACAGAAAGAGAAATGACTAAGTTATAAAATAATAGGAAAAGTTTCTCTTCAAATCTTCGAATATGTACTTACAGTTTCTGTGTGTTCGCGTTTATATGTGTGCCGTGCTCATCAGAATGTGAGCAACCATGAATTTTTACATGTTTTTAATGACATGATATAGGCCACAACAGGGATGGCGGTTTCATAAGCCTAAGAAACTGTAACAAACAAAAAAACGAACATAACCAGAAAAATAATCATATCTAAAATATGAGATTCGACAGAGACAAAAAAAACAAACCTTAAAGAAATAGATGTGTTAGATGTCACACTCAACCTAAGAAAAGGTAAATATCAATCACATAGAAAATCCAACGATAAAGCACTTTACATGCATACATCTTCCAACCACCAGCCAACGATGATCAAGCAGATCTCACAATTAACTAACCGCGGGTTATCTGACAATTCTTCTAATGAAACTATCTTCAACGAAGACAAAAAAGATTATGAAAGAGCCTTAAAATATAGTGGATTTTCGGCAACACTCATATAACCCACTGCAAAGTACAAGGAACCCACCATACAACAAAGGCGAACCTAGGAAAAATATTAATTAAACTGATACACAAACACTCCTCCATCAAGCACTCACCACTAAATATTCAATAGAAACAGTAAAATTCACGGCACAAATAATAAAAATCTCAACAGAAAAATAACCAACAAACCCACCGAAAACTGAAGAGCAAAGAATGAGTGCCCCTTAAATAGCATTTTTTTACAAAACAATATAATAGACCAAGCCACTGTCAAATCAGCATATATCGAAGAAGAAATATACATAGGCATAACTGAGTGACCTTGGAAACAGAAACTACGCTTACAAAACATTATTTACAAATAGTAAATAAGCAAACAGCACAGTGCTTTCTAAGATATGTAGAAAATTAAAAGCATAACCCAAATTACATCAAAGATATCATGGAAAATAAAGAAAACTGCATCAGCCTACAATAATAAAGCCTAAAACTGTAAACTATGCCTAGAGAATAAAATATCTATGAACACCTTCCCATACCAACACAAATTACTGAATAAACAATCAAAACTTACCTCAAAATGCAAGCACAAATACAAATTTTATTATGTTACTAAAAACGCGTAAAATACCACCATTAAGAATGCAAATAACGTAACATACTTTAGGCAAGGCCAAATCAGTTTACTTAAAGAAAATAAGATAACCAATCTCCGAAAAAAGAAAATAAACAAATAAAATTTCAAAGTAAATATGCAAATTAACAAAGTACAAACGCACATATAAACAAATAAATAATAATAATAATAATAATAATAATAATAATAATACTCGAAGCAAGCAACATTCTTCCAACAGAATAATCTTGGAAAATTGTAGGAGACAATGTAGAAATCTTATCGCAGCATGGATAAATTACCGTAAAGCCTTCGATAGTGTGTCATACTCTTGGATACTTAGGACTTTCGAAATGTACAAAGTCTCCCCCGTGATAGTAAATTTCCTTAAACACAGCATGGGAATGTGGAAAACCACATTATACCTAAATCAAACCAGAAGCACTGACATCTCCAACCCCCTAAATATCCGACGAGGAATCTTTCAAGGAGACTCTCTTTCACACCCTTCCGTTTTGTCTGTCCTTAATCCCCCTTACACATGAACTAAATAATAATAGCTATGGTTACAAATTAAACAAGAAAGTACTCAATCACCTACTCTACATAGATGATCTCAAACTCAAAGACAACATTGAAATGAAGGGTCTCCTCAATACTGTAAAATGTTTCAGCGATGACATAGATATGGATTTCGGATTAGATAAATGTGCAAAAGTAACATTCAAGAAAGGGAAAATTACGGAAGCAAACTCAATAGATTTAGATTTTGTCAGAAAGATTAGGAAACTGGAACAAGAAGAAGCCTATATGTACCTAGAAATTAACGAAGGAGATGGAATAGAGCCTGCCCAAATGAAGGAAAAGGTAAAAACTACAAGCGCATGCGTCTGATACTGAATACCGAGTTGAATTAAAAAAAAAACAGAATATCAGCCATGAACATATTGACTGTCCTTGTGTTACAATACGGTTTCACCATCCTTAATTTGACCATAACTGACATTAAGCGAATAGGCACCAAAACGAGAAAGCTTCTCACCTGCCATCGCATGCATCAACCCAAAGCTGATGTTGATCGCCTGTATGTTCCCAGATCCGAAGGAGGCAGAGGATTAGTTCAACTAGAACTGGCTTACAAAACTACAAAAATTGGCCTTCAAATATACCTGGAAACTACAGAAGACTGGATGATGGTATGTGTCAAAGAACATGAAAGTAGTAAGCGACTTTATTCCGTAATAAAGGAAGCCAACAAGTTCAAAATGGAGTTTCAAATGGCTGAAGAAATACAAGTAAAGAACAATACACCGACTGAAACTGCAAAATACTTAAAGAAAAAAGAAAGTAAAGGCAACCGACCAGATACAGAAACCATGGCAAGATAAACCGCTTCGCGGTCAATACTCTACCCGTACCAAACAAGCTGATGTAGAGAGACCCCGTACCCATCAGTGGCTACGTAGTGCAGGCTTAAAAGCTGAAACCGAAGGTTTTATTCTGGCTGCACAGGACCAATGCTTGCTAACTAGAAATTATTAAGCACATATGCTGAAAAATTGTCTTAGCTCAAAATACAAATTCTGTGATAAATATCCAGAAACAATTGACCATCTTGTATCAGGTTGCGCGGTATTGGCACTAACTGAATATAAAACCCGGCATGACAGAGTGGGCCAATATCTGTACTGGGAAATCTACAACTTTTACGGAAAGGAAACTGAAAGAACTTAGTATGAACACCACCCAGACTCGGTTACGGAGATAGGAGCTGTAAGAAAACAAAGCTAATCGCTCGGACATCATGATTAGAGACCGCATAGACTTATTATTGATATAGCAGTACCTGCAGACTGCAATGTGTCTTTGAAGATCTTCAAAAAATTATCAAAATACAAGGACTTTGAAATCGAAATGAGAACATCAACAATTCCAGTTGTAGTTGGAGCCCTCGAATAGACTCATCGAAGAGATTCCTGGTAACCCATGCCTTAAAGAAATAGAAAAAAATTGTTCACTTAGTACAGCTCACACCTTAAGAAAGGGCTTTATCCATGTAAAATAAGTGTGATTTATTTTCAAAATTGCTCTGTGGAAAATGTCATGATGCCATTTCTGACCTTAGGTCTCTGGAACCCGGAAAGAAATGAATACACTCCAGAAATCAAAGGAAGTAATAATAATAATAATAATAATAATAATAATAATAATAGGGGCTGAGGTCTAATCCAACTTGAACTCTAAAAATTACAACAATCGGATTGGAAGCATACCTCACAAAAAACAATGACCCTCTCCTACAAATAGTAAAACGCCAAACCCTCTCCATCAGCAAAGAAGCTGCACTTTTCAAGAAACAGCTTAATATAGCTGAAAGCCTACCAACAAAAAAAACGAATCGAATACCATATACGCCAAACGAATAAAATAGACAGCAAAACAACTTGATCAAATGAAAAAAAAACTAGGACAAGGCTTTGCATGGCAAATACCTAAAAAGAACGAAAGAAGATGAGGACCAACAGAAAACACCTCAGTGGCTGAGGTACACCTGAGTGAAAGCTGAGACAGAAGACATAATAATTACATCTCAACAAATCCTCGCAACCAAATCACTGTCACTTAATCAAGTATGGAACTAACCCGAAATGCAGGATTTGCGGAAAATATGATGAAACTGTCGACCATATTATTTCCAGATGTCCGGAACTAGTAAAAAATGAATATACACACAATCATAACAAGCTCGCTCTATATGTGCACTGGAAGGTATACAAGAAACACAAAATCGAAACCAGTGAGAGATAGTATGAGCACCAGAGAGACACAGTTACGTAAAATAACGATGTAACTATCCTCTGGGACATGCCAATTCAAACTGACAGGGAAATCTATGAGAATTATCGAGAAATTATCCAAGCACAAAGACCTGGAGATTGAGATTAACAGGATGTGGAGGATGAAGACTGAGACTGTATCAATAGTAATCGGAGTTCTGGGTCTCGTGAGAAAAGGAATGGACAATTTTACTAACAGTGTCCTTGATAACATCAACATACAAGTTGCCCAGAAGCTCGTCCTACTAGAAACACCCTATATACCAAGAAAAGCGCTATCAATAAAATGGGGTCTAAGGACCATAGTTTGGACCCGGCTCTAAAGGATACAAAACAGGAAACATAACATGCAATAATAATAATAATAATAATAATAATAATAATAATAAACAAATAATTAAGTAATCAATAATAAATAAGAAGTGAAATGTTAAAAAAAAACACCATAAAATAGCTACAAATAATTGCATTCGGACCCACAATTATTTCTACTCAATAGCCTCTTGAATGAGTTGAAACATAACCGTTAGCGCCTATCAAATAACTTGGGATAATATCTGGCTACTCATAATGTACCTCTAAATAGCATATATAGTCAAGCCAAAACCTAACACACATGGCCTGAAGATTGTGTTCAAGCATGAAATAGACTCAGTGTTGACCTTAGTGTTCACACACACACACACACACATATATATATATATATATATATATATATATATATATATATATATATATATCATCATCATCATCATCTACAGACAGACTATTTCGCTGTATCACAGCTCTTCAGCGTAGCTAGACATCCGATTGCTTCAAACCGGGTTCGAAACCCGAACGCAAATGAAGAGCAATGCGTTTGGACAGTAGAGACAATGACAGACCCAGTCCAAATTGAAGGGATTATTTAGTTATGGGTCGAAAATTCTGCCGAGAATCAGAGTGCCACCGCCCTGAACGCTCTTAGAAAGTGGTGTACACACACACACACACAATATAGCCTTCAAGTGCATATCTGTTAATTTCCAAACAACGGAAGCAAGTGTAAAAAATGGTAAAAGATATAGAGGCGAATACAGGAAAGAGACAAGGGGAATGAAGAAAGAAAAGTTTTTAAAAAATGCCAGTAAAGAGAAATTAAAAAAGAGATGGAAGCGAAGAGAACATATTATCACTGTCACCATTTTGATTTTTTCAAGTGTGTGAAGCTTTAATTTTACTTTTCGAGCGTAATGAACACCTTACGTATGAAAGCAGCCTGATCGATATGACGGTATTAATAGATTTTTTAATCGTATTTGCCCCAAGCTAGGGAATAAAGCAACTAATATATAAGGGATTACTGGATGTGAACAAATTAGGAAACAGAAACACTGTTACGGAGCGGGGACAACAGAAGAGTAATCAAGAAGTCAGCAGATAGCGATTGACATTGCATTTAAATTTTTGAAGATCAAAATCTGTCAGAAAGCATGAAGCCGGAAGAGAGTTCCACAAACGAGAAGTGCGAGAAAAGAAACTGTTTGCATAGAACTTGATGAGACCTTGTTGCCAATCTTGTACCACGCTTAAATTCTTAAATTTTACGTACCATAGCGAACAATTACCATGTAAGTATTTACAGAAAAGGCACAGAGAAGCTACATTACAGCGGTGGGAAAGTGACTGAAGATGAGATGCCAGGCCAGGACGAATAATATTGCTGATTCTTTGGATTTCATCAAAAATCCCTAAATATATAACAGGATAACCAAACCATATGTGGCAACAGTATTCTAAAGATGGACGAATGGTAGACCTATAGATATGTAAGATAAAATCTGGAGAGAAAGATTGTCTAGCACGACACATTGAAGCAACTTTTGTAGCATCTGACCTAGCAACGGATTCAATATATTTTTTCCACTTCATGACAGCCGAGAACGTTAGCTCGACAAGGTGCAACGCGTCACTCTCAAGGAGGTTAGCATCAGCCATACTTTCAGGTTGATTAATGGAGAGAAGTTTTATGTGATATATATATATATATATATATATATATATATATATATATATATATGTATGTATATCTAGAGTTTCGCCTATCGCCCGGCCAGTCCTCATTCCATGTTTATTGAAAAGAAAACAAGGTTTATCCCTTGTTTCCTGTTTAGTATATGGTTTACCTGTTCTTTATTCTATTATCATAATGATTTAACTCACTTTTGGTGATCTGACTGATCAGTGGATGCTACTTTTCATTATCGGTTTGGCAGTTTTCTGGTTGCTGCTTCCCGACTGGTAGTAAGAAGCCCGGACTGTTTGGCAGCGTTTAGAGAGGCTGCTCTGAGAAGCAGTCGCATAATATCGGTGTATTTGTAATACCATGTCGTGCATGGACAGGTGTCTTCTGCATGTATTTCCGGTAGGAATACCTAAGGCCACATTATACTTTAGTCTTAGCCACCTTCTGGCTAATTTGTATTGCTACAGATGATAGTGAAAATTATTTTGACCTTTTTCTTCTTAAAATCTTCTGACAGCTACAATGAAAAGAAATACAAACAAAAATATCACTTACTACACCCTCAGTCTTTCTTCCTTCAATATTCGTGGCTTTCGTTCCAACTTCTATAGTGTAGAATCTTTTCTCTTGAAACTATCTCACGATATATTCGCACTCTGTGAAACTAATTTAATTTCTTCTATTGCTAGCAACGAATTCTTTGTTTCAACCTATCTTCCTCTTTGCTAAAAAGATCCTACCATACATATTCATGGCCTCGGTGTTTATGTTCGGGAAAATCTCCCAACTGCAAGGGAATTGTCTCTTGAGTTCCCAGATGATTCTTTCTTGTGCATTCGACTTTCGTTATTGCACTCTGTTAACTATCTCTTTTTCCATTATCGCTCTCCTTCTTCACAGGATGTAATATATTTATCAAAATTTCTGATAATATAAAAATAGTTCTCTCCCAGTATTCAACTGCGAATATTTTGCTTATCACATCAAAGGGCTTAAGTATTCTAATGTTCCAGTATTCAGAATTTCAATTGTTCCGTTGCTCAGTCTCTCAGTTAAATAGATTTCTCTTATAAATCTGATCAACATTCTTCTTGACTTGATTTGTACCTTACCTCCTCTCCAAGCTCTTGTAGAGCATCACAACTCTATCCTCTTGACAATTCTGATCACGCTATAGTATCTATTGATATTTCTAATGAGTCGTCTATTAGAAAGGAATTTTCTATTCACAAGATGTCTTTCTTTTACCAGCGGACTGATTGGGATTTATTTCGTGACTTTATTTGAGACGCCCCTTGGATTGATATTCCTAACCGTCCTACTAAGAATTGTACCACAGAGGTTTCTTCTTGATGTTTTGGTATATTTTTACAAATACTAGGTGATACCCAATCTTTTCTTTAGTTCACGCCGACCTGTTCAGCTGCTATAGGCCACAGTAATAACTTTTTCAGGTCTACCAACGTGATAGTTTCGATCACAACAGACGCCATTTTCTCTCTGTACGTAATAATTGTAAACGTTTCCTTAAAGAGGCCAAGTCTTTGTTGATGAAATGAGGCACTGTATAGCCTCTAACATGTTTCATTCACGGGACTACTGTAATGGCTTATAGTAAGTCTTCAATTCAGCATCTCTTCACTCAATTTGAGGTGTTAACATCTGCAGATAAACCAGAATGTTTTACTCGTAAATTCTCATTCAAATTCTACCCTTGACTCATCTGTAGTATCTTTGCCTAACTTTACACATAAAACTAAGTCTATATTGAATGACATCCATGGTTTACGTTTTCCCTAAGCTGAATCCTCCTAAAGCTTTATGATGTCCCTGTAATATTCCTTAAGTAATGTGCTGCCGAACTGGCTCCTGTTTTTTCTAAACTCTACAATAAATGCCTTCCTGCTTCTTGCTTTTTTGCTTCTTGGAAATCCTCTTTAGATAAGAATAGTAAAACTCGGGCTGTTGCTTTAGATAAGAATGGTGAAGCACGGGCTGTTGCTTTAAATATCTCAAAGGCATTCGAGACGGTTTGGCATGACGGTGTTCTTCACAGGTTGAAAGGTTATGGTATTTCTGGAAGAATTTTTGAACTGATTCAGTCTTTCTTATCAAATCGCAAAATGGAAGTTATTTTAAACTGCCGCTTTTATAGATCTTTTTGCATTAATGCAGGTGTTCTCCAGAACTCTATGCTAGGACCTACGTTATTTCTAATTTTCATAAATGACCTTCCTAATGCCATAACTTATCAAGTTGGTATCTATGCTGATGATAATTATTTACTCCTGTCTTAATAGTAAGTCTGGTCTGTTCGATAAGGTCACCTCATTTCAAAAATGACCTAAAATCTGTTGTTAACTGGGGTAAGGAATGACTTGGTTATTTTAAAATCTCCAAAACGAAACTGCTGTCTTTTAAACGTCCGAGAGAATCCTTTTTTACCTTCCATCAGCATGGCTGATGGTAACCTCCAGGAAACTGACTCATTGCGCCTTCTCGGGATAATCTTTTCCGCTGACATCATGCGAAAAGATTATATTGAATCAGTTGCTAAGACTGCAGCTAGGAAATTTGGTTCACCGTGTCGTGCTATAGTTTATCTTACATATTTATAAGTCTAGCATTCGTCCTTTCTTTGAATATTGCTGCCACATATGGTCTGATAAAATCCAAAGAAGAATCTACAATGTTATTCGTCCTGACCTGATATCTCGGCTTCAGTCACTTTCCCGCCGCCATAATGTAGCTTCCTTGTGCCTTTTTGATAAATCTTTCATGGTAATTGTTCTGCTGAGCTTTCCTCTGTGGTACCTCGAATTTAAGCGCAATACTAGATTGGCGGCAAGGTCTCATCATCTTACAGTTAATATAGCTGGATGTAGCCGTAAGTCCTATGGTAATAATCTCTCTATTGAACAGAACGAGACAGGGAGAGACACGAAGAGACTGAAACATGAACAAACCGAGACAAGAACAGACCAAGACACGAACAGACCGAGACAAAGAGACACGGACAGAACGAGACAGAGAGAGACACGAACAGACTGAAACATGAACAGACCGAGACACGAACAGACCGAGACACGAACAGAACGTGACAGAGAGAGACACGAACAGAACGTGACAGAGAGAGACACGAACAGACTGAAACATGAACAGACCGAGACACGAACAGACCGAGACAATGAGACACGAACAGAACGAGACAGAGAGAGACACGAACAGACTGAAACATGAACAGACCGAGACGCGAACAGACCGAGACAAAGTGTGATACGAACAGATCGATACATGGACAGACACACGAACAGGCCGGGGCACAGACAGAGACACGAACAGGCCGGGGCACGAACAGAGACCGGGAGAGAGAGAGACGAACAGACCGAGACAAAGAATGACACGAAGAGATTGAGAAACGAACAGCGAGAAACACGAACACACCGAGAGACAGAGACAAAAAGAGGCACAGACAGAGACAGAGTGACACGAACAGATCGATACACGAACAGAGGCACGAACAGACCTAGACAGAGAGAGACATGAACAGACTGAGACAGAGAGAGACACAAACAGACTGAGACAAATATAAACTCAGAAAGAACAATCAACTGGAAAAAAATTCTAACCAAAATGATTTAAAATAAGAGTTGATGAAAAAAAATATGTTAAAATGTTAATCTAAAATCTTTTAACAGTTTTTTTTTCGTTCGTCTCGAATGTCTTTATGATTTTCAATCAACTTACACAAAATAGCAGTAAAATATCATTTAAAACGTTAATGAAGAATCCTTTATAAACTTTTAAAATTAAACCAAAAACAGTGTTTACCAAAAGTAACACATAATGAAGAAAACTTCAACCATTTTCTCCATTTCAATTGAGTTTAGAACATTTAACATCATTGACAAAGGGGAAAAAGATAGTTTATAAATTATTTGTGAATTAATAAAATACAATTGTAGAATAATTACAAACTCACATTAAAATAAAAATTAAAACTTGAAAAAATTAAAACACTAAAAAGATTTTTATTAAAAAATGTCTAGTCGATTGAGCGATTAAATAATTCATTCAATTACCCTATTGTTGCTTAGATTTTCCTGGAAAGTAAAAAAAAATAGAAATCGCAGTTGGATTTTGAATTTCAACACTTAGGGTAATTTTTTTAATTAACCTAAGTGTTGAAATTCAAAATCCAGTAAAAAGTAAAAAAAAAAAAAAAAAAACAGTAAATTAACGATTACTTAATAACCACTGACTATGAAAGAATTGTAATGTCGCTTTTCGTGTTGCATTCTTCACTGGCGCACATCGTTTTAAATTTCCTATTATTGCGTTTTTGTTTAGTTTTTTTTGTTTGTTTTGGGGTTTTTTTTGGGGGGGGTCTTTTTTCTAATTAATCCAAATCACATCCATTATTTATTTTTTTGATTTTTGTTTTTTTTTATCTCCTGCGTACGTCACATTGAAGGAAAAGCGTTTTCATTATCAAAACATTATAATGGATTTTAGAAGCACTTGATCAACTTCTATGTTCCGTGTCACTTCAGGACGTTGCTGATAATGGCTCTCCAAAATATCATGTCCTTTTCTAGCTCTTAATAAATGTTGTTTTATCTCTCCCAAACCCTGCTCCGCCATCCATTCAAACAAGCATGCCGGACAGGTTATACGCTGTTTTCCTCTGTTCCTCTTGTCCTCAATCTGTCCTGTGAGTATCAATTTTTCCAATCCTTCTTTCCTCATTATGTTCCCTAGAAGATGCTAAGTATAAGTATCCTTTTTGTTTTCACGTTCTCTAAAACTTCGTCGTTTCTCACATGTTCGATCCATGTTATTCTCTGCATCCTTCTGTAGAAACACATTTCTGTTGCTTCAAGAGATTGTCCAGCATTCGCTGCCATATCGGAATGCTGACATTACGTGACAGTTCAGAAATCCTTATTTCGTTTAAAATCAGGATTTTTTCTTTGATTATATTAGCCAATATACTTAATTAACCAAGCTTTTTTTTATGTTGAAACCTTTTTTCCTAGTCTAAATTTCCCCTTTGTGTTATTTGCACTGTATATGTGAGTGCATGTGTATGTGCGTTTACAGTTTAGTGTAAGTGTACATTTTGTGCTTATATGAGTGCATGCAAGTGTTTCTGTAAGCGCCTATGAGTGAAAATTTTCATGCATATATATATATATATATATATATATATATATATATATATATATATATATATATATAAACTTGTCCGTTCGCTTAATCTTGATATTTGAATGTTGGGATTTTTAAAATGATTCTTTTAAAACCGTATAAACCGAATTATAGTTATCAACAATTGAATAGGAAAATCACAATGTTTCGGCCGTTGTACGCTCCGGCCTTCTTCAGGTGGTTGGAATGTCGAACCGAACCCTTCATTTAGCTCAGTGGGGTAGACTTTTCTAGTTCCACGTGCCATATTTAATGGATGTTAGTTATCAGTTATCTCCTGTTAATTTTCCCTCTGAAAGTTCTCCACTGCCTTAGCCGGGTACTCTTTGGGTTATGTCACTGGATCTAACCAACGCCTTTATCCACTGTGCCATGTGTCCTCAAGGATAAAGGCGTTGGTTAGATGCAATGACATAACCCGAAGAGTGTGAGTTCAATACTCGGTTCGACATTCCAACCACCTGAAGAAAGCCGGAGCGTACAACGGCCAAAACGTTGTCATAAATATGGCGATAAAGATGAGTACAATAGTCCGAATAATGTAAATAATGTACATAATACCTCATCTCAGAAATATAGACAGATATTGAATAGGAAAAATCTCACGTGAATTTTAAGTACAATCTAAAACAACTATTTTTATTATTTTTATTTGCATAATCACTTCACCACAAGCAAGACAATAAGAAAGAGCATGAGAAAAAAATGCTAAGGAGAGAGAACAATAAAAGAAGAGGAATTTAGACAAAAGATTGCCATTTTATTTAAATTTTTGATGATCAACGTTAACTGGAAAGCAAGAAGCAAAAAGAGAGTACCACAAACGAAAAGTGCGAGAGAAGAATAGAACTTACGGTTACATCTAGCTATTTCAACTGTAAAATGAAGAGACCTAGCTGCCAGTCTAGTACTGCTCTTAAATTCCTAAAGTTTAGGTGTCATAAAGGAAAGTTCATCAGAACAAAATCACGATGAAAATATTTATATGACGTCTTAATCCCGCTCTTAGTTACCGAGCAAGTCCGTGGTTGATCCTTACGGCCAGCCTTGGAGTTGATTGCCCCGATGCTCACCCCCCACTCTGCCCACGTTGTGTTTGTTTTAGGTCACAGGGCGGGCGAAGGCCGAGTCATATACTCAACGTCGCTGATCCAGTAGCTTTGGCGAGATGACGTCACAAGGAACAAAATAAGAGACAACTGTGTAACACAACAACTTTATATCAAAGGTTCATACAATGAACGTTCTACTCCCTAAATTAACAACATGCAGAATTTCAGCACCTTCCCCCTTAATTCACCGTGACATTATGTCTAGCCACGCTTGGTAAACTAGTACAAGGCTGGTCTGATTTCTTCCACTGTGATTTCTTCAGGCAAACTATTCAGTTGTACAGGGTGACCCCAAAAAACGGGAATTTTTTAAGTGCGCACAGACATGAGCACATGACAACACTGTGAGACAGTAACCTTGAGCAAGTAAACATTTTGCCATTTAGAATTCAAGATGAAATTCACAGTATCCCAACTGAGATGTTGCAGCAGTCAGTGAGGAATCTCATCAGCAGATTTCAAAAATGCATTCGTACTGGAGGACGCCATCTACAGGACGTAATTTTTAAAAAATGAAAATTCTATCATTGTTTCTTAAATCGCATGTTTTAAAGTTTCAATTACTATGAATAAAATATTTTTCTTCCATCACTCTTGGTTTTATTGGAGTGTTAAAAAGTTCCCATTTTTTGGGGTCACCCTATATTTGTTAGTTTGGAATAAGGCCGGAGTCTAAGTTATTTCTGCAGTAGCTGCGCGGGATTTGGCAAAGATGGTCTTGAACCAACTGCCAACGCGTCTCTCGCACAAACAGCACCTCGAGCTGTCTGGTTCCTTTTTCTCGTATCTCGCCTCACTCGTCTGGAGCATGGCGCAACCCGGCGCGGAGCATGTTGTGGTTGGGAAATTGATTGCCTGACCTAATTGGAGAAGATCCTTCCCCCGAAGGGTGGTGGTGACAGAATATCGATTCACCCAACTCCTTCCATCTCGCGTGGGTGCCTATTAACATCATCGCTCGAAAGGTGCAGGCACTTCCTTGAAATTATACCTGGGCTGTTACCTCTCTCTTTGTCTCCTGATCAAACCTCTTCCCAGAGGCTAAGCGTGGTCGAGCCCAAATTTCTAAATTAAATTATCATCCAAAATTTTCATCAGCGGAGAATTCTTATCGCGTCCTTGTGGGGTCGGTTGCACCTTGGATTTGGTACTTGTCGCTTCCCCTCGCCAGCTCTTTGGTCGACAAGTGACAAAATGATACAATTCCTTTGTTTTAATACATTTTATCGCAACTTAGGCAGATGAAAAAGTAATATAATAATAATTCCATTCTTGTTTTCCTTTGGAAATATGTCGGTCTTAAAATTCAAGTCTTATGAACTGAACGAATTTTGGCTAGTGACTTGCTGTTAGCTTTTGTGGATGGCCTTCTAATTACCCACTTCGTTCAACGAGTGGCCCAACTGATGCTTTATCTCGTTGCTTCGTCGGCACTTAAGGTCGTTAAAATATAATCGATTCTTCTTCGCGGTGTCGATTGGGCACTTAAGAAAATACCGTCACTTAATATTAATTTAACCAAAAACAGATGGCTTCTATGCTAACCGTCGTCGGAATCTCAACCCCGTCGTGGTGAAAAAAAAACAAATATGCTTTTTTTTTTCATTTTCTTTGTTTTGCTATCATTATACTTTCAGTCTATTGAAAAAAATAGTATTTTTATTGTTTTGTTATCAAAACAAGAATACTTTCAGTCTATCGAAAAACAGCGTTTCTTTTCTTGTTTTCCCGTTTATTTTTTTAAAACTTTTATTTTGCATTTTACCAGCGCCCTCTTAATAGTGACATATCTACAGAAAAGGCGCGGGGTAGCTACATTACAGCGTTGGGAGAGTGGTTAAAGGTGAGTTGTCAGTCATATTTTAAAAAATAATTATGAAATTTGAGATTTAGCTAAGCTTAATTTATCTACAGCAATGAGTCTCCAAGACTTGGATTTCAAGTTCATTCCAGACCTGAAGTGGAACTCATATTCAATCCATTGCTAAAGAAGCTAGAAAATGGTCAGATCTCATTCTAACGTATTAAACAGTAGACCTTCTGCTATGCATTATCTTTACAAGAGTTAGATTAGTCACAAAATAAAGTGTTGCTGTATTAACTAGCCTGGAGCTACTCAATCTTCATTTTCCAGTCTTGATAAAGTTCAAAATCGTTCACGTAGTCTTGCGAGTGAAGATTTATTCTCCACTCTGCATTTTTGGGGTTTTTTTTTTCTCGTACACGCAATCTTGAAAGCCTATCGCTACTCCGTTACTATTTCCATGATAAATGCTGAAATGAGCCCCATTCTACATTTCTAACAGTTCGGAATTTTACAGCTAGTACACGCCATACAATATCTTATGCTGTCTGTGTTCTTCATCTTGTAAAAAAAGTAAGTATATATTAGTTAAATGTTATTTTTGTGGGTACTCGTATTTGAGTAGATGAATGGTTTGTTTATTAAACAGTAGATTTATTTATTTTCGGACAGAATATTTGAGAAATATTACAAGAGAAAAAATGCATTCTCCGCCAGAATTCGAAACTGGGTTCTACTACGGAAAACCGTCATTAGATCTGGCCAAATTTGACCTCTCGTCTACATAGTGCATTGACAACTAGGCAAATATCAATAGTCCCATTAAACATAAATTTCTCTCTAATTGTTTAAACTAATAGTCATACAACTGAATATATATATATATATATATATATATATATATATATATATATATATATATATATATATATATATATATATATTAGATTGGTGCAAAAATAATATCGTTTTTTGACGTTAAAAAATACGTCAAAAAACGATATTATTTTTGCACCAACCTAATATATATATATATATATATATATATATATATATACATATATATATATATATATATATATATGCATGCATGTTTCATTAAATACGACAGACAAGGTACTGCGATTAAGCTTTTTATTTATTTTTTATTTGTGCTCGAACAAGTGTTTGGTTTTTTGGACACAGAGTGTGTAGAAACTGTCCAAATGTTCTATAATTCCAAGAGCTTTCGGCTATACTTTTAGGCATTTTAGTGACCGATATAATTATTTATGAATTCGGTTTGATCAGGAACTTTTTTCTGTCAAGAATGCTTACCTTAATTTTTTTTTCATGATAGATTTTTTTCTCTCGTTTTTTCTCTCGAGTAACAAATCGAGTACCCAAAAGAAAGTTGTTTAAATTTAACGTCCAAAATTGCCAAATTCCTTCGTGAACATCATAATTCTGAGTGCAGAAAATCAATAAAGCTTTACAGGTCTGTGATAAAGTAGAGATAAAGTCGCTGAGAATGATAAAAAAATGCTAAACCTTATTTATGCGTAGCAAATTCAAATGCAGTCAGAATTAAAAAGACAAATTATTTCTTCCATTAATTTCTTTGAGACCATTAATTCTAAGACAGAATGCTATGGTCGTCAGCAAAAGGGACAGACTAAGATGCGAATTACAAACTGGAGATGTCAAAATCAATCAAGAACAGAAATTTAAACATCTGAGAAATGCGGGCGACGGAATATATGACACGGAAGTGCGAAGGCGCATTGGAATAGCGAAAGCTGCCTACCAAGATACTAAACAAAGTATTAAGAAACAGAAAACTTTCGCTAGAAACAAAGAAAAAAGTTCTCAATTGCTATGTCATATCAATCTCCCTACATGGGAATGCTGGACAATTTTGTCACAAATGAAAAGGAAACTTCAGGCAAGGGATGTTGTTCTACAAAAGATTATGAATAACATAGATGAAGCATGTTAACAGTGTTTTGAGGAAATGGCAACATTTATATAAATCAGAAAGAAACAAATGAAATTTCTTGGGCTTATAATGAAAGCAAGAGGGACACAGTTAAACAGCGTAAAACCATCTAAACAGCTTGGATGACAGAAAAAAAAGAAGTCGAGAGAATGTAAAAAGACAAACATTGCTCAGAGTTATAAAGGAAGTTAAGGAGAACAATGATCTCCCACGTCCTGAATAGTCACGGCACATAAAAGAAAGCACAAATAATTATTGTGTACAGTACGTACGTCAAATGATGTGTGAGAGTCTGTATTAGAGAAGGCATGTGTGTTTATTGTTAAGTCCAGAGGCAAGCACATTTCCTCCTCCACTGATTTTTCATACATGAAAATTCATTTGCCTCGAATAAACATTCTCGAGCAATGTGTCAGCAACTAAAAGAAAATAAAGTGAATTCTAACGAAAATATTTCTTAAAATATTATATCTACACGCTTCAGGAAAACGCCATCTGTCGGAGAGTGAACTGCGAAGATGGAAGAACGGGGAAAAGAAAAGAATTTTACCTGGAATAAAAATAGGATTTTAGCAATGTTCATATATGAGAAAATCCTTCCAGGATACAATAGGCTGAATTTCTACCATACAAATATACACAAATGTAAACGACTCATAAAGAGACAAAGTTCAGACCGCGATCGCCATTGACCCAAAGCGGCTCGGGTAGCGGTCTGAATTTTGTCTCTTTTTGAGTCGCTTAATAGAGAATTTGTTCTGTTTTGATCATTTAAACAGAGCATTATTGTCTACTTCGATTTTTTTTTTTTTTTTTTTTTGTTTCTTTTGATTTATTGTTTTCTTTTCTTTTCTTTGGACACTTGGCAGGCATTGTGTTGGTTTTACCAATGCATTTGTTTATTATATATATATATATATATTGTAACCCGGATATAAGAGAGTTGTCGGTACCGGAAAAGAAGTCTCTTATATCCGGGTTTCTCTTATATCTGGGTTTGGTCTATTTTGTTTAGGTAAGTATGGCTCTAATTTGGGACCAGAGAAAATATATCTTATATCCGGGTTTTTCTTATATCCGGGTCTGTTATATCCGGGTTACACTGTATATATATATATATATATATATATATATATATATATATATATATGTATATATATTTATTAAAGACATTTTTATGTTTAACGTTCTTTTTATAAATTGTCGGACTTTGTCCATTTCGTAATATATATATATATACATATATTAATTGTAGTACTCGTTTGGAAAAGCTCGGATACCTCAACTTGCAGAGATGTCCGGACAAATCGGTACCCGAGGAAAAAATTTGAAATAAAAAAAGAAAGAACTAAAAACACCATAACAAGACCAAACAAATCGCCAAGTGTCTTAAATCCTTAGTCCAAAGAAAAAGAAAAAAAACAAGTAGAAAGACTAAAACGTAGAGTGCTCAATACGTTAAGTAGAGCGATATACTAGAATAAATCCTAAGCAGGCAAGCACACCTACCTAGGTTTCACCTAAAAGGATCTTCAGGGTAAACTGGTATATATATATATATATATATATATATATATATATATATATATGGTGGACTCTCCTATCGTGAACGATAAATAGGGGTCAGCTTTCGTTTTACACTTATGCATGCTAGCAGGGGCTATTATGGAGAAAATAACGTAAGAAAAAGACATATTTCATTTGTGCTTTCTTAAGTGCGATACTAGCCCAGCCTTGCTACGACCGCAAAGACACACTGATGGCATCTCTGCTTCAGAGCTTGACGAAGCTGGTTCAGTCTACTGTCTCCAAAACCCTTTAACTTAATGAAACATGTCTTACGCCACTCCTTTCGGTTTTATGCTTGGGCTTCCCAGGTTTTCAGATCAAAGTTGAGACGTTTCAAGTTGTATTTCAATTTGAACGTCCAACTGAACGCTTGGAGTTTAGTACTTGTCTTTTGGAAGCCTATTGCTCATCCATTCTCACAACATGACCAGCCCACCTAAGTTGTATCTTTGCTTGAATGGTTTCAATGCCTGTGATGTTGTTACATATATATATAGTAATAAATAAAACAAATTTATTCGCTTCACTGTTGAATGTCTCTATTGTGTTAAGAAAACAAATCTTATCCGTTATTAATGATCTAAAGCTTGATATCGAACACTAATTATAATGACTGTTTACCTTATATACGACATCTTTTATAACTACTATCTTATAATAAACATTCTGTATTTCCCTACAGAAATAAAGTTCTCACTTTTGTGCAAAAAGGGACTCCAGAAACATAGAAATATGACAATTCAAATTCAAATCTTTTGACGAATGAGAGCACTCGAAAAAAGCACGCTACATTTCTGTCGCTTTCAGGCGAGCTTTAGAATATTGAAGCATCAAATCTCTCTTATCTTTTCCCTCTTTAATTATTAAATAAAAATTAAACCAATATATTTAAACCAACGGAAAATTAACTAAATTTTTAGGCCCAATTATTAGGCTTATTATTTTCTATAAGTTTCGATAATTAATCTTAGTTATCCAGTCTTGCGTAAAGATTTGCTACATGTCACATGTGGTAGTGTAGTGGTGATTCCTTTCCAACTGTTCAAGTCCGAGTGATATCTATACAATTAATATAACTATTAGTTTGGTGCAAAAATATTGTCGTTTTCTCACATATGTTACTATGTGAGAAAACGACATTATTTTTGCACCAACATAATATTTGATTCCCTTCATTTTATTCTCAGGATTCTTTAAGATAGCTTGCATTATCACTAACCATTTTTACTTTTTCTGCATTAATGCTGCTACTACTACTACTGCTGATACATATACACCTTCAACTTCAACAATCCCGCGTATCTCAAACACAAAAGAGAAACTCTTTCAACATATATTGATGCAGCTTAAAAAAAAAAACTATTTGATATTTGTATCGTCAACAGATCGACGACATTTTATTTCTTATTTCGATGTTTTGCAATTATACAGAGTGCGGCAGAAATACTTCCTATATTTTAAACTCTCAACTGTGTGGTGCTAGTAAACTTAGGCAAATGGTAATGCTGTTTTCATCTAGCTAATCTCTTACCATTTTTTCAGTTACCATCGTGGTTTGGACCGGTGCACATGGTGAATTTTCTGCTGAATCGTTTGTTTTTTTTTATTATTATTTTTAAGACTGGTGAATCTGTAATTACAATTACATGTTCATCTCATGTTATGTTGGAATGATGCTGATCCGGATAGAAAATCGATAATGCTATACTATTTACATTATTCGGACTATTGTCCTCATCTTTATCGCCTTATTTATTACAACGTTTCGGCCGTTGTACGCTCCGGTAATGCTATGGGTTGAAAAATTCATGTCACGGGTTCAGCGCTTAAAAGAAAGCCACCTGAAAGATCTCGAGGCGCTCGAACTCCAGAAAAAGCCCAGACTTTAGAAATCGTCTACAATAATATATGATGAATAGAGGCAACCATTTGGAGAATGTCGCTTCTAAAATGAAATAAATTTAAAAAAAAATATAGCCATTTCTTTAAACAACAGTGAAATCATTTTTTAATAGCAGTTAAATTGTTTTTTTTGTTTTTTGGGTTTTTTTATTGTCAATTTTTGAAATGTGGGAAGTATTTCTGCCCCACCCCGTACTACTTTGCTTATCAATACTTTGAAATTGAAATTTGTTAAATTATTAGAAGTGATTTTTTCCCTTTCCCAAAATGTTATCCTTTTGCAAAAAATCGGTGACCTTCTACAGGTCGATCGTATTTTTTTTTTTTTTTTTTTTGATGAAATACATTCAATTACGTGCTAATACCCTTCAGAAAGGTATGAATCCTCTTCTTCTCCCCCCCAGCTATCGGTAAATAACAGGACAGACCGGGTTCTATAGCCTTGGATGGCAAATGTTCTACCGCAGAAAGAAATGGCAACCTACTACAGGAAAAAAAAATCTGCTTTGTCAGTCATGTATCGAAAGATACATGATCGCTTTAGCGTGTATCACGCATGGCAAATAACTGACTGAGTCTGTCTTAGTCTAATTTCTGAAGTTATTGAGCAGTTTAAGCTTTTGCTCATGAAGGTAGGTATCACTTTTGCATCTTTCTTGTTTTCTTTTGAACTTTCATATTTTTCCCCCCTTTAGAAGGCTTATTGTTGGTTGTGTTGTTTTTTGAGGCCTTACTATTAGAATGCTTTAAGAACACACACACATGTATATATATAGTGTATTTAGGCAGCAATCCTTCATTTATGCATGCTTCGTTAAAAACAAAGTACTGTGATTAAGCCTTTCATTTAATCTTTCTTGTGTTCGAACAAGTTTTTTTTTTTTTTTTTTTTTTGGGACACAGAGTGTGTAGAAACTGTCCAAATGTTCTATAATTCCGAGCGCTTTCGGCTATACATTTAGCTATTATCAAGAATGATTTTATTTTTTCAATTTAATTGGGTGTGTGCGTTGTATGTTTTTAGTATTATAGGGAAGTATATATATATATATATATATATATATATATATATATATATATATATATATATATATATATACGAGATAGAGCGATTAAAAAATAATTTCTAACATTTAGAGAGAATTTAGAAAAATAAATTTGGAGATAGTTAGCTTCTTAAAATGATTAACTGAACAGGAGAAATGACCGGTAACTCTGTGAGATCACCCACGCTAGTACTAAGTTATGTAATGGTCCTGGCTATAATCCCACGCTACTGCTTCCACAGAGCCTCTAGTTCAACGGTCAGTTCCGAGACCAAGGAGGTGGACGTATGCATTCCAACAGAACACTGTTCCGACCCAAGTGACCCAGGAGTAGCTGACCAATAATTTTACAATATGCCACCGCACCTCCCAATATGTGATCCCTTAGCTCCCTCGATTTGAATCTCTTCAAATCTTGGGTATCGCTGAAAAGGAAGCCATTCCGCGGACCCACAATGCCAAGGACTCGCTGAAGGCTGCCATCGTGGACATGATGTCTCACACGATCGAGAAGCACTTGATCCCAGCTTTCAGTAGCTAGCGAGTCCATTTTTCTCTAAGTTTTTTATGGTTTTTTTTAAATATAGGTATTTTTCTACTGAACATTTTTGCTTTTCTAAGAATGAGAATGAATTCTAATTCGTTGTCGCTTACCTGGTGCAAATTGATATACAAGGTGTCCATAAAGTTCGTGTGCACTTTAAAAAATTATAACTTTATTTGTACGAGTGTCATTCAATAAATAAGGTGAATTTTTCGGTATAAGGACTTCTAATACAGATAGAAGCTTACTTTTTTATTTTTATTTTTTTGTTTTACTTCTTTTTCACATGGTTTTAATTTCTCTTGCAGATTAAAAAAAAACTTTGAAAATTTTGGCGATTAACAAAGATGGCCGACCAAGAAGCATGCTCCAGGATCGAACAGCGGTCAGTTATCAAGTTTTTGGTTGCTGAAAGGTGCAAACCAGTTGAAATTCATAGGAGAATGTCAACTATGCATGGTGCCACATGTTTCAGAAAAAAAATTTTTACAAGTGAGCTAAATTGTTTAAAGAAGGACGGAGCAGTGTTGAGGATGAAGACAGGCCTGGGAGGCCTACAGAAGTGAGGTCTCCTGAGGTGATCGAATCAGTCAATGACCTCATTCAGTCTGACAGAAGAACTACTTTGAACTGCTGAGGCAGGTCAAGAAAGATATAAAGAACAAACGCAGGGGTCATCAGTCAGAAGGAGTCATCTTGCATCATGACAACGCAAGGCCTCACACAGCAGTCCAAAACGGTGTAGACCATCAACGAGCTGGGATGGGAACTGCTCCCTCATCCCCCTTACAGCCCAGACCTTTCCCCTTCAGACTTTCACCTGTTTGGTCCCTTGAAAGTGTTCACGAGAGGCACGAAGTTTAAAAGTGACGATGAAGTCAAAAGTGTTGTGAGCACCTGGCTGAGACATCAGTCCAAAGATTTTTACGCTGAGGGGATACGGAAGCTTGTGCACAGATGGGAAAAGTGTGTGACAGTGCTGGGAGACTATGTTGAAAAATAAAAAAAAAGTAAGCTTCTTTCTGTATTAGAAGTCCTTATACCAAAACATTTACCTTATTTATTGAATGACCTTCGTATTTGTGATAGAAATAATTTGTAAAAAAGATTAGAAAGAAAAGTAAATCTATACTTTTTAAGGTTTTATTGAAATTTTATTTAAGTTTCCACATGTCCTCCATCATTAGCAATACAAAGGGTAATACGATTTTGCAGTTCACGGAAAACATTTGCCAACTGATTTACAGTAATCCCTGAAATCACATAAGTTATTTAGCTATACTTAAAACTAGGTACATTAAACTTTATAACATTTTTTACAGATTATTTCTATCGCAAATACAAATAAAGTTATAAATTTTTAAAATGCACACAAATTTATATATATATATATATATGTGTGTGTGTGTGTGTGTGTGTGTGTGTGTGTGTGTGTGTTTGTGTGTGTGTGTATAACTTGCTTGATGACGAATTTCCTTTTGGCATCAGCCGTTTTAGTTTAGTTAAAGAGAAAGCTTACAATTCCAAGTTGTTTGGCAGTTTAGTGAATTCAGCCTTCCTATTCTCCCAAACAGTAAATTCAATCCAGCAGAAGATGACTCATTGTGGCGTGCGACTGTAAGCCCGCAGGAGAAGGCAATAGACGCTTTTCCTCGTAAATATTGTCGATTGGTGTCATTAGCGTAGGAAAAGAAGAGGAATTTTCAAGGCGGGTTATCTACAGGCATCTATCCTAACATTAAGCACGACCTAGTCAAAGTTTCAAGACAAAATCGAGGCTGATGTGGCGAATGTTATAAAAAATGTGTGCGGAAGGAAGCTGTTAGGATGAGTTTTATAGGCGTCGTCGCAGAAAGTAAACGGAATCAAATACCCATATAAATTTCAAACATGGAAGGGAACAACATCACGTAGAACGCGGTGGGTACAAGCAAGACTTACAGAAAAGGAAAGAATCACTTTCAGCTGAAAACAAAAAAAGACAATCTACTTTAATGTAGGGGAAAAACGAATAAGTTTCGTGGTGTAAAATTTTTAATCCACTGTGTCATTGCGGGCAACGTAATGTATATTGCTAGTATATCAGAGTAGAATGTAAAATTATCAGTTTATACCAAAGACGAACTCTAGAAATGATCCAAGTACATGTACCAGCTTTGAAAAATTCAGAGGATTCCTTTAGCGTTCCAGACGGAGAGAAAGCAAATGACACCATTTTGATAAATGACTTCAATGAAATGAGAGAATGTAGCGAAGGAAAATTTTGAATAGGAAAGAGAAATAAGAGAGATAAAATTTTCACGACCACGAGTCCCGATTATGGTCGTAGGGGTGCTGCATGTACTGCAGTCATAGCAGCAATGGGCAAAATAGCCTGACGAATCCCAACCCACTCCAGGATGATTTTCCTTTTTCTAGACTGGTTGCCAAACAAGGCTATAATGCCTAGTCTGCCTTGTTATTTACCTATAGTTGATGGGAGACAAGATGAATTCATACCTTTCCCTCGGGGTATTTACACGTAAATAAATATAACGAACTTGACTAGGATTCCAACTCTGCTATCAATTACACCACCGTCAGGTGTATTGTTAACTTGAAAGGCACAATGTTTTTCTTTTCAAAAGCAAAGCGACTGTAAACGAACTTAAACAAGCCCAAAGGGAGAAACATAAAATAAAATTGACGTCATAACTGCTGATATAACCATTGTCATTAAAGATGTAACCGTCATTAAAATAAGTTAATAGAGGAAGCGATCATAGCTTGTACAGTCAAATCTAACTTTTAAAGTTCGGAGAAACAGGATGATTTACAGAAGAAAGAAAAAACAGAAGCTAATAGATCCAGAGAGATCATCACTGATGAACGCGGAAAAATAAAAAACAAAAAACAAAAATAGATTCCATGTTTTTGGAAATGTGAAAATAACATATAAATTATTAATTGTAAATTGATAATTAAGGAAGCAATCTAGACAACAGGGACAACAAACAAAAATGACAAGAACAGACTCAACATTTCTTCTATGTGTCCCCCTCATGACGTTGGCGATCATGGCTCTCAATTTCCTGTCTTTTGTGGCTTTGAGTAACTTTTTGTCATCTCTTCCAAACCGTGTTCTGTCATCACATTTACACTAGTTCGTTAGGTACGTTACCTCTGTCCCTCTTGCCTTCCATATGTCTTGTGAGTGTCAAAATTTACAAGCACTCTTTCCTCATTATGTGTTATGGATTCCGAGATGAAATCCGGTCTCCAATGAATGACAAACGCAGGAATGAAATATAGCAAATAAATGTATTGACGTAGTAATACAAGTGGTAATACGGTTAGTAGGTCCAGAAATGCGGTTAGTAGCAATAATAATATATATACAGTCTGAGAAATTCAGTATCGAAGTAGGACTTCCTTCTGAGTCTACTGTGACTCCTACAAAGCGGTTACCTCACGCTCTTAATCTCTCTATTACTCTACCTCTTGGGTATTCACCGGCAGCAGTACAAATACACACTGGTCGAGTCCACTTGTATGAAAAAAATGATGTGCCCAAGATATTTCACCTGTATCCCTGTAATGTTAAGTATAAGAAACCGTTTTGTTTCCATTTTCTCTAAATATTCAAAATAGAGGAGAAATATGAACGTAAATACAAAGAGATGATAATGCAAATTTAAACTAACCAAAACAAAATGAAAGCCAGAAAAAGATGAAATTGGAAAGAGTAAAAGTAGCTAACGGAAAAGAAGAGAGATCCACAAACATTTAAAAATCAAATGTTTGAATCGAAATCGGAGAAATTACCAGTGTGGGTAAAATGTTAACAATAATTATTATGCAAACATGTGTGCTTTAAAAAAAAAATACCCCTTAAAGTCACTCCAGCAGATAATAGAGATGAAATGGGATTTTCATTTCAAAATATGAAATACTGAAAAGATGGCATAGTAACAAACATTTTTCTACAAAGAACTATTAAACCAAGAAAGAAAAGTATTTGCATTATTTACATTCGGAGTCATATATTTATAATAATGTTTTGGTCGTTGTGCTCTACGGCCTTCTTCAGGTATCTGTCGATCCGGGTAGCCTTCAGAAAATTTCGAACTGAGCTCTTTATTTAATCTACAGGGGTAGATTGATCTCGTTCTGCTCTCTGTGTTTCCGATTATTTTTCTCTTTTTCTGTACTGTTCAATTATTGCTCGCCTTATTGTTTCAAATGGGTTTCAGTCTGTACGACCCGGCCCAGGGGTCGAAGTTACAATTGATGCTAATCAGAAAATAACTCCCCATTTCCAGAAATTTAAAAGAGAAAAGAAGTACTTGGTCATTTTGAGTTACCCTACTTTATTAAAAAAAACAAAACAAAGAAGGGTGATAAGGACGATCATCTAATCACTACTTATACTAAAATGTACGATGAAGTAAAGGATAGCAATTCGGATTGAGGGACGGGAGAGCTGAGCTCGAATTCCTTTCAAATTCGTTACATTCACTTGGGAAAGGTATCTCCTGCCACGGGTAAAATAGCAGGGCAGACTTGGTCCTATAGCTTTGTGCGCTAACCGGTCTAGGAGGACAACTCTGAATCCCATACCTCCAACTATGGGTTAAATAGTTTCACCACCCCGCAACTGGCCAAGCGTGGTAATTACGGCTACATCCCTAGTGAATCAAGATGGGTATCCTGCGATAGATCAGGCTTGATTGATTAAAATATGAATAGTCACATTAAACACAGAAAATTAACCGCAAGAATAACTTTTTAGAGTAACTTACTGAGTGAAAACAAAATGGCGCAAACGCACTAATGCATCCGAAAAGAAGTATGTCATGATCAGAAGTAAAGATTGTGCACCGTTTTTTGATTAATTAATCAGACAGGCGTCGACTGTTTTTATTTATTTATTTTAAGAAACGTTTAGATCTAGGTTTGCTCCACCCTTCCTGAGCTTTTTCCATTAGTTATGTGAGATTATATATATATATATATATATATATATATATATATATATATATATATATATATATATAGGTTATGATGGATAAATTCTCGTCCAAAGAAAAATTACACTGACATCTCATTTTAACGGATATATTTACCAAAAATATCTTGAAATACGAAAGAGTAAATTTATTCAATAAAATAGTCACTGGCTTCAACCATGGCCTACAGACGACTTCGGGATCTCCTGCAACTCTTCTGGGCGGTCTCATTGTTTAAGTTGGTGAATGCTGTCATAATCCTTGCCTTCAGTTCATCTTTGATGTTACAAGAAGTTTTGTTGGTCTCTTGCTCAACTGTGCCATACAGATAATAATCAAGATGGTTGCAGTCTGGGGAGTTAGGTGGCCAGATGTAAGGGGTGATGTGACCGCAGAAATTGTGTGACAGCCATGATTGGGTTCCTCTGCTTGTGTGGCATGGTGTAGAGTCCTGTTGCCAGACATAGGGTCTTCCAGCAGCCACCCTCTTGACCCAGAGCAGACACTTGATGTAGTCCTCTGTGTTGAGTCTGAGGCCATGCGGGAAGATTTTGATCGCGTGGAAAGACACATGAGAGATGCTACATGGATTCAGAAAGAGAGAGACAAGGAAAGAGGGAGAGAGAAGAGAAGAGAGAGAAAGAGAGAGAGGAAAGAGAAAGAGAAGAAAAGACAGAGAGGGAGAGAAAGAGAGAAATGAAGAAAGTGGTACAGTGGAGAAAGGAAAAGAATGAGAGAGAAAGAGTTTCTGTTTTAGTGAAATGGAAAAAGTTGACAATTTCAAATCTTTTCATTTGTACCCACTTCTTAAAATAACGACCATATTTATGATTGCCATTGCAATATTTTATTAAAGTTGTTAAACTCAAATTTTTAACGAAGCGATAGGGGGAATTCTATGGTTATTTTGTTGTCATGGAACTCGCCATTACCTTGTTCAATGATTAAGTTCAGATTTAAAATCCATCAGAAGATTCAAGTAAAAAAAAAAAACGTGAAATTTCCACGGGTCTTTCTAGTTTCTGAAAACAGTCCTCAAGTATTTGACTACACTAACTCACAGAGGAAATACAGTTTAGAAAATGAAAAGAAGATGCGATTTCCTCTAAATTACTGAATAACTTTAATCAGAAAAACAAACAGGAAGAAATTCGAGTAAATATAAAAATGCAAAAATATATCTACGATTTACTGACGAAATTTTTAATAATATAAAAGGCATCAGATGAATTACAAGAAGCGTTAGATGACTTAAATCGGGAAACTCTTACTGTAGGTAGGTATATATGTAACGTATATTATATATATATATATTATATATTATATGTATACATATATTATATATATATATATATTATATATATATATATACATTATATATACATGTATATATCATATATATATATCATATATATACATTATATGTATTATATAGATACATGTATCTATATATCTTATATATATTTTATATGTATATATTATATATACATATAGATATATACATATATATACATATATATACATTATATATATTATTTATTATATACATATATATATATATTTATTTATTTATTTATTTTATATATGCATATATATATATATATATATATAGATAGATAGATAGATAGATAGATAGACAATATATTAGGTTAGTGCAAAAATAATATCGTTTTTGACGTATTTTTTAACGTCAAAAAACGATATTATTTTGCACCAACCTAATATATGCACATATATATACATACATATATATATATATATATATATAATTATACATAGGGCACCTCGAGGTGGTGTAATGGTTAGCAAGCTTAACAATTAGGACTGAGTAGTGAGTTCGATTCTCACTGGGTGCCCCCTACTCTCGGCCTTGTGCCACATCTAAATTATGCTTGGAAAATCACTATATATGCATATATATATATATATATATATATATATATATATATATATATATTATATATATATAAGGTAGGTGGGGTAGAAGCTGAAAGCTCGTCATCTCCCCTTTCTTTAACTTAATTCAAAAATTCCATACGCATTTCTTGCCACCGACATCATTGTTTCTCCCTGATTATTTATTTCCTGTCTACTTCTGATTGTAACGATTCCCAATGAAGTTGATAAATTGCTTGTGTTCAACGAGACTTCATTACCATTTGATCCAAGTTGACACAGTGTCCAAATGTGGATTTTAAGTCGCCCCAGATGGAACCTCTTTCATCTTCCCTTCATCATGCTCTGATTGCAGCGTAGACTCCTGACATATTGAAACTTTATAAATGCGATCCGATCTGAAATGAAGATTGTCAGTGCCAACGGGCTGTCGTTGCAATCGGTTTCGACGATGGTGATGGCGGTGAGTCGGAACAGAGGTTTCGGGAAAATTGTGATGAGCCAGTTGGGGAATCAAGAATCGTATTGAAGCAGAAACTGAATCCCATTTTATTAATCTTTTTTCTTTGCCTTTCTCTTTAATTTTCTTGTAACCTCTCAGTCTCTCTCTCTCTCTCTCTCTCTCTCTCTCTCTCTCTCTCTCTCTCTCTCTCTCTCTGTTTTTTCTACGTATTTTCATTTTCACACATTTTATTTTTTTCATAGGTTTCTGACTATTTTTTTTTTTTCATTTCTTGTCCTCTGATCCCTTCTTCTTTCATTCATTTTCTCTTATCTAAGTTGATTAATATCTATCTGGATGTGGACATAGCATAACAGTTATGTTTATCTCTTTCTGTTTTATTCTCCCTCATCCATCTATCTGTTAATCTCTTCTCCCCCTCCCTATATATTCTTGTTGTTTTTATTCTCCCTCATACATATATCTGTTCATGCCTTCCCCGCTTCTCTATATCTCTTTCCGTTTTATTTTCCGCCATCCATCTCTCTGTTTATCTCTTCTCCCCCTCCCTATATCTCTTTCTGTTTTATTCTCCCTCATTCATCTGTTTATCTCTTCTCCCCCTCCCTATATCTCTTTCTGTTTTATTCTCCCTCATTCATCTGTTTATCTCTTCTCCCCCTCCCTATATCTCTTTCTGTTTTATTCTCCCTCATTCATCTGTTTATCTCTTCTCCCCCTCCCTATATCTCTTTCTGTTTTATTCTCCCTCATTCATCTGTTTATCTCTTCTCCCCCTCCCTATATATCTTTCTGTTTTATTCACTATCATCCATCTACCAGTTAATCTCTTCACTCCCTCCCTATTAATCTTTCTGTTTTGTTCTTCCTTATTGATCTGTATATCTCTTCTCTCCCTCCCTATATATGTTTCTGTTTTATTCTCCCTCATACATATATCTGTTCATGCCTTCCCCGCTTCTCTATATCTCTTTCCGTTTTATTCTCCGCCATCCATCTTTCTGTTTATCTCTTCTCCCCCTCTCTATATCTCTTTCTGTTTTAATTCCCCTCATCTATCTGTCTGTTAATCTCTTCTCCTCCTCCCTATATCTCCTTCTGTTTTATTCTCCCTCATCCATCTATCTGTTTATTCTTTCCTCCCCATCCCTATATCTCTTTCTGTTTTATTCTCCCTCATTAATCTATCTGTTTATCTTTTCTCCCCTCCCTATATCTCCTTCTATTCTCCCTCCTCCATCTATCTGTTTGTCTTTTCTCCCCCTCCCTATATCACCTACTGTTTTATTCTCACTCATACATCTATGTGTTTCTCTTTTCTCCCCCTCCCTATATCTCCTTCTGTTTTATTCTCCCTCCTCCATCTATCTGTTTATCTTTCTCCCCCTCCCTATATCTCCTTCTCTATTATTCTCACTCATACATCTATCTGTTTCTCTCTTCTCTCCATGCTTATATCCCCTTCTGTTTTATTCTCCCTCCTCCATCTATCTGTTTATATTTTCTCCCTCCTCCATCTATCTGTTTATATTTTCTCCAATTCCCTATAACTCCTTCTATTTTATTCTCACTCATCCATCTATCTGTTTCTCTCTTCTCCACCTCCCTATATCTCTTTCTGATTTATTCTCCCTAATACATCTATCTGTTTATCTTTTCTCCCCCTCCCTATATCTCCTTCTATTCTCCATCCTCCATCTATCTGTTTGTCTTTTCTCCCCCTCCCTATATCTCCTTCTATTCTCCCTCCTCCATCTATCTGTTTGTCTTTTCTTCCCCTCCCTATATCACCTACTGTTTTATTCTCACTCATACATCTATGTGTTTCTCTCTTCTCCCCATGCTTATATCTCTTTCTGTTTTATTCTCCCTCCTCCATCTATCTGTTTGTCTTTTCTCCCCCTCCCTTTATCTCTTTCTTTTTTATTCTCACTCATCCATCTATCTGTTTATCCCTTCTCCCCCTCCCTATATCTGTTTCTGTTTTATTCTCCCTCATCCATCTATCTGTTTATCCCTTCTCCCCCTCCCTATATCTCTTTCTGCTTTATTCTCACTCGTCCATCTATCTGTTTATCCTTTCTCCCCCTCCCTATATCTGTTTCTGTTTTATTCTCCCTCATCCACCTATCTGTTTATCCCTTCTACCCCTCCCTATATCTCCCCCTCCCTTTATCTCCTTCTGCCTTATTCTGCCTCATCCATCTATCTGTTTATCTTTTCTCCCCCTCACTATATCTCCTTCTGTTTTATTCTCCCTCCTCCATCTATCTGTTCATCTTTTCTCCCCCTCACTTTATCTCTTTCTCTTTTACTCTCACTCATCCATCAATCTGTTTCTCTCTTCTCCCCCTCACTATATCTCCTTCTGTTTTATTCTCCCTCACACATCTAACTAATTATCCCTTTTCCCCCTCCCTATATCTCTTTCTGTTTTTATTCTCCCACATCCATCTATCTGTTTATCTCTTCTAACCTTCCCTATATCTCTTTCTACTTTTATTCTCGCTCATCCACCTATCGGTTTATCTCTTCTCCCCCTCCCTATGTCTATTTTTGTTTTATTCTCCGCCATCCATCTATCTGTTTAGCCCTTCTCCCCCTCCCTATATCTGGTTCTGTTTTATTCTCCCTCATCCATCTATCTGTTTATCCCTTCTCCCCCTCCCTATATCTGTTTCTGTTTTATTCTATCTCATCCATCTATCTGTTTATCCCTTCTCCCCCTCCCTATATCTCTTTCTGTTTTTATTCTCCCTCATCCATCTGTTTATCTCTTCTCCCCCTCCCTATATCTCCTTCTGATTTATTCTACCTCACCCATCTATCTGATTATCTCTTCTCCCCTTTCCTATATCTCTTTCTGTTTTTATTCTCCCTCGTCCATCTATCTGTTAGTCTCTTCTCCCCCTCCCTATATCACCTTCTATTTTATTTTCCCTCATCCATCTATCTTATCACTTCTCCCCCTCCCTATATCTCGTTCTGTTTTATTCTCCCTCATCCATCTATCTGTTTATCCCTTCTCCCCCTCCTATAAATCTTTCTGTTTATTCTCCCTCATCCATCTATCTGTTTATCACTTCTCCCCCTCCTATATCTATTTCTGTTTATTCTCCCTCATCCATCTATCTGTTTATCTATTCTCCCCCTCCCTATATCTCTTTCTGTTTTTATTCTCCCTCGTCCATCTATCTCTTTATCTCTTCTCCCCCTCCCTATATCTTCTGTTTTATTCTTCCTCATCCATCTATCTGTTTATCTCTTCTCACCCTCCTATATCACTTTCTTTTTTTATTCTCCCTTCTCCATCTATCTGTTTATCACTTCTCCCCCTCCTATATCTCTTTCTGTTTATTCTCCCTCATCCATCTATCTGTTTTTCTCTTTTCCCCCTCCCTATATCTCCTTCTGTTTTATTCTCCGTCATCCATCTATCTGTTTATCTTTTCTAACCTTCCCTATATCACTTTCTATTTTTATTCTTCCTCATCCATCTATCTTTTTATCTTTCTCCCCCTCTCTTTATCTCCTTCTGTTTTATTCTCTCTCATCCATCTATCTGTTTATCACTTCTCCCCTTCCCTATATCTCTTTCTGTATTATTCTCACTCATCCATCTATCTTTTTATCTTTTCTCCCCCTCCCTTTATCTTCTTTTGTTTTTATTCTCTCTCATCCATCTATCTTTTTATCTATTCGCTTCCTTCCTTTATCACTTTCTGTTTTATTCTCCCTCATCCATCTATCTGTTTATCTCTTCTCCCCCTCCCTTTATCTCTTTCTGATTTATTCTCCTTCATCCATCTATCGGTTTATCTCTTCTAACCTTCCCTATATCGCTTTCTGCTTTTATTCTCGCTCATCCCCTATCGGTTTATCTCTTCTCCCCCTCCCTATGTCTCTCTCTGTTTTATTCTCCGCCATCCATCTATCTGTTTATCCCTTCTCCCCCTCCCTATATCTGTTTCTGTTTTATTCTCCCTCATCCATCTATCTGTTTATCCCTTCTCCCCCTCCCTATATCTCCTTCTGTTTTATTCTACCTCACCCATCTATCTGATTATCTCTTCTCCCTTTTCCTATATCACTTTCTGTTTTATTCTCCCTCACCCATCTATCTGATTATCCCTTCTCCCCCTCCCTATATCTGTTTCTGTTTTATTCTCCCTCATCCATCTATCTGTTTATCACTTCTCCCCCTCCTACATCTCTTTCTGTTTATTCTCCCTCCTCCATCTATCTGTTTATCACTTCTCCCCCTCCTATATCTCTTTCTGTTTATTCTCCCTCCTCCATCTATCTGTTTATCCCTTCTCCACCTCCCTATATCTCCTTCTGTTTTATTCTCCGTCATCCATCTATCTGTTTATCTTTTCTAACCTTCCCTATATCACTTTCTATTTTTATTCTTCCTCATCCATCTATCTTTTTATCTTTCTCCCCCTCTCTTTATCTCCTTCTGTTTTATTCTCTCT
The DNA here is from genome assembly GCA_963932145.1 of Acanthosepion lycidas. Lineage (NCBI taxonomy): Eukaryota > Metazoa > Mollusca > Cephalopoda > Sepiida > Sepiidae > Acanthosepion > Acanthosepion lycidas. The sequence continues at coordinate 36,251,059 of OZ010574.1, forward strand.
CATCCATCTATCTGTTTGTCCCTTCTCCCCCTCCCTATATTTCCATCTGTTTTATTCTCCGTCATCCATCTATCTTTTAATCTCTTCTCCCACTTCCTATATCACTTTCTGCCTTATTCTGCCTCATCCATCTATCTGTTTATCTTTTCACCCCTCACTATATCTCCTTCTGTTTTATTCTCCCTCCTCCATCTATCTGTTTCTCTCTTCTCCCCCTCCCTATATCTCCTTCTGTTTTATTCTCCCTCACCCATCTATCTGATTATCTCTTCTCCCCTTTCCTATATCTCTTTCTGCTTTTATTCTCCCTCATCCATCCATCTGTTTATCTATTCTCCCCCTCCCTATATCTCCTTCTGTTTTATTCTCCGTCATCCATCTATCTGTTTATCTTTTCTCCCCATCCCTATATCTCTTTCTGTTTTATTCACCATCATCCATCTATCTGTTTATCTCGTCTCCCCCTCCCTTTATCTCTTTCTGTTTTATTCTCCCTCACCCATCTATCTGATTATCCCTTCTCCCCCTCCCTATATCTCTTTCTGTTTTTATTCTCCCACATCCATCTATCTGTTTATCTCTTCTAACCTTCCCTATATCTCTTTCTGCTTTTGTTCTCGCTCATCCACCTATCGGTTTATCTCTTCTCCCCCTCCCTATGTCTATTTCTGTTTTATTCTCCCTCATCCATCTATCTGTTTATCCCTTCTCCCCCTCCCTATATCTGTTTCTGTTTTATTCTCCCTCATCCATCTATCTGTTTATCCCTTCTCCCCCTTCCTATATCTCCTTTTTTTTTCTACCTCACCCATCTATCTGATTATCTCTTCTCCCTTTTCCTATATCACTTTCTGTTTTATTCTCCCTCATCCATATATCTTTTTATCTTTTCTCCCCCTCCCTATATCGCCTTCTGTTTTATTCTCCCTCATCCATCTATCTTTTTATCACTTCTCCCCCTCCCTATATCTCTTTCTGTTTTTATTCTTCCTCGTCCATCTATCTGTTTATCTCTTCTCCCCATCTCTATATCTCTTTCTGTTTATTCTCCTTCATCCATCTATCTTTTTATCTCTTTTCCCCCTCCCTATATCTCTTTCTGTTTTATTCTCCCTCATCTATCTATCTGTTTATCTCTTCTCCCCATCTCTATATCTCTTTCTGTTTATTCTCCCTCATCTATCTGTTTTTCTCTTTTCCCCCTCCCTATATCTCCTTCTGTTTCATTCTCCCTCATCTATCTATGTTTCTTTTTATCTCTTCTCAACCTCCATATATTGCATTTTATGTTTATCCTCACTCATACCTCTGTCTGTTTCATCTCCATCCCCCTCTCTATAACTAATTCTGTTTTTATTCTCTCTCATCCATCTATCCCTTTCTGGTTATCTCTTCTCCCTCTTCTTATATTTCTTTCTGTTTTTATCCCTCTATCTGTTTCTGTTTATCTCTTCTCCCCCTCTCTATATCTCTTTCTCTTTTTATTCTCCCTCATCCATCTATCTCTTTCTTTTTATCTCTTCTCCCGATGTCTCATTCTCTTTTTATCCTCCCTCACCCCTCTATCTGTTTCTGTTTATCTCTTCTCTCCCTCCCTATATGTCTTTCTGTTTGTATACTCCCTCATCCCTCTATCTGTTTATGTTTATCTCTTCTCCCCTCTCTATATGTCTTTCTGTTTTTATTCTCCCTCATCGATGTGTTACTCTTTATCTCTTCTCCCTCTCCCTACATCTCTTTCGGTTTTTCTTTTGAACTCATGCATTCTCATTCATTTCTTTGTATGCACAATTTTAGTTTTTTTAATCATTTATTCTTCATCAAATCTCTATTCTTTTTCTGTGACAGGCTCTCTCTCTCTCTCTCCCCCTCTCTCTCTCTCCCCCCTCTCTCTCTCTCTCTCTCTCGTTATGTCTATTTATATGAAGGAATCTATACCTTTCTTTCTATGGTATATACGTATAAGCCTAGTCCTCCATCTTCCTTTTCAAATGTTAGATTTTTGATCTTATAAAAATTTTACAATGTGAAACTATGAATATTTGCAACACCTTCTCTAAAAAACACTATACTCTGAAACATTTTTATGCTTTGAAAAGGTGCAAATATGTTTTTCATAAAAGAAAAGAAAATCATTACACTTTGCTCTTAGTGCACAACTTGAAAAAAATCTTATTTAATTCGACACGAATTCGTGGAAATGTATTTTAATTTCTATTATGATTTATGCTTTATCTCCCAGTGCTACTGGAATCGAAACACACCTGCATCCCTCGAAATCTTGCTTCTTTTCAAATAAAATTAAGTTAAAAAATAAATTTAAAACATACACAACAACTACAGTAGAGTCATTATTGCATTATTTTTATGTTGCATCTTTTAAACCATGCGTCTATTTTATATACATACACAATTCCATACGCCCATATCTATATATACTCTTGAATATTGATATATTCTCACTAGTTATACGCACTAGTCAATTAAAACACATAAGACTTTGTATCAGAATGATTTCGGCCTAACATGTTCTTAACGTTATATTTAGTGGGCACACGTATTTGTGTTGGCTTCCTTATTATTTTAAATAGTGAAATTCATGTCTACCGGCCTAGAGATCGAGAAGTTCTACTAAATTAAATGTGTTTCCTGACAGGAATTGAACCCCCTATTCTCTTTTTCCACATGGAACCTCTTAAACCCCAAGGTCTAATTGACTATTTAAGAGATACGCATTATTCGTCCTGACCTTTCGAAGTCTATACTGCTAGTAGACAGATGATAACGATTGGCATTGCATTTAATTTTTTGAAGATCAAAGTTAACTTGGAAGCAAGAAAGCGGAAGAGAATTCTACAAGCAAGAAATATGCTAGAAGAAACTATTAGCTTATAACTTATGGTTATATCTAAACATTTCAAATGTAAAATGATGGGACCTAATTGCCAATCTAGTACTGTGCTTAAAATCATAAAGTCTAAGTACCATAGAGGAGAGTTCATTAGAACAATTTACCATAAAAATATTTATACAAAAGGCACAGATAAGCTACGTTATGGCGGTGATAAAGTGACTGAAGCCGAGATGCCATGTTAGGATTAATGATATTGCATATTCTTTGAATTTTATCAGGAATCTATAAATATATAGCAGGAGCACCAGATCAGATGTTACCTATTATAAAAGAATTAAAAACATCTAACCTTATCAAAAATAACATCTCGCCGATAAAATCATATCTCGCCGACAAAATCAAAACTATACCAGGCCAACATTTATAAGTTCAGTTATCCCATAAGGAACAGCGTTCCTTTAGAAAACAAATCTTTAAATCCTTATGTTGGACAAATCACCACTCGCCTGTCATGGCTACGGACGCAACATCTCTCCGAGCAGAGCTCAATACGGGAACATTTAAAGCAGCATAGAATCGTACCCATCTCAATAAACTACCTTCTTATTAAGAACATGACTGTGATACATATCTCCCACTAAAAAATGGTGGAAGCCCTTATTATAAAATTTGAAACCAATCCTTACTAAAGTTAATTATGAACACGGCTATAATGTACTCACCGTATTTGTAAATTAATATTAAGACCATATCTACCTTCAGCAATTATTATATCGTCTGCAACAGCATCTACACACCAATTATTATAGTGTATTGTAGTAGGGTAACAAAAGAAAATCCTTGAAAGTGGCTTTAAATTATGGACAATCTTTATATTCACTAAGTCCAGAGATGAAGACACATAGACATATATAAGGAAAAAAAACATAAAAATAACTAAGCAAAATACCTTGTCAGACTTGTTCAACGAAAAAATTATATATTAATCATAATTATATATATATATATATATATATATATATATATATATATATATATATATATATATATCGAGAGTGACAGAGTGCTCATAGGAATCAACGCCACCTAAACAAAACGTCAGAGCTCATTTTCAAATGCAGACAAGAAAAACAAAAGTGGACATTTTGGTCAACACCCACCGGCGACTGTTTGTTTCATGCTTAAACGCAGTTGATACCCTGACGATTGCGTTTAAGCAGATTGAGGTCAACACCCAGCGGTGACAATGTTCACTTTCATACATATGCGCTCTATCCTGATATTAAGCACTTTAAACCATAAATATAGCATACCTTAAAACTATATTTTTATCATTATATATATATATATGTATATATATATATAGAGAGAGAGAAAGGTTAATGGTCAGAGTTGAATCAGACCAGGGAACAGTAGTATTAAAAAGTGCTCAATACACGTGAGAAAAATATAAATAAAAATAATAACAAGTAGATCTTTTAAGTTTAAAAATCAGTAGGTTAGTTCAAATATGCGACCACGGTTTCTACTTGACGGTCTCTTCGGGCGATACTTTTATTATCGCCCGTAGAGAAACCGTTGTCGACCGTCGAAACCGCAGTCGTGTATTTTAATTGACCTCCTGATTTTTAAACTATACATATATATATATATATATATATATATATATATATATATATATATATATATATATATATGTATGTATGTATTTAGCAGCGGACAAGTCGATTTTTTCAAGCCCAAAATATCTTAGCCTACCGTATGTTTGGGGTCGACCTATACGGTAATTTTATCCGAATTTTGAGCTAAAATCTTGAGGTTGGCTTGTACGCTGCAATTTAGCTATATATAAACGCTCTATCTATAACATTGAGCAGGTTTACTATGTAAATATAGTTATTTTTAAACAATATATCTATTTCTCACGAAGCTTAATGCATACGCCAAGTGCCGCTGTTTTCGATCCAGTTTCAATTACAGAGAGACAAAGTTGACGGCAACAAGATATATTACCATGTTTTCCCTGAGGATCTGGCAGATTCTAGAACTAATTATAAACATCTGGGAAATGGATTTCTTTCCACATTTCACTGGAAGAGTTCTCTCAATTACAATGTCCTTCCTAAGGAGTAGAAAGATAGTAGTTAACGGCCAGTCTTCCGAGGCCCAAGCGATCAATTCTTCTTGGTCCAAACCTTTTTCTACTTTACATAAATGATCTGCCTAAGAGTATATGCCGATCATTTGTGAATATCTATGCCTGATGATACAACGGTATATGATTGCACCTCAAAAACCATAGATAGCCATGTCATGGCAGCTTATCACTCCTGTGACCTAGATCAAGCCGAAAATGGAGTAATATTGCCATATATGGGCAGGAGCTGACCAGTCTTCACCAGTTTCGATAGAGTCCAAAAGTGTTTCCGCATTCTTATGGGTAACGAATTGTTTCCCACCCCACAACTCCTTTCTCACAGACGCCTTTTCTAATGCCTTCCCATGTGTCTCCCTGTCTACGCCTTTTCTAATGCCTTCCCATGTGTCTCCCTGTCTACGCATTTTCTAACGCCTTCCCATGTGTCTCCCTGACTTTTCTAGTGAGCACTTGCGATAAAAGCAAAAATTTCGAAGACTGATTCTCTAAACAGACAAACTGAGAGTATCCGCTTGGAGGACCGACCAAACGCGGTTTTCTGGCCTATTCACTTTCTTCCTATTTGATCTTGTGACATACTAACCTAAACTTGGAGAATATCAGAAGAACGTGCAGTAATACTGTAGCTAAAGTCTAGGGACATTAAAATAGTTTTATCTCTCTTTCGAAGCTGTTTGCCTTGCACCAAAATAAACATTGCCTAACAAATTTGAAGGGAAACAGAGAAGCGTCCTTGTGAATTCGTGCGTGCTTTTTTTTCCTTTTTCTCTATTGGTTACTTGATTTTGCTTAACGGCATATCAATCTCTATTGGTTATTTAATACCGAAATCTAAATATTTTGAACACCCTTTTATGTCTTCAACTAAATATATTTTGAAAGCAATTGTATGCTTTCAAAATAATGATAAGATGTTGTTGGCAATTCTACTATAAAAATGTATACTTTCATAGGGTTTTGTCTTTTTGTTTGAGGGTTCAATGTTTGCCCATAGCTGGTCAAATAATGAATCCCCAAACAAAAACTGTTGTGACCAAGTAAATGGTTAAGTAACAACAAAAAGCAGGTTTGCAGATATATCGTATAATAAATTTAATTTCCCTCTATTTATCCTGAATTCACATAATAAACTATTTTATTAACATAGTAAATAATTGTCATCTTTATTTTTATATTACTTAAGAAACAATTAGAAAGAAACAACATAAATGAAGAGAAACTTAAAAACCGTGAAAAAGAACCAATGAAAAAGAAAGAAAATTAAACAGTAAGTATACCAGAAGAGTATTACACGACTAGAAAGTGTGTATCGAATGAATCAGCGCTCAATCTATTGACAGTTTACTGTTCCTTCTCTCCTACTAAACTGATAGTAGGTGGAAGAGTCTAACAGACTCTTAGAGTGATGACACCACAACAAAAACAAAACACTATGAAGGCATAAAAAGGTAGTTGAAAGCATATTTTATATTTTCCTTCAGAAAATTCCCACGTATGTTTGATTGATTGGATTCTTTCAAGGTTGACCCTAGATTTAAGAGATTTTTCTCGTACAGTGAAGTACATATAAAAACATTATTTGCTCAATCTCTTCTCCATCGATTTGCGCGACATGCTTGTGACGAGAGATTTTTCAAAATATCTGGCAATAAATACAGATCACAGGAAGAAGACGATTCATACTTTTCTAAGGGCATCAATAACTTCAGCTAGAATTCTAATTCATATCGTCGATTTAGTTTTTCGTAATTGTTAGCGTGTAGTTCTACAGAAAGATGCTAAGGATATCAAGGACCGAGCGTGTGAGCAACGATGAGGTCTTAGAGAGTTTATAAACAAGGAGAAGTCTTATACTTAACACCAGAAAGAGGCAGCTGAAGTTTCTGGGACACATAATGAGGAAGGAGCGCCTGGAGAATCTGATACTCACGGGTCAAATAGAGGGAAAGAGAGACAAGGGAAAGCAGTGCGTGACATATCTGACGTGCTTGAGCAGGTGGATGACAGAACGTGGTCTGGGAGAGGAAGCAGAAGGAAGGAACTTGCTGAGAGCTGCAAGGGATAGAGGGAGGTGGAGAGCCATGATCGCCTGCGTCCTGAAAGGACATGGAACATAAAAAGAAAAAAAGAAAGAAGCGTCGTCTCTCTTCTCTCTTAAGTGCCCACTTACCAACTTAAAGCGTAACACATCGTAGCAAAGAAATCCAACCAATCAAAAGTACTTGGTAGCTTTTCCTCTTAACAAGTCAACCGCCACCAGCCGACACAGTCGCACCGATTTTCTGACTGCTCTTATAAAAAAGGAAAAAATAAAGAGGAATGGAGGATAGGTGAAGTGAATGACGCTGTACTTCCGGTGTGCTACATCCGGTGTGTCCAAGTACTAACACTCTAAAAGTGGGTCAAACGTTGATTAGAAAAAGTTTTGTCTACGAAATGCTACGTATTCAGTTGGTCTATCATGTTCAAAATGGTTCCAATGAATTTTACTCTATCTGCAAAAGAGGATTCGGTGCTGATTTTTGGAATAAAAACAATATCAGTCAGTTATATGCCATGCGTGATACACGCGTAGGCGATCATGTATCTTTCGATACATGACTGACAAGGCAGATTCTTTTCCCGCAATAGGTTGACATTTCTTTCTGCAGTAGACCAGCTGCCATCCAAGGTTATAGAAATCGGTCTGTACTGCTATAGATAGATCAGTCAATCAGTCAGTTATGTGCCATGCGTGATACATGCGTAGGCGATCATGTATCTTTCGATACATGACTGACAAGGCAGATTCTTTTCCCGTAGTAAGTTGGCATTTCTTTCTGCGGTAGACCAGTTGCCATCCAAGGCTATAGAACCCGGTCTGTCCTGCTATTTACCCATATCTTGGGGGGAGAAGAAAAGGATTCATACCTTTCCCAATGCTATTATCACGTATATGAATATTATTGATTCGACTGGAATTCGAACTCGGCTCTCCGATCTTCAATCTGAGACGCTATCCTTTACCCCACCAAAACAATACAAGGTTAAAATCACGGATCGATGGTGTCTTGGCAGGGTTAAGTCTGAAATCGAGTAGCTATACGTGCTGGACATATATCCAGCTATTTAAAACGCGAAATATTCATATGGAAAGAATATTGAATATTCTTCAGAAGTCGGAAATCGCAATTTCCATCACTTACTCAAAAAGGAAAAGTAACTAATGACGGGAATGAGAGGTGGGGGTGACGAGAACGAGAACGAGAACGAGTGGGAGATGATGGTGGCGAGAACGAGTGGAGTGGGGGTGGGCAAAACAGGTGGAGGCGAGAAAGAAAGTATGAGGTGGGAGTGTAGAGAAAGAGTAGGAGGAGGGCATAAAGAGAAAGACAGAGGAGGTAGAATAAAGAGAGAGAGAAAGAGAGGAGATGGAATGAAGAGAAAGAGAGGGGTAGTGGGGATGAAAAGAAAGAGACAGGAGGTGGGAATTAAAAGAAAGTGATGGAAAGTGGGGATGTAAAAAAAAATCATGATCGCCCCCGACCTGAAAGGACATATCATATTATATAAATGGCACGGTTATTACCCTGTGTCATGTACTGAATTTCTTTATTGTTATCTAAAACAAATTTTCAGGAAAATAGATTTCTCAAGCCCAGTAGCTGTTATCATTCTTTCCAATATTGATGACGGCTTCCTTCCTAGCCATTTTTTCGAAGTAGTGGAGAGCGGCAACATTTTAATTACGTCATTATTCTTTATTCGAGTAACATGTAATACCTACTTTAGCTGTTGTTGTTGTTGAAAGCCGTCAAGTGGTTTTCTGTTATTTTGGTGCAATTCTTTGCTTGTGATTTTGTAACCCCATTCCACAATGTTTAAAGAAGGAGAGTCCTCACTAAGATGCAGACTTCATTCGCTCAAACCGTACTGAGTATGACGATAAACTACATCCGCGTCCTGGATAAGGCGATAAACTAAATCCGCGTCCTGGATATGACGATAAACTAAATCCGCGTCCTGGGTAAGACGATAAACTACATCCAACAGCAAGGCCTCTGATCAGGAGGTTTTGAGGAGCGTGGAACCACCTCTTAATTGCTGGTGTTCTCAGGTCCACCCTAAGCCGGGGCGGTAGCACCTGTTAGGGCCCCAACCATAGGTAATTAGTTAACCCCCAAACTGGGGTCAAAACACTATGAAAATGTTAAAAATAGGTTTAATACCAGCAATACGTTTTTGTAAAAAAATTACCAGCAATAAATTTTTGAAAAAAAGTTGTTACCAGCAATACATTTTTGAAAAAAACATTACCAACTATACATTTCAGGAAAAAATATTACCAGCAATACATTTTTTAAATAAAATATTACCAGCAATAAAAGTCTTGTCGTCATTAAAAAACCCAGTGAGGTTATTGTTTTGTGGTAAAACAAAGCAAACCAAACCATTCGTCATTTTAACCATTGGTATGAGAACGTGATTGTATACAACTTATAGATAAGTTTGAATGAGATTGGTATCCTTCATGACACCTATATAGAAGCTCATCGTTGAAACTGGCAGATTGTCGAACCTGTTTTGAAAAGTGAAAATATTTTCCCGTTGTAGTTTATGCATTTCACACATTTAAACATTACCATAACTGTCCATCTAGGAACTGTTCAATTGCCTTTTTTAAAATGACTGCCTTTGATTCTGAGATGGTCATGGCTTCTTGTGCTCGAAAAAAGGAAAGCAATTTTGTGCTTGCACCTTATTCTACCTTCATCATTCTTTAAGAAAATGAGATATAGAATGGAATTACTACTAAGAAAACACAATTCAATAAAGTTGTTTCCTGTAAAAATACTTCAAAATGTTTTATCAAAATTGATTGCGTTTAAAAGTAACATTTAATGAGACTGCAATCACAGTCAATAATTACGTCGCTCTAAGAAATGTGTTGTATTTACAAGTGACGATTGCAATACAATGTTTGAAAGACATGGACGTTTTGAAGGCAGTAGTCGAATCCATTACATTTGCTTACATGCTAATACACTTGGGGAAGGTATGAATCCTCTTCCTCTCCCCGCAACCCCAGCTATGGACAAATAGCAGGACAGACTGGGTTCTATAGCCTTGGACGGAAACTGGTCTACCGCAGAAAGAAATAGCAACCTACTGCGGGAAAAATGAAATGAAATGGCAAAAAATGAAAGAAATGACAACCTACTGCGGGAAAAAAATCTACTTCGTCAGTCATGTATCGAAAGATACATGATCGCCTAAGTGTGTATCCCGCATAGCACATAACTGTCTGAATAATATGTTAGCAGATTTCTTAAAAAAATGTTTCAAATGCTCGTCACATTCATTTTCTCACTGAAACTAAGTAATGTCTTCTCCCCTCCTTCCACATGATAAAAAATATGTACCCTTTCCATTCAGAACGTTAGCAATCATGGCACGCCACTATTTCCTGCCCTTTGTAACCTAATAACTTTTGTCCTTTTGCCATCTTTCCCAAACCAAAGTTGTCAGGTAAATTATGCATCACTTTGCTCTGACTCTCTTGCCTTCAATCTGTCCTGTGAATATCACATTTTCCAAGCCCTGTTTTCCTGATGATAACTATAAGTGTCCTTTTTGTTGTCATTATTTTTAGAATTTCATATTCGATCCATATTAAGGGTGTTTCATTAAGACGGATCAAAGTCAACAGTAAATAAATCAACGTTATTGGTGAAAATTTATTTATTTCTCCGTTCGATCATGTTATTTAAGTCATGGCAATTATGTGTGAAAAATAATATCACCCAAATATCCGCCAAGACTCCGGCAGCACACCTTCAATCGATGGTCAAAAATTTTTATGACGTCCCTGCATAGTTGCTTCTCGATTTTATTATCTCATCCTTCAGCTATTGAATTGTTGTTGACTTGTTGACATAGACCTTAATTTTGAGATGATCCAAAAAGAAGAAAACTATAGGCATCAAGTCGTACGATTCTGATGGCCAATTGACTTCGCTGTTTCGAGAGATGATGTGACTTGGGAATTTCTCATTGCATTTCTGTTTGAACGTCCATTTTTGTAATAGGCTTCGATAATTTTGACACGTTGTTTGATTGTTAATCTTTCCCTGCTTGAAATTGCCAAAGACTTAAGTTGTTAAATCTGAAAGAAAAAGAAAAATGTCATTAGACGCTTAAACTTAATTCACATTTAAAATCGATCTAATTTATTGCAATACCCATTAGATATATATCCCCACACACAAATTGCTAACGAGGAAAGGGTTTAAGGATTGGAGTCAGTAAGGTGGGGTAGGGCGGAAGAAGAGAATGAAATAATTCAGTTATGTGACATACGCTTAGGCAATCGTGCATCCCTCGATACATGACTAAAGAGGCAGATTTTTTCCCGTAGTAGGTTGCCATTGCTTTCTGCGTTAGAAAGGCTATTCAAGCTGGTGGGTGGAGAAGAAGAATAAGATTCATACTTTTCCCAAAAGTATAAACACGTAACTGAATGTAATGGATTCGACTGGAATTCGAACTCAGCTCTCGGATTCTTCAGTCCAAGTCGCAATTATGTATAGTTTTAACTGATTATAAGTCCGAATACCCACGCTTTATAATTGCGTTCTCATATTCCCTAGTCAGTCTCCACTAAAAAACGTCATTAAATGTCGTGACCACAATCAAATAACATTACGTTAATAAACACATTATCAGTACTGACGATTATATATAGCTTTTTGATTTTGTAGGTTTGATGAATTGAATTGTGATTAATAGTCCAATGTAATAAATTATAACCATGGAATATTAATGTTTGAGCCTTTCATATCATATATATATATATATATATATATATATATATATATATATATATATATATATATATATATATATATATATATATATATATATATATATATACACGTTGGGGTAAATGTAGGAAGACATTGGAAACAAGTGTGTGAATGAAATGAGCGAGATCCTAAATGTTTTAATCTGCTATTAACTCGGTAAGGCCCACATTAATATCTGGTACTAATTATAAAAAATTTAAATCTAGTATTGATTAGAATTTTATACATAATTTTTAAAAATCCGATATTAGTGATTGAAAGGGGAAAAAATCCTGTAGTAGTGATTGATAGAGAAAAAAAATCCGGTATTAGTGATTGATAGAGAAAAAAATCCAGTATTAGTGATTGCTAGAGAAAAAAATCCGGCATTCGTGATTGATAGAGAAAAAAAATCCGGTTTCCATGATTGATAAGGAAAAATTCCTGTATTAGTAATTGCTAGAGAAAAAAAAAACTGGTATTCGTTATTAATAGAGAAAAAAAATCTGGTATTAATGATTGATATGGAAAAATCCCGTATTAATGATTGATAGAGAAAAAAATCCGGTATTCGTGATCGACAGAGAAAAAAAAATCCGATATTCGTGATCGATAGAGAAAAAAATCCTGTATTAGTGATTGATAGAGAAAAATATCCGTTATTCGTGATTGACGGAGGAAAAAAAATCTGATATTAGTGATTGATATGGAAAAATCCCGTATAAATGATTGATAGAGAAAAAAATCCGGTATTAGTGATCGATAAGGAACAAATCCGGTATTCGTGATCGATAAGGAAAAAATCCGGTATTAGTGATCGATAAGGAAAAAATCCGGTATTCGTGAGTGATAGAGAAAAAAAATCCGGTATTCGTGATTGATAAGGAAAAAAAATCCGATATTTGTGATTGATAGAATGAAATTTGGTATTAAATTGGAAGTTTCTTTCTATAATCTATTAATGTCAACCGTCTCAGTTTTAGGTACGATGGGTATTAATGGGTTAATGAAAATATTTTAAATCCCAAACATATCCAAGCAAATGAAATGGAAGTAAATTTGGTAGAAGTGTTCACAAATTTGGAATTTTTTTTTCTTCAAATGCTTAGAGAACATATGTCAAAATTTTATCTTCTTATAAAAAACGCACGGAAAGAAATAAAGAAGAGTATTAAGTTTTAAGCTGAAGTAAATAATCTCTACGACAGATGCAAAAAATATGTTGAGAAATGAATGAAACAGTTTTCACGTTTAAAGTGGATAACCTTGAAACGCCAAAATGGATTGATGTGGAGTCGCCATGTCAAATGTTTGATTGATAAGCGGATATAAGTTGATGATGTGAAGTGTTTTGACCGAGTTAGTAACCTGAAAATTACAAGAGTGATAAAGAATTTAGGAATTTGAAGAAAGTGTACGAGAAAGTCTAAAGACTCAAAGAACATTTTATACTATTTAGAAATGCATGATTCTTATTTTCTCTGTCATCTCATAATAGAAATGTAGAAAGAGTTTTGTCACTGATGCAAAATCAATGGACAAAGGAGACGAACAGACTGAGTGTTGAAACGATAAATGACATTCTGTGAGTACCGTACAAAGTCCAATGACTTCTGGATATTTCTAAAAAGTAATAAAGGCAACACGGAAGAAAATTATATCTACTAAAATGTATAAAAATAACAAATTGAGTCACACGCACAGACAGTGGGGTGAAAAGACTGCAGCTTTTAAGAGATCGAAAATGCTCAACCTTTAGAAAAAAAAGGAAAAGATTATTGAACTGTAAAGTAATAACAGTCCTTCTCTATCGCAGTGGTTGTTGGACAATCTCTTCACAGCTGAAGAGGAGACTTGAAGCAACAGAAATATGGTTCTACAGAAGGAAGCTGAGAGTATATATATATATATACATATATATATATATATATATATATATATATATATATATATATATATATATATATATATATATATATTATTTAATTTAAAGAAAAACAGAACACTTTAAGGTTACATTGTTATAATTTATTCCCACAAAGATTTCCTTTTCTCTGGATCATCAGACCTCACTTCCAAGTATGAAAAAATGAATTTAAACGTACACTTTTGAAGGGAAGTATTAAGCTTATGTAAGGTTGTATAGAGAGTGGTGAGAGATGGTGTGACAGACATCGTCGAAATTAGAGAAGAATTCTTTTAATTTTAATTTTATTTTTATTACAATACTTAATATTGAGGAGGGGAGTAAGGATCAGACATTGACCTATTTAATAGGTAAACTCACCGGAAACGATATAAAGAGAAAAAAAAAGAAACAAGAAACAAGAAAAAAGAGAAAAAAGGGGAAAAAAGAAAAAAGGGGAAAAGTAAAGATGTAATAAATAAGAGATGGACTTAGGGTTTTGATGGAAAGAGAGAGGGATATAAATTTGGAGAGAGAAATTAACGTATGTGGGCATGTATCAGCCAATCTGGAAAAACACAGATTTATATATTAAAAAAAAATTATATATATATATATATATATATATATATATATATATATATATAGCTATAGCTGCATCTATGATGTATACTTGATTCAGTGTGCTGTGTCAGAAAGTTTTTCTCGTCAGAGTCCATCTTCCACATTTACAAATCTACTTTTCGGCTTTGCATTCAATACTATTGTCATATCTGGTTTGGTGCTCTTGCTATTCATCTCGATGTTCTTGACAAAATCCCAAAAATAGGTCTACAATGTAATATATCCTGACTTGACATATCATCTTCCCCACAGACACGATGTGGGTTCCCTCTGCCTTTTCTACAAATACTTTCATGGCAACTGCTCTAATGAGTTTTATGTTCTGGTGCCCACAACAACCTGCGTGCTTCGAGATTGGCATCTAGGTTCCACACATTTACTGTTGAAATAGCTAAATGTAATCGCTACTTCTACTCCAACAGGTTCCGACATTGGAACTCACTTCCGTTTACTTGCTTCCCTGAAAATTACAATCTTCAAAAATTTAAATGCAACGTCAACCTCCATCTTCTGTCGTTTTGAAGCCTGTTCATCCTCCCTGTATCCAGTCTTTTCGCTCACTTTCAATGTTTGTAACCCCCTACGTACCAGTGGAATTTCAAACTTACCTGGTGTGAAATAATAATAATATATATATATATATATATATATATATATATATATATATATATATAACATGTTTTAAACTACAGAATTACAACAATGTTTCATCACTACAAATGTGTCTCGTCGGGTGATGATAAACTACTGGCGAGTGAACGATTATTTTAATTTGAAAAGCAGAATAGATCCTCTTTTTTCTCGAGAAAAAAAGAATTATGCTTGTGAGCTTTGCCGTGATTAACCAATCGAATGTGACCTACGCTAAATTCAAACTCACCGAAAAAAAAATTTTATGACACGATGTTGTCTGCATATAAATCCTACACAATTTCATTATGGACGGATACAAATGGTTACATTATTTCGTAAGATGTATAGAAGTCTGGCGTTCAATTTTCCTAAGAAGTAAAAGCGAATGAGTTAGAGAAGTAATTTAACATATTGCCAACTAGTTATATACTCGGTCAGCTACCTACATAAAATTTTGCAATTGATAAATAAAAAGCCCCTTTAAGAAACTGGTAAATAATTTAGCCGTTAGAAAATAAAATCAGATCATAAATACAAAACTACTTTGGCAAATTAATATGCAACTGTTAAGTAAAGAGAATCCATAAAAAATGCTAATTTTCATTTTTTTTTTCTCGAGAAAAAATAGAGGATGTATTCTGCATTTGAAATTAAAATAATCGTTCACTCGCCAGTAGTTTCACATCGCCCGAAGAGACACATTTGTAATGTTGAAACATAATTGTAACTGTGTAACGATTTCTAACATGTTTTTGTTTTAATATCATAAAGTAAATATTATGAATATATATACATGCATATATATATATATATATATATATATATATATATATATATGTGATATATGATATATGTATATATACTCATACTTACTCATTAAGTTGTCTTGATAATATTTGATTGTGATTAAAAGAGTAGACATAAATATAAAACAGTAAGTGTACAGTGACTAAAATAATGGGAGATGGATAAAAATATAATACTACCAGAGATTCATTTGTTTTTTACGGTTTATCAATCTTTTGCAGGTTATTTAAAACATATTTAGATTGGAAGAATGTTCTTGAAATAATAATGATTTTATGTCGAATGTAATCTATATACGTATATAAATAGCAATTTCTGTCTGTCTGAATCAAGTTCCGCCTAAACCCGTGAACCAATGTTGATGAAACTTTGCATACATGTTAAACTAGCACACAGGCTAAATGTTTTTGTGTTTTTTTGTTGTTGTTTTTTTTTTGTTTGTTTTTTGTTTTTTGTTTTTTTATTGAAATCTATAATGGGATAGCAAGGTCGCCGAGATGGCAGATCGCCGCCGGGTCTACGCGAAACGCTGTTTACTTGTGTTTAAGCAAGGAAGATAATTGATTTCGCTAACTTAGAAATTAAGATACACGTGTTACGAAATAATAACTCTTATAAAGCTTAAAATTACAGACAGATATGAGTCTTTGTTCGATTTTTTAAGTTTAGAGGACAACATCTGGACGAATCGCAGGTCATTTTCTAAATAAAATCTTTATTTAACACATTAATTCAGCATAATCTTTCTTTGAATACGATCTCTGTGGTGTGTTTACATTGCAAAAAATAATTATTTTCAAATTTCGACATGTACATTATTGAATTCCCCAGGTTCGAATTTATTAAATACAAAGAAATTGACTCGATCCATTCAGTCATTTAAACGTAAAATAGCGTTTAAATTGAGCTTGGAAACTTTACCTAAACTCATATTTCAACCTACTCTTAAAGGGGCATAACGTGGTTGTGGTTGTTGTTTAAATTCTGTGGAATAACAACTTATTTGAAGGACAATTTCATGCTATATACCGTCGGTGTAAAAAAATGTAGCTGTGGAAATAGATATTCGTCTTAAAAAAATACAAAACTTCTTAATCGGTATGAGCCACGTACCCTACCCCGTTACATTTTAAGTTTTAATTACGACGGTTTAATTAGACAAGGTGTTGTGTCGGAAACCTACCCCCCCTCTTGAAGATGAACTTGTTTGCGTCTGTGAACAAAGACTTTAAATAGTGACATGTCAGTTGACATGATGATGACCGAGAGACAGACTCTCGGCGACTGTCGAACTCCCTGCATTAGCAGAGGAGAACCCGGATGAGGCTTTGCCGAAGGGCAAGGTTTCGTCCGGGGAGGTTGACAGGGCCTGAACCCGTCTAGGCGGGTTAAGAAAGACCATATTTTTGGCCGAGCCTACGGGCTCGGAGATACCCACATTAAACTGGCCTTGTGTCACATTCGGTCCTCGTGGGTGGATTGATAAATACCAGACCCAGAGACAGACTCTCGGCGACTGTCGAACTCTCTGCATTAGCAGAGGGGAACCCGGACGAGGCTTTGCCGAAGGGCAAGGTTTCGTCCGGGGAGTTTGACAGAGTCTGAACCCGTCTAAGCGGGTTCAGAGAGGCCATATTTTTGTCCGAGCCTACGGGCTCGGGGATACCCACATTAAAACGGCCTTGTGCCACATTCGATCCTCGTAGGTGGATTGATAAATACCAGACCGAGAGACAGAGAAGTTCTTAGCTGAGCTAGTTATTGACTACTCAGGCGATTTCTGTACCTTTTTACCTGCCTATTAAAACCCTTTTTATTGTTACGTATTATTTGGCGTTTGTCTCTACTAACCCCAAATCAACATCATAACACAAGGTCAATTCGAATCGAGACGAAAGCGAAGCTGAAATCAAAAATGTAATAAAGAATTGTTTTTTAGACCTTTCGCAACATTTAATATTGAAATCTATATATATATAATCTATCAGTTGTGCAGATATATTTCCTCTAACGAGGCAATATGGCGCATCCTGGGCTTCGAAATCCACGAGGGGCACCCAGGAGTGGTGAATCTAACTATTCATCTTGAAAATGGCCAGTGTGTATATTTCACAGAAGATACTGTTCGAAACGTAGTTGATAATACATCGGAAACCACTTTGACAGATTTCTTCTAATTATGTTAAAGTGACTTGTTTTCCCGAACCCTGCCATATGCTGAGGTTCCCGTCTACCACACCTGAGCGCGAAATAGATGGAGCAGGAGGAAGCAAGGAGCTATAGCTGAGGGATGGAAAGAAAATGCTGCCTTCAGAAGAAGTACCATCGGGCGGGTGTACATTGTGTACCCCTACCAGCAGGAGTTCTTCTTTCTGCGTCTACTGCTGCACACTGTCAGAGGTCCTACATCATTCACAGACCTGCGAAGATATAATGGAGAAGTCTGTACGACCTACAGAGAAGCCTGCGCCAAACATTGAATACTGGAAGGTGATGCCCACATAAGGGAAGGTAGCTGTCAGCAAAGCACCAAGCCAACTGCGCCAGCTATTTTCTATCATGTTGCTTTTATGTGATTTGGGTGGACTTCTCAAGCTTTGGGCGATCCACAAAACCAGAATGGCAGATGATATCCTACGAAAGATCCAAAGGCAAACTGCAGCAGAAATTGTCGCGTTCAATGATGCCATCTACAATGAGGGATTAGTTAACCTGGACACCGGAGTGTAAGCTAAGGGAGGCCAATGAATTGCCACATTTTGCCTACCTCAACCTGAGCAGGCAGCAAACAATCTCGCAAATGAGTACATGCGGGAGTTCGGCTATGATACGAAGAAAAAGACTGCGTATACAGCTAATGATGAACACAAACTGATGAAGACCAACTGGGTCTTTATAACACGATTATTTCGAGCATTGAAAGGGGAAGAGGAGATCTATTCTATTTTCGAGGCTCCAGGTGGTACTGGCAAATTGTGAATTTATTTTAACACTAATCCTCCTAAGGACTATATTCTCTGTGAACGCACTAAAGCCCTTTTCAGGGTTACCTACTTTAAATTGTTACTTTCGGAAAACCGATTTGCCTGTTATTACGTAAGTCGTTTTATGATTTTTGTATTCATAACTTATTGGTATTTTCCACAAAATTCTATGGGGAGATGGTTGGATATTCTTACTGTGATATTGATACTTACTGGGAATTGTTACTATCGGAATTCCGAAGAAAGGATATGTGAACGGGAACTGGGAAGAACATCTGCTTTTGCCGGGAATTACCGAGTACGTCAGCTAAGATATATATATATATATATATATATATATATATATAATAGGTTATATCCAGATAAGCAACTTGATTGGAATCCTTATTGTTCCTATCGGTTAACCGGGATATGAGAACGTAAACTGGTAATAACATCTGCTTTCCCGAAAATTATTAATTGCGAATAAAAAAAACGTTACCTAAGATCATAATAAAACCTGCCCTTAAAAATGCATATCGTGGTTGTGGTTATTGTTGTTGTCTGTGGAATAACAACGTGTTTGAAGGACACTTCCATTCTATAAAACGGATGTTTAAAAAAATCTAGCTGTGGAAATAGGCATCCATCAAATAATCTGGTAATTAAGTACATGCAGGAGATGAGCTATGACACCGAGGAAATTCCGGTGTATATTATAGCTGATAACGAACACAAACTGATGGAGGATCAACTGGGTGCTTATAACACGTTTATTTCGAGCATTGAAATGGAAAAATGAGTTCTATTCTATTTTCGATACCCCAGGTGGAACTGGCAAATTTTAAATTTATTTTAATACTACCCCTCCTAACGACTATATTCTCTGTGAATGCACAAAAGCCCTTTTCAGGGTTACTATTATGGGGTCCACCCTTTTCTGATATAAATGGACTCATCCTGCTGCCATAAAATAGCCACAGTCAGTCAGGAGTCTGAGTGTAGAGGAACAGGTGGAGGAACAGGGTGGAGAAACAGAGTGGAAAGTACATAGACACTGTGATTGAGTTGACGTTAGAAGTCAGTTACAAGGACGCCCGACTCTAAGGAAGTTTACTTCGAGACTGTATATAGTGATCTTTGATTAATACTAACCGGCGTTCCTGGATTTTACTAAAAGCATTACCTTTTGTATTTTGTGTAAATACATTTAATTTCTTAGCTTAAATACTTGCGTTTGTCATTTACTGGAGACCGATTTTTCACGCGGAATCCACAACAGTTACCTACTTTTGGATAACCGTTTTGCCTGTTATTATGTAATTATTTTATGATTTTGGTATTTGCTGAATGCTGAGGTTCCCGTCTACTAGACCTGATCGCAAAATAGATGGAGCAGGCGCAAGCAAGGAGCACAAGTTGAGGACTAGAAAGAAAATGCTGTCTTCTGAAGTGGGACAATCGGGCGGGTGTACATTGTGCACCTCAATAAGCAGGAGTGAATCTTTCTGCGTCTGCTGCTGTACATAATCAGAGGTCCTACAAAATTCACAGACCTGCGAAGATATAATGGAGAAGTCTGTACGACCTAGCGAGAAGCCTGTGCCAAACATTAACTACTGGACCCAGACACTGGATGAGGCAGCAGTCAGCAGAACACCAAGCCAACTGCGCCAGCTATTTCCCATCATGTTCATGACATGTGGCTTGGGTAAGCCTCTCAAGATTTGGGCGAGCCACAAAACCACCATGGCAGAGGGCATCCTACGAAAGATTCAAAGGCAAAACTCAGCGGAAATTGTCACGTTCAATAATGCCATTTACAATGAGATATTAGTTGACCTGGACACCCGTGTGCAAGCCAGTGGGTGTGTGCAATGAATTACTACATTTGGCCTACCTTAACCTGGGAAAGCAGTAAACAATCTCGCAATTGAGTATATGCGGGAGATCAGCTATAATACCGAGGAAATGACGGTGTATATAGCTGATAACTAAGACAAATCGATGGCTGACTCACTAGATGTTTTAGAACACAAATTACTTCTTGCATTGAAGGTGAAAGAAGACTGGTAAGACATTTATCATCATCCTACTCCTGGCTAAACTCCGCCAAATAAAATATATTGCTCTGGTAGTGGCGTCAAGTGGAATAGCTGCAACCTTGATAAGTGTTGGCTGCACAGCTGATTCATGCTTCAAACTCTCTTTGGACCTGTCCAAGTAAGAGAATGCAACCTGCAACATCAGTCGTAGTTCTATAAAAAGTAAACCCTTCAGTGATCATCTGGGATGAGATGACAATGAACCATAAGGATTCCTTCGAGGATCTTCACACGGCACTTCAGGATCTTAACCACAACACTCGGCTCATGGCAGGTACAACATTCTTGCATGCGAGAGACTTTAAACAAACCCTTCCAGTGATTCCAAAATGTACAAGTGCTGATGAGGTAAACGCCAGTATAAAGTCTTCCTACCTGTGGAGCAGCGTGAAAAAGCTGAGACTCACAACCGACATGAGAGTGCAGCTCAGTGGTGATGAGGAAGCTGGTAGTTTTTCAAAGCAAATATTGGATGTTGGTAATGGCACTTTGGTTGGCGAGCAGGATGGCCGGGTTTGTTTGCCTTTTGGACATATGGTATGATTTAAAGGAACTAATGACTAGGATGTTTACTAAGCTGGGGAATCAGTTTGCAGACAACTGGCTGAGAACCCGTGCCATTTTAGCTCTAATGAATGTGGCAGTTCATGATTTGAATATCAAACTTCTGTAACAGCTGCCAGGTGAGCGTCGCAGCTACAATTTCATTGACACTGTACTAAATGCTGATGAAGCTATGAATTATCTAGTTGAATTTTTGAATAGCCTAACACCAGAAGGCACCCCACCTCACAATTTGCACTTCAAGATTGGAGCACCAGTGATGCTGCTAAGAAGCTTTGAAATGGCACACGACTTACAATTAAGAGGATGATGGCAACAGTCTTGGAGGCGACAATTCTGACTGGCAAAGCAAGCAGTGAGGCTGTATTTATTCATAAAATTCCATTTATTCCCACGGGTATGCCTTCCAGCTCAAGCGGCTGAAATACCCAGTGAAACTGACTTTTGCATTCAGCATTAACAAAGCTCAGGGGCAGTCATTGGATGTGGTAGGCCTTCACCTTGCAGAACTGGTTTTCTTCCATCGCCAGATTTATGTGACATGTAGGATGTTCAAGAATCGGCAATCCCAATCATTTGTTTATTTATACTCCACACGGAAAAAGCAAAAATGTTGTTTATCAAGAGGCTCTGCAAACTTAATAAAAAAAAACATAATAAAGTATAAAATAAGTCATCAGGTGTTTATGATTTAACTGTACGATTTCTCAGTGTTGTAAATATTTTGTTAATTTATATGTTATTTTATGATAGATATATATATATATATATATATGTGTATAAATCTATTTGCAGGTCTATTGTGAAACTATATATCAGTCTATTTGTATATTTATTGTAAATTTATTTAAACACGAGCCCTCCTAAAATCTACTTTCTCTGTGAACGGATAAAAGCCCTTTTCAAGGCTACTTTGAATTCTTACTTTTGAATAACTTATTTGCCTGTTCTTATGTAAGTCATTTTATGATTTTGGTATTCATAACTTATTGGTATTTCCTTCAAAAATCCTAAGAGTGGTAGTTGCGTATTCTCTGTGAATGCACAAAAGCCCTTTTCAGTGATACTTACTTTGAATTCTTACTTTTGAATAACTTATTTTCCTGTTATTATGTAAGTCATTTTATGATTTTGGTATTCATAACTTATTGGTATTTCCTTCAAAAATCCTAAGAGAGGCAGTTGCGTATTCTCTGTGAATGCACAAAAGCCCTTTTCTATAATACTTACTTTGAATTCTTACTTTTCGATAACATAAGAAAGGATATGAGATTGGGATCTGGGGATAAGATTCACTTTCCTGGGAATTACCTATTATGTCAGCTACTAGTATATTACCGTGAACTTTGAACAATTTCGATAACTTATTTGAAAATTGAACAAGTACAACAGAAGTACATTAAAAATGCAATAAAAACATATCGGTTGAATCTAACAAAACTTACATGAATTAATTAATTATTGCCCTGTGTCGGGAGAGGGGGTGAATGCAAACGCCTCTTTCCGTCATTGTGTTTGCAGATGGATGCAGATATTTTCTGGGTAATTGATGTGGGTGCCAAAGTTGGGCCCACAGAAGTAAAACACGGAACACGGATTAGATGTAAGAAAGATATATTAACAACAGGTTTCAGAGATAGTGTAAGCAGAGCTTACTATAAGTTAGTGTCCAACACTGGTAGTCGTACGAGACTTTCTATCACTCTCCGTCATTCTCTTTAGAGTGCTATGTCGCCTACTTAATATAGGCCTGGAAGAGTCTATTGTGTAGGTAGTAATCTAGTCAAGGAAAAGAAGTGCAGGTAAACAGAAGACAAAAACAGAAAATGAAAACATATACATTTATAACATTGAACAATCGATTGTGAACAGTTTTAAATCGATATAAGCAAACGGTAATTGATGAACAGTAATGTAATTGATTAATTAATTGTGAATTTTACTTCATTACTGACTGACCCTCTGTATGTGAATTGTGAATATAGCGAATGTATGTGTTTTTCACTGCAGTCCCGAGAACAAAGTGACAATATAGATAGATAGATAGATAGATAGATAGATAGATAGATAGATAGATAGATAGATAGATAGATAGATTTTATCAACGATAGTATGATTTCGTACTTAGTGACCTTCCGAATCGAGTCATTTTTTTTTTTTTTTTTTTTTTGGCTTTCTACTTTTTCTCTGCGTGGAATGTGTGTATTGGGCGGGGGAAGTTGTGATAGTTTATATTTTCAGGCGAACTAAATAAATCAAGGAAATACAAAAAGAGCAATATTTTTTATTATATATATCAACCGAAACGAACCGATCTCTACGGTCAGCCAATAAAACCAAACATTCCACAGGCTTAATTCATATGAATGTGAGCAATTCAATTTGAAATGACCACGGTTTAGAGTTTTTATATCTTCGTTTCGTTTTCCTTCGCCGTGGGTTATTTTTGTCCAAAATTCTCTATGGTCTTCTTAATTGACTTTCATTGCTTTCTCTCTTATATATACATATTTCTAGAGAATGAATGTATTTATTTTTAATCCGACATTTTTTTTTTTTTACTTCAATCTTTATTTTCAACGAATATTTGCGTTTTGAAGTGGATGCTACCTTTTTGGTTTTTCTTTTCTTTTTTTTAACAGTGCATATTACTTCTACCGACTTGCCTTTAAAAAACAAAATTGTATTTTTTTTTTTTTAAATACATTATACGCTATTGGTTGTTCACCGTAACGAAACTGACCACAATTTCGACATAAAAATTGCTGTTCTGATTAAAAGAGAAAATATTTCACTAAGACGTAAATGGCAGATTTTTTGTTATCACAATGTGAGATATTTAAAAACAAAGATGATGGAAAGAAAAAGATGATAGATGAATTTGGCTAAATTTCAAAAATTATTTTTAAAAATTATTATATATATAAATATTCCAAAATAGAAATATAATATTCTTTTTTATTCGTTGGGTTTGTCAAGAAATCCTGACAAACCCAACAAATAAAAAAAAATATTATTCTAACTCTATCACAACTACAACCGAAGAGAATTTATTTAAAATCAACATAAAATTTTTCACAATTATATCTAAAACAATCAAAGACTTAATCAATATAAAACAAAACAACAAGTCAAAGCTTGAAGAAGGAATTTACTCTATCACTGCAAGTATTGCCAGAAAGAATATATTGGAGAAACTTCAAGAAGTTTAAACAAAAGACTATCTGAAAACAAAAGAGATATTTAAAAAAAAAAAAAAAAAAAAAAGCAAAACGCATTGGTTGTTCACCGTAACGAAACTGATCACAATTTCGACGTAAAAAATTGCTGTTCTGATTAAAAGAGAAAATAATTCACTAAGACGTAAATGTCTAGAAAGTGCTTTAATCGATAGTTCACCCATAGTATATTTACGTCCAGGTTCTTGCAACGTTCCACCATTCTTGGCAGATTTACTGTTATCACAATGTGGGATATTTAAAAACAAAGATGATGGCAAGAAAAAGAATAAGAATATAGATGAATTTGGCGAGATAGCAAAAAATTCTTTAAAAAAACTTTGAAACAGCGTGACTTGTTCATGAGCATGTGTAGTTGTGTGTGTGTATATATATATATATGTGTGTGTGTGTGTGTGTGTGTGTGTGTGTTTTAAATCGAAAAGGGAAGCCGCAAACGTTTTTGACTATGATGTGCATTTTTTTTATATATTATACTTTATTTTCCATATTTTTCGCTACACGCGTTTCGGGTCTTGTAACCATCATCCGGTGAAGAATAGTTATTTCCACATATAATTTAATGAAATTAATTTTTCTTACGTTTTCTTATGTTTGACCATTATCTTTTGTGTGTAGTAGTAATCCAAATTGTTTCAGCTGAAAAATATTCCTCTGCTTAAGAGGTAATAAAATCAATTAGGATTGGTCAGAGAAAGGAAGAAGGAATGAGGTCTTTGTTCTTATCTTTTTATGTTCCCTGTATTTTTTAAACATTTCTCTATTTTTGTGTATTGTGTGTGCTTTTGCTATTATATATATATATATATATATATATATATATATATATATATATATATATATATATATATATTCCTTCTCCATACATATATATTGTTTTGTTAAAAGTAAATAGTATACACACACACACACACACTTTGTATGGTGTGTAAGGTTCGTGTGTGTGGTCAATTTACTGTCTTTGTTTTTTCCAGTATGTGTGCATATATTCATTCTCCATACATATATAATATGTATTATATTATTATAAATAAATCTATAGAGTAACTACATGTGTCTTGTATAATATGAGTGTGCGTGTTTGGTCTGACTAGTGTGTTTTGCCACTATGTGTGTATGGTTTGTGTGTATGGTGTGTGTTTATGTGTGTGGGAGTATGATTTGTGTAGTGCTGGTTTAAATATGTCTATGAAGTTTTTTCTTGTATTCGTAGTCATATGTATATATATATATATATATATATATATATATATATATATATATATATATATATATGTGTGTGTGTGTGTGTGTGTGTGTGTATACATGTATATATATATATATTTAAAGATATTTTTGTAGGTACAAAATTTAATGATCTAAATAAAAGTATAAAACTTAATATTACGAGACATATTAAAAACGGGCGAAGCAACCGGTTTCGCTCCCGCTCTTCAGGCTTCAACGAGAGATTTAATTTAAAATTAACACAGAAAAGTGTACAAAAAAATTAAGTTGTGGCTGGAAAAAATAAAAAATAAATAAATAAAAGAGATATATGCATATATATATGTATATAAGTATATATATATATATGTATATATATGCATATATATATGAATATATATATATATATGAATATATATATATATATATGTATATATATAAATATCATTTATATACATATATGTGTGTGTGTATATATATATATATATATATATATATATATATATATATATATATATATATATATAGAGAGAGAGAGAGAGAGAGAGAGAGAGGGTTAAACATTAAAAATTACAAATATAAGATATTTTTATATATAGTGTTCAATATTAAAAATATTAAAATGATATTAAAAATAGACCATTAATAATATTAAAATTTACTTAACTGTAAATATCAAGTCCTTTTTAGTTGTTGTATCCCCGAATCCGAATTTTCTTGGTACAAACCATTTTTCAGAGGATTCAAAAAAATCTCCCTACTTACGTTCACGTATAAAGTTTATTCGTGATCTTAAGTACGTAGATTTTTTTGAACTTAACAAAGACATATAAATCCCGTTTCTTTATATATTAATAGACAGTAATAATAATAATTCATTTAACACCACTACATAGAAAAAAAAACAACTAACAAAAACACGTGTACTCTTAACTATAAAAGTAAATATCCTAATTATTACAAAATTGCCATTATACGAAACTTAATAAACGGTGGAAAATCAAATTCTTCAACAAAAAGAATTTTCTATACTGAATTAAAAAAACCCTCATTAATAATGACTTTCCTAATTACGTCATTGGTGAACAAATCAGATTTACTATTAGATAATATTAACATAAATAAAAATGAATACACTACATCATCATATAACTCTAAAGTCTAAACATCAAATTACTATGCAGTAATCAAATGCATTCAAGCTATAAGAAGGAAAGAAAAATTGTAAAAAGACTCATAAACACTAATGTATCCCCCACTGATCCAACTAAAAAAGTGAGGTTGGTTGTATACTAAATTAAATTTAATACAACCAATCTAGTTGTCAAAAACAATTCTTATTTCAAAACTAATTTAAATTGATTTGATTAAATTAAATTCAACCAATCTAGTTGTCAAAAACAGTTCTTCTCTGTCAATTAGCATCTTACAAAAGGCCAACATTGTATATCAATTTAGATGTTTTTTTGGGAGATTGATAAAAATGTTATTACGTATATTGGTTTTACAGGGACGATGCTGTCGAGAAGGCTTACATTTCACTTGGACGAGCATAGTTCAATCTTACAGCATTTAAAGGAATACTCATGCTCACATTCACAGTTTAGACAGATATTAGTAGAAAATACATTTATCTTAGACCAAAATAATAGTAAGCAAAAACTTAAAATTATAGAAGCCCTCTACATAATAGAATTAAAGCCCAAAATAAATAAAACCAACTGAGTAGAGCAATAAAGTTCTTAAATGTTTGCAGCAGCAAAGTTATATATATATATATATATATATATATATATATATATATATAATAAAATAAAAATAATAATAATGATAATAATAAAAATTAGTGAAATACGAAAGTTGCCTCTTGCACGGAGAAAACACCGTGAATTTGAATTTGATACAGAATGATGATAAAAGCAGTAAAATAAACAGTAGAAATGTTCAGAATTTCCAGAAATACGTATACACATACACACACAATTTAACACCTTGAATATGGTCTCAGATTAGATTGAAAGTACTTAGGGAAGATAAAAACTATTTGAAAGAAGATTTTGGTATTTTTCTTAATCAATTTTCTAAGGCTATCAAGAAAGTGAT
Organism: Acanthosepion lycidas; assembly: GCA_963932145.1. Taxonomy (NCBI): domain Eukaryota; kingdom Metazoa; phylum Mollusca; class Cephalopoda; order Sepiida; family Sepiidae; genus Acanthosepion; species Acanthosepion lycidas. The sequence goes on from OZ010574.1 coordinate 36,279,045, forward strand.
TCGTGGACATAAAAAGAGTTAAACAAAAATAAATATACATAGAATGTCTAAATTATTTAAACAAACCTATTTGAATATATAATAATCTGTATATATAAGTATGTATATATATATATATATATATATATATATATATGCATATATATATATGTATATATGTGTATAGTTAGATAGATAGATAGATAGAGAGAGAGAGAGAGAGAGAGAGAGAGAGAGAGAGATAGATAGATAGATAGATAGATAGATAATATTAGTGGTAAATATACACATACATACGCAAAAAAAATTTCTCTCACTTAAACCGTCTTTGACTCTCCTCTCTAAAAATTCTCTCTGTTAAACTTTAATCCCTCACCTTCTCTCGTTTGTTACCCCTCTCTATAGCTCTATCATTCGTCCCACACTCTCATACTTACACTCTCTCTAAATTTGATTTTTTATTTCCGGAGTTGTTTTTTTCTGTTTTCTTTTTGAATTTGTAGGTCTGGTGAATTGGGTCGTATTTACGATTCCAATGGAATAAATTATGACCATGGAATATTAGTGATTAAGCCTTTTTATTATTATATATATATATATATATATACAAGTGTAGGATTGGTGTATACAGAATAAATTCCAATAACCAACAAATACTATTCTTAAAAGTGTCCTCAATACAAAGTAGAGCAAATATAATTATTTATTCTAAATTATAACATAAATATGTTATAGAATCACTACAAAAATAGCCATTTTTTCAACACTTCTGGTGTCTTATCAAGTGATTATGTTGAATGTAGAATAAAGGGTTTTAAAAGTTTCAAATCAATCAAACATCCCTCACTAGGAGAAACTCTATTACATATGCTGGAATGACCAATCAAAATACAAGTATATGAGAATTCAAAAAACTTGACAACAGACTTAGGTTATAATAATTATTTAATGCTTTAGTGTTAGGGTTAGACTAAAATAGAATTCGTTCTAACTAATAAAAATTAAATTATAATATAAATTTAAAAATTACCCATTTTAAATTTAATCTATATTAAGTTTAAAATTATAAAATTATTTAAAGAAGAAACTGAGAAAAAAAAAAATATATATATACTGAAAAATATATATATTACTGAAAAAAAAAAAAAAATATATATATATATATATATATATATATATATATATCCTTAAAGACGACTGGCAAGGTACTGCGAATAAGCTTTTTAGTTAATTTTTCTTATGTTCTTACTAGTGTTTTCTTTTCTGAACACAAATTGTGTAATTACATTATTATTATTATTATTATTATTATTATTATTATTATTAGATGCGCTGATAAAACCAATAACTATGTGATTCTAAACCGACAGGACTATAACCAAATGTTACAATTCATCCTAGACAACACAACGAAGTAAACACACACACACTAAAAAGCATGTAGATAAACTAATCACAAGGAACAAACACATGTTTATAGCTAAAAAAACATGAAAATAGTTGCCGATTACAAACTGGGATATATGTATGGTAATGTAAAAACCGATAAACGAGGATTTCATCTCCTACCCTATCATATCCCAAATACCTACATCTGTATACCAACTATAAAAAACCCTCAACGACATCATTTCTGCATAGACACCCGACAACTACAGCATAGCCTCTACTAATGACTTCTTCCACATCCTGAAAGCAGCTAATCTCATAGGAGATAGTTTTAGTGATTATCAAGGTTGATTTTATTTTTCTTTTAACTGAATGTATGGATTGTTTTTTGTATCCATCTAGAGTTATAGGAATCTTCTATTTTAAAAATACGGTGTGGCTTCGGTACAACCGGAAGAAGGGATTCCTGTGGGCTATAGCGCGATTTAAATTGATATTTTCTTGCTGGAATGAAAGCATCCACGCCGGCTTTCACCCAGGAGGAAATACACAGATCATAATAAATTTAATTGACATGAAGAAGTCATAAATATAATATATATATATATATATATATATATATATATATATATATATATATATATATATATGTAATATAATGTATATAATATAAATATACTATACATATAATAGAATATAATATATATATATGTATATATAAATAAATAAATAAATAAATATATATATATATATATATATATATATATATATATATTTATTTATATAAGGAACTTTGGATTATTTACCAAACCAGTTTCTTTCCTATTTTCTACAATATTTTCATATATATATATATATATATATATATATATATATATATATATATATATATATATATATATATATATATATATATATATATATGATATAATAAAATATAATATATTAGGTTGGTGCAAAAATAATGACGTAATAATGTCGTTTTTTGACGTTAAAAAATACGTGAAAAAACGACATTATTACGTCATTATTTTTGCACCAACCTAATATATAATATATATATATATATAATATAATATATATACATATATAATATAATATATATATATATATATAATATAATATAATAAAATATATATATATATATAATATAATATAATAAATATTTATATAATGTAATATATATATAATATAACTATATATAAATAACATATATATAATATAAATATATATAATATATATAATATAATATATATTATATATATTATATATATAATATATAAATATATAAAGTATAAATATATATTTCTTATACGAAATATTAAAATTTAATACATTGTCTCGTCTGAAAATCAGACAAAATTCCTGTAAAAATGATTATTCGATAGAATGGTTGAAATTTTTTGATTTCCAAAGATCAAATTGCGAGTAAAATTTGACTCTGAATACTGATGCAGAAAACAGATTCTAGACGATGAGAAAAAGAGTATACTGTTTTAAGGTTTCCATACTTTAAAATTATGAACTTTTTCTTAAGGTAGGTGTTGTGGACAAAAGAAAAATCCTATTGCGTTGACGAAACATATGCAAATTGCGTGTGTGTGATTTGATCTTATGAGTCGTAGTGCTAAGTAACGAAGAAGTCATAAATAATTCTTTCAAAATTAAATAACCAATAAATGTAATATAACAATTATTCACCTTCAAACAACTGAGTAAAAGATTTAAAAGTAAAATCAATAAACTGGTCAGAAATACTAAATTAATAATTAATGTCTCGTTACTGGGAGAGTTTTGTTCTTTTTCTTGCACAAGATTTACGACTGGAAACGCTAGTAGAATTTTTATAACTAGGATTTATTACATACTGGAGATCCGCTCCATGATTGGAATCTAGTAATGGAATGAAGAAAAGCAAATTTCCTTGTGTGAGAACTAAGCGGGCGGCAGCTCATAAAAGAATGAAAGAAACTGTAATCTACGAAGGTTATCTTTTGTTTAGAAAACTCACGAAAGTTATCAAATATATCTCTCAGGATCTTACTATTAGGTTGGTGCAAAAATAATTTCGTTTTCTAACATATTTTACTATGTGAGAAAACGAGATTATTTTTGCACCAACCTAATATCTACTCCAATTTGTTTACATCAGTCAAGTTATCTATACTTTTTCTATCGCTCGGTCTGTCTGTCTCCCTCTCTCTCTCTCTCTCTCTATATATATATATATATATATATATATATATATATATAGGTAAAAATCTGTCGGCAAGTAATCCAAGTAGATGCTAATAATATAAAATATTAAAACTTATCCACAAAAGAGAACTAAATATATTTATTACAGAGCGTATAAATGAATTACGTAAAAATGAAAGTCAATTGTACCCCATTTTGATGGCCATTTATGCCCCCCAACCACTCCACGGAATATTCCCCCCTGAGGCTTGTCAATGCAAAAACGGTTTTATATAATTCATATATATATATATATATATATATATATATATATATATATATATATATATATATATATAACACGAAATGGAAAGGATACTCTTAGAAAACAACGTATGAATTGATCGTTTCTCCCTCTACACCACACTATGGGTTAAATAATATCGTAGATTGGTTTCTCTAACTTTGGATGGTAAACAATGTACGAAAAAGAAAGCATTAATTGGCAGTTCTCAGATAAAGAAAAAAGGAATCTGTGGAGGATCATGACCGCCTACCTCCTGAAGGGACATGGAATTAAAAAAATTGGTATTTACTAAATATTGCATTCTGTAGAATAACCCCACGTTTAGGTCAAATCTGCTAAAGGATTGAATTCACTACATTGGTAATTGTCAAGTCTGGCACAAGGCCAGTATTCGAGCGAACAAGCTAGCCATCTTATTACGACAAGATGCTGTTACACTAAATTTAGCTTTTTCTTGCACAAGGTTATATGCATAGGATGCAGAAACCTGAGGATATCATGGATGGAATATGTAAACAATGAGGATGTTTTAAGGAAATTGGGAACGAAAAGGATACTTTTATTTGCTTGGAGAATTTGACACTCCCAAGACGTAATGAAGGCAATATGGAGCAGACAGAAACATCGAGTATTCTACGTAAAGAGCTTGTGTAAACAAATTGCTGAACAGCTACAAAGGAAGTTATGGAGAGCCATGATAACCCACGTCTAAAAGGGACACGGCACATAAGAGAAGAGAAGTAACGGGAGCTGTAATGTTTTGCGAGACTAGCTTGCTAATCACTACTTCACGGCAAGCCAACCTTTAATAAAAATTAAAAAAATTAACTTTGTAAATTTCCGAAGGTGCCAGATGTTATATTGTTTATTGAAGTTGGAAATGGAATCGGCAAACCGACTTCCTTCAGCACTAATGGTTTTAAGGAGGAAAAATATCTACGACCCTGCGATCTGTCCTATTGACAGATACCTTGACAAAAATGACTTCTCTCTGGTATGCTTCGATATTTAATGTAGAAGAGTAGGTGCGTAACCTACTAAAGCAGACCAATCATAACGACCAACCAAGCATTAATAACTATGAAATAACGTTATAATCAACCGTTATTATCATTCACAACATTGAGAGAGTTATACTTGTGCGTTTTTTTTTTTTTGTTTGTTTGGTTTTTTTTATATACTTAGTTTTATTTTATTTACTTTTCCCTATATTTAAAATAAGTTTATTTTTACCACATATTATTTATATATGAACAATATTATGTTTTGAAAAAAGGACTGAAACACTGATGTTTGTATTTAGTTGTAAATATTCATTTTATTTTCCTTCTTTGAAATGTTCATGCTTTTTCTTTTCTTATTCATTTATTTTTCCTTTTTTTTTTTTTTTTTTAACACCTTAATATAACTGCAATTAATTGCCTCGGCATTATTGTAGCGAACAAAAAGACAGAGAGACAGACGGCGGGTGGGCTAACCAAAAAAAGAAAAAGCGGAAGAACCAAGAAAGCGAGAGAGAGACATCGCGCGGGTGAGCCGAGAGAGAGAGAGGGGGGGCGAACCGAGAGCGAGAAATGAAATAGGTAAAAGAGCAGAAAAATAGTAAAGACCGAATAAGAAGAAATAAAAATAAGTAAAACTTTTGGCTGACAGAGAAAACCGGGAAAATGGTCGGCTTTTTCTACTCTACCTGCATTTGCTCTAACTTTACAAGAAACGAATCAGACGAAAAACAAAGTCTAATATGTGACGTGCCCATTCAGGGCGTGGACAATCTTGGTTCTCGACAACTTTTCCTTTGGTGTTCTTAGTTTTTATATTTTTTTTTCTATCTCTTCCAATCCCTGTTCTGCCAAGTTAGATAGATTATTCGCTGTTTTTCATCCGTTCCACTTGAGTCCTGTTAGTGTCAAATTCTCCAAACCCTTTCTTCTCACGATATTCCTTCATCTGTCTATTTTTTATTCAAAGTATAAGTGTCCTTCCTGTTTCCATTTTCCACAGTACATTGTCGTTGCTCCCGGGCTCAATCCATGGTATTCTCAGCATCCTTCTGTAGAACTACATTTATTTTCTATAGTTTCTTCTTTATCTGTGGGGAGATTGCCATAAATGAGGATCTATTTACATAATAGTTCTGTACTCTTTTCTTTGTTTCTAATGGAATTTTCCTGTTAATACTCTGCTTAGCTTTCGGAAGGCATCTTTCTCTATCCTGATGCGCCTTCGGATTTCGGTGTCGCCTTTTTCCGTCCTCTGCTAAAACACTTCCTAAATATCTCAAATTTGTACTTCGCATCTTTGACTGTTTCTTTTGCTGACAAACATACATACTATCTTCTTACAATTGATGTTTAGTTCTTTCTTCTCACTTTTAATTACTACCTTCTGTTCACATCTGCTATCAACACTGTGTCATCTGCATTTCTAATGTTCGTGAAATTGTGACCGCCAATAATTAATCCTAGTAGTTTTTCTAATGCACTCAAGATCGCCTGGCTGTAATGATCGAATAAGTCCGGCGAGAAGACGCATCCTTGTCTTACCCCTTTTTCCCCACAGATGAAATGGCGCAAGCCTCTCGCTATTCTATCGCCATTTTCATGCAAAATGTTCTGACGCACTACATTCGTCCAGACATTCATGCCTAAGACCCGCCATGATAGGTAGACAGGGCAGATTCATCCTCGTTCCCTTTATAAGAAGGAAGTTTCATTTAGAGAGCTTTTTTCTCCCCCTGGGCCGCTGCTTTGTGGATCAGTCTCCTGCAAAAATGCTTCTCTGGCTATTACAATTTTGACGTCTTCAATGTCCAGTATCAACCGTTATCTTTGATACAGTTCTTACCTCCTCCTCTTACGTACATCAAACAAACTCGTCCAGTATCCCTCTACGTTGAGCAGATTAAAGAAAATGAAGGTGAAGAAGAAAGAGACGAAGACATAGATTATGTAAACAGAAAGCAAAAAACAACTGTCAAATTTGTGAAAGATGGAACCAAAAAGACAAGTTGTAATAAAAGTGAAATGGTAAATGTCGTGCCTATTACATTTTGTGCACAAAACAGATGTTTGACCGCTCGACAACTCAAAACAGAACGCGTAGATACGTCTTCTGCGCATCGGCTCCAAGCATACTTCCCTTTAAACAAAACAAAATGAACAATATATTATGACCATTCACAGCCACTCTCGCTCAAAAGCCAAAGCCTCTATTTCGAGCCGATTGACGGCTATATATACTCAAATTCAAAGACCCGAAACAGACCAGCGTTTGATATCAACACCGGCACGCTGAGAAATGCGACACAGATTAGTGTTTGATGTCAACACCGACACTGAGAGAGAAATGCCACTGACGATGACAGCCACGACTAATGTTCATTTCACTTCTAATTTCGCTACTCTCTTTCCCTGTTGCATTAGCAACAGCAACAGATAGAAGTTACTAGTTTTGTATATACATTATACATTTATTTACCCATATGTAATGTCTTCTTTTGACGCTTGGATTTATGTTTGCCAGAGCATGGAAGGAATTAAATTCCATAACAGTAACAACGAAAAGGTTCTGTCTTCCAGGTTACCCATTTCTGCCCCCGTAACATAAAGAAGAAAAAAAATAAAGATGAAGAGCCATGGAAAGAGAAAGTGATTCAGAAAAGTAGGTCTAGATTATTCCAACAGTGAACATTAGCTGACAGCAATAATATTCTGTGAAACAAGTTAATGATTGAAAAAGAAACAGATCATGTAAGAGCAATTTCGTCCTGCAGGCAACATTAATATCGTGAATTCGATTCTTGCCGGATGACTCACTAATGTTTCTTTGTGTCAGACTATGCTGATCCTAGTATATATATATATATATATATATATATATATATATGTGTGTGTGTGTGTGTGTGTGTGTGTGTGTGTGTGTGTGTGTGTGAGAGAGAGAGAGAGCGAGAAAAGAGAGATAAGTGAATATAGTATTTATATTCTTTTAAAAACTATTTTTATTTTTAAATACTTCTTTGGTATATATTATATACCACACAGTCAAGCTGCCTTGCACGATGCAATGCGTGTTTTACTAATCTTGTTACCCCATTCCTATTATCTCCTCTCCCCTATAATATACTAGAATGTCGGTTAATCATCTGATGGTCAAAAGTTCTATGGCCACTGATTGACCCTCCAAATTAGTTGTTTGAATATTAATTCTTCGAAAAAACTGAAAATCAGAACCGGGACTTTTTTGTTTGTTTGTTTTGCTTGTTTTGTTTGTTTGTTTACTTTGATTGTTCTTTAATAGGTGTAGATAGAATTCCCTATCGCCCTGTCCAAACTCCTCCCACTTCTGATGAACAAGAGTAGAGGCACGTACCTTGTTTCCTGTTTAGGAAAGGGTTCACAATTCCTTTCCTTTTCTCGGTCCTTAATAGTGGTGTTGTCATGAATTTTTGTGATATTAAAGGATGGTGGCCACATCTCTTCATAAGAGGGTAGCGGGTTGGCAGTTTTCTGGTTGCTGTTCCGGACTGGTAGTTAGGAGCCCGAACTCTTGCGTGGCGTTTTAAGAGGCTGCTCTGATCAATAGTTGCATAATATAGGGATTCTTGCAGTGCTGTATCGCTCATGGAAGGGTGTCGCTGCAAACACCCCTGGTGGGCCACTCCGAAACCTATGTTGCAGTCTGCGCCAATTCCCTCTACGTACCTTAGACGACCGACTGCTACTACTACCCTAGACCTTTCCTAAACAAAACAACACACTATGACTATAAGATACCAGCGATATAAATCTAAACCAGCTCCGCAAAAATCACCTAAGCTCCTCAACCTTTCTTTCTCCAACATACTTACCAATTTCAGCAGTGTGGAATCAGTCCTCTTTGAAATGTTCCCGGACATCCTAGCTCTCTGTGAAACTAATCTTAACTCTTCAATCCTCTCCTCTGATTTCTCGATTCCTGGCTAGAGTCCTTCTCTTTAGGACTCTAATGTCCACATGCATGGCTAGGGGGTCTATGTCTGTGAACATCTCCCGCTGACTAAATATCTCTCATTAATCTCCACACCAATCTTACATGTGTCTCCATCTCTCTCTAGTTAACTCAGCCAGCTATCTCTTTTTCTCTACCGTTCCTCTTCCTCTCCTGACTGTTGCGTGCTAGATAGTATTTCTGATAATATAGATAAGGCCATCTCCCTACATCCGTTTACAAATATATTTGTGCTCCGTGAATTTAATGCCTACCATGCCAGGTGACTTAAGCATACCTTCACTGACATCGCTTGCATCCAAGCCCTTTTCAATCACTCAATCTCTCGAGTCACGCAAGTGGTGGACTTCCCCCACGCGTTTTCCATAGTAACCATAGTAACCATAGTAATCTTTTTTACCTCTATTCCTGTCTCGTCGTACTATGCAGCTCTGCCCTCTTGACAACTCAGTCCATACGGTAGTGTCTGTAAACATCTCTTTCTGATGCCTTACCTGCAAAGAACCAATAGAATATCTTTCTTTTATCAACATGCGAAGTGGGACTCGTTCCAGGACTTCCTTCCTAACATTCTTTGGAATGCAGTTTTTAATCATCCTGTTCATAAATGCGCGTCTGATGTCTGCCCCTGGGTAAAAAGCCGGTATAGATGCTTTCATTCCAGCAAGGAAATACCAAGTTAAACCGCATTCATCTCATTGGTTCTCACCTGCATGCGCTGCCACTATAGCTCACAGAATCACTTCTTCCGGCCGTACCAGAGCAACACGTCTGATCGCAACAGACATCTCTTTGTTTCTGCTAGTAATGAGTGCAAGCTTGTCCTCAAAGAAGCGAAGTTACTGGTTGCTGATAAAATGAAACAACGTATAGCATCTCGGAAATTCGTTTCAAGAGATTATTGGCGGCTCTGAAAGAGTGTGCTGAACAACAGAAAATCCTCAATCCAGCCTCTAGTCAATCAATTCAAGTCCTGACATCGACAGCAAATAAGGTTGAATGCTTTGTTCGGGAACTCTCTTCCAACTCAACACTCGACGCAATTGGTATACCCACACCTGATTTTCCTCCTAGAACAGAGGCTGTGGTAGGTGATATGTGCATAATCCTGTCACAGGTCTCAGATATTATTTCTAAATTAGACTCCCATAAAGGAATCGGAGGTGACGGAACCCCAGTCGTCGTCCTAAAGATATGTGCCCCCGAGCTGGTTCTAGTTCTCTCCAAACTCTACGACTATTGACTCGCTGCTTTCTGCCTCCCTGCTTGCTGGAAGTCCTTCTCTGTAGTTCCTGTTTTTAAGAATTCTGGGGAACCTTCTGACCTCTCTACAACCCTGTTAGTCCCCTACCGCTTTTCGGCAAAGTATTAGAGGCTTTAATCAATACTGAAGCGATTAAGTATCTTATCTCTCACGACCTACTCTCTGACAAACAAAATGGCTTCCGTTTTGCCAGATCTACCGCGGATGTGCTAACGGATATCACTAAATATGTATATCAAGCTCTTGATAATAACGGCGAAGCTCGAGCAGTACTCTAGATATCTCGAACGCGTTTGACAGGGATTTGGCACACTGGTCTTCTACGTAAACTCCAGGGCTACGGTATTACTGGGGGATTATTTGATTTAATCCAGTCGTTCCTATCAAATCGTGAAATAAAGGTCTCGCTTCCAGATCTTTTCACACGAACGCGTGTCTCCCAAGGCCCTATCCTGGATCCTACGCTGTTCTGATCTTCATCAATGATCTCCTTGTTGTCATCAGTTTCCAAGTAGGCATATATACTGATGACACTATTATTTACTCCTGTCTCAATAGCAAATCCGTTGACAAAGTTAACCTGGCCGTTGCTCTTGAAAAGGACTTCCAATTAGTGGTTAACTGGTGCAGGAAATGGCTTGTAAATTTTAATGCCTCCAAAACTAAACTTCTCCCATTTAACCACCATAGAGAAACATTCCTGCCCACCATCAGCGTAACTGATGCTAGACTCATGAAGAGAAAACACATTGCGCCTTCTCGGCCTCACATTTTCAACAGACTTGAAGTGGAACGACTACATTGAATCAATAGCTGCATCTACTGCAAGGAAAGATGGGTCACTGTGTCGTGCCATTTCTCTTGGTTCTTCAGTAATGTACTTGGTTGTGTTATTTCTTTTATGAACCTTTTGTTTCTCTTGTGAATGTCTGAAGGTTTCTATTTCTTGAAGGATTTTTGTACTTTGGATTGAGGCTTTCAGAGTTATTTGCTTTGTACTTATGGATTCTTTTTGGTTTGAGGTTGACAGGATAGGATTTGTTTTGACCATGGGTGTTTGGTTTACATGTGTTATACTAAATTTTAGTAGTTCTATTAGTTTTTTTTTTATTCATTTATTAGACTTGTAAGGTTATGGTTTCTTATTGTGTTGTTCTCTTATACGTCATTTTGGTGATTTATTATTTTATTAGTATTTGCGTATGATGTTGGAAGTGAGTGTCATCCTGTTTTTTAGCTTCTTGGAATGAGATGTTTTGTGTGTATATTATTCTTATTATTTGCTTTTCCTTTTTCCAGGTGTTACACTCATTAGTATCTGCTGAGTGGTTTTGTTTGTATTTTGGGCATAAATGAAACACACAGAGTGACTCTTCGTGATCAGTCTCATTCTCCACATCTTCGACAGACTGGTATTCTTGTACATTGATCATGTAGGTGACCAAATTTCTGACATTTGTGACATCTACAATGATTAGGGATGTATGGCTCTACCTTGGATATTGTGTATCCTATCTTTATTTCTTTCGGTAGGCTAAGTTCATTGAATGTTAAAATGTATGTATTTTTGTTTATTGATGTGTCATTTTTTTTTATCTGCATTCTTTTGACATTTGTTATGCCTTGTTTTTTTTTAGGCTGTCATCATTTTTAATTTTATTTCAGTGAGCAAAATGACAGTTCTAGGCATTTTATTACTTCCTTAGATGAGTTAAGAAATTGATGGGGATAAGCTTTTACTTTCATGTCATTTATTTCATTGATTTTTAGTATGTTTTCTGCATCTGTTTTGGTTTTTACTTGAATTAAAAGTGAATTATTATTTTTTTTTTTTACTGATTTTGGTTCTATTATGGCTGATATAACCTTTTGTAATACAAAAGGTGACACTTTTGTTATTTTACCCTCTAATGATTCTATGACTATGAAAATTGGAAATTGTTTTTTTCCTGATATTTCATTCTTGCTTTCTGTTTCAGAGTTTTAGTACTATCTCTTGGATAGTTTATAAGAGGCATATAAATTTGTTTTTGTATTCACCATCTGTGCAACTCACCTGCCTCAGAGTTTCTTCTTAAGGGATGCTTTCAGGCGGAACTAATCCCATTCGCCCTGATCCGTCAGGGCTACACAGACAGTATAGTCGTGCTCAAAGTGATTGCGATCACCCACATTCACCCACTATATATACCCAAGTATAGTATGGTGTAAGGATTCGCACACATGCCACATCTATTCTCTTTCATCCCAATTAGCCCTTGCCACTGTGTGACTAGCCGATTGGATTTGATTGGGCTATCTATCCACTCGTCTATCCTAAGTTGGGACCGAAGTGGCGTATTGTGGGAACTCCTGGCTATTTTATACCAGGTCACTCAGTCATCAGGACTCTGTCTCCGGGCGATACGGGTCGCTACTCGTGGCAAACAGTTGACCTCATTGAGGGAGATTTGTAGTTTTGGGGAATCGGTTTTTGTAAATCTGTTCTTGATATATTGCAATTTTATAGGTAGATTTTTGTATGAACAGGTAGTTTAGGGATAGCATATTGTATAAACAGACAGTTTGTGGATTATAATTTTGTTGGTGGTTTAAATGTGTCAATTCTTTTTTTAATAGATCTTTTTGTATATATATTTATATATATTTTATATATATTATTTTCCCTGAAGGCACAATCCTCAGTGTAAATGGATAGACTTATTATCTAAGTTGATGGCATGCAGGTGAAGTTTTCCTCATAATCCATTTTGCTTCCGATACCATGCCTGGTAGTAGCTTAATATCCTACCCAGAACGTAGATGAATTTTTGTGAAAAAAAAAACATGATTGCAGTTTAGCTTCGTGCCCAAAATGTAGATGAACTTTAACGTCATGCCCAAGATAAGGATCTAGTTTAACATCATACCTAAGATAACGCACACGGATAAGAGAAAATAGATATATCTGTGTGCTGCGAACGACCAAGATATAACCCGGTTTCAAGAACATCAAAGGCGCTTTTGAACGTAGAAAACCCTTATGAGGGGACATGAAAAACCAGATCGTCTACCTAACAAAAGAAATTAGATTTAGAAATGCAGTTTTATACTAATCCATGCCGACAATGGGAGTGATCACACCCCTACACATACGCAAATTAAATATAAAATTAGGGAAATTAAAGAAGTCTAAAGTTCCGCCTAAACTACAATGATTGGCTCAGTCTTTAGATAAATACATATGATGTATAAAAGCTTAGAAAAGGTCGCTATCTCAAAATGGAACACCTTACGGGAAACACGAGTGACATCAGCAAGAGGGGTCCTCTTAAAGGAAGAGACAAAAAAATAAATAGATGACAAATTAAATTCTTGAACAAATGAAAGAGACAATAGATAAAACCAACGAACAGAACATACACTATTATACTGAAATATTAGAAATGGATGCAAATAAGCAAAATATGAATGTCTCAACGAGAAATATAAAGAGAATGAAAGACTACAGAACAAATATATAGGAGACATGCTTAAAAAGCAAATGAAATAGTGGGGCAGAAAACGTGCTCTTCGAAAGAATGGTCAAAAGGGACAGGAAAAAAAACAGTAGGACGAGATTATATTTGAATAGGGAGGCCGTAGGCGATATCGGGATCTATAAAGTTAATGAAATAAATAAAATATATGAAACTGCAAGATAATGAAAGACTTCAGTAGATCCAGCGGCATAGAGATGCCAAAAATGCCATCGAATAGCCAGCTTCATGAGACACAAAAAAAAAACATTAGGATTCTAATAAAGAGATCTCATAAAATTTTGTTGGAAACAGTGTTACTTTGTCTAAGACACTGAAATAAGAAATGATATTCTTTATTATCAGCTATCAGAAGGAACATTACAACTTCCGAAAGTCCTGTATGTAATTAGATTACTATGACGACGAAGGATAAAAAGACTTTTGTGTTCTCTGTGCCGAAAAAAGAAAATCAAGATGGAGTCGACCTTATTAGACATTGAAATATGATAATTGTTTGCCCTTCCCTAGTACTCTCAACCAATCACATCTTTTCTAAACCCAATAAAAGAACGTTACTTTGGACGAGAAACACTTAGCTCTTTCGGAGATCCTCCCGACGATTCCAAGTTTTCTCTGATCATCTCTCAGTTGCGACTGCCTTTAAACAGAGCACAACTCCTCACATTAAACTGACCTTGTGTCGCATCCTGTCATGATGGGGTGGCTGGTAAATACCGAGACTCTTTGTGAGTAACGAAAGTAGTTGTGCGTTGCAAGTTGTGAATATGGATTTTTGACCAGCTTTTCATTTACGCCCTCGGTATTTTCTGATGTGACATTAGGTGTGACATTTGGAATTACGACTCCGGATTTGTGATTTTTGGAACTGAACATCTCTATTACTATTTTCCCACAATTACACAAAGCTGTTTGATAAAATACGACATAAAGACCAACTTGAAGTACTAGAATATCCAATTTTACACGGCAAAGATTTTCGAGTAATTGATAACATCAAGTGGAAACAAAAATGCTTGGATGTGAATAGAGAACAAGCTTAGTGAATGCAAAAAATAAAAAAAGGAGTTATGATAAGAATGCGTTTCCTCAGCGGATGTATTTAATGTATATGGTGATCCTATTTGAAGTGATTAGATAAATTAGTAAAGGAAAGTAGGAAAGAAGGACTTGACTGTAAGAAGACATAGTGCATAGTTGACAGCCAAAAATATAGCCTAAGATGTGAGTTATATATTAGAGACGTCAAAATCAACCAGGTATAGAAATGTAAGTATCTGGGTAAGAAAAGAGTGCACAACTACTGTGTAATATCTAACCTCCTATATAGAGTGAATGTTTCGACATATGAAAGACTTGAATGGTTCTATTGGCGATTGATGAGAATACCATGGATGAAACATGTAAGAAAGATGAAAGTTTTTTTTTATTAAAATAGGGACTACAAATAAACTGAAGCTTACAAATCAGAAAAAGGACAGTCGATATTTCTGGAACACAATAAAGTGGGTCTGGAAAATGTATCACTCACAGCGCACACTGATGGCAAGAGAAACTGGGGCAACAGCGAGTAAGCTACTTAACGTGTTTGTGAGAACAGATGACATACTAAGAAAAATGAGGCGTGGTAAAGGGTCAAAAATTGATTAGAACAACAACAAACAGGAAGTTGTGGAGAGCCATAAACACCCACGTTTTAAAGTCACATGGTACATGAAAGAAGAATGCGAATCAATTGCAAGAAAAAAATAATAAAAAATAAAGATTTGTGTAATTTATGAAGGTGCTGTGACTCAACGTGTCAAAAATGTTTTGTCAAGTTTCATTCTGGAAATTTCTGGTTGAACTATGCGTCAAAATCGAATAGATCAGGTGAGTCAGATAGCGACCAAATTAAGATATTAGTTGAAGATAATTAACATTATAATACACTGGAGATATTCAACATTGATCGCTGAAAATCATTTGAACACGTTTGGTTATGTTAGCCGCCTTCATTTCTGATTTCTATGATATAAATTAAAGGGGAAAAAATCCTACATGCCGTATTTCCGTGTGCACTGCAAAACTTATCCGAATGCCGACTACGGAGTCGATCACCTCCCTCTGCTATATGTATAGTTAGAATGAAACTACAGAAACTGAAGAAGCCTAACGTATCCCCAGAACTGCGATACAACAGACTTTTGAAAGACCGGAATCTGAAAGAGAAATATATGGACAGTGTGAAAAGATACGAGAGATAAAATGGAAATGGAAACTCGAAATGGAACACGCTAAGAGAAGTTTTAATGGCATCAGCAAACGAGATCACCCCAAAGGAAAATGAAAGAAGACGAAAAAAAAAAACGAATGGCTGACAAATTAGATTCTCGACATGATGAAAAGGAGACAAAACACAATGCCAAGACACGGAACAGAATTTAGAAAACTACACAAAGAATTAAGGAACAAATGCAAACAGGCTAAAGAGAAATGACTCAGCAAAAAATGTGCAGAAATAGAAAGAATGAATATCACAGATAAAGGAGATATGCATAAAAAAATAAAACTAACAGGACAAAAGACACACAGTGGGGCACGTGGGTGTTAATTTGGTCTAAAATGGCTATCAAAAAGCATACAAGTTATATTTTATAGAAACTAGATAAAATTTCTGAATCAGTGCAAAAAATCAGCTCAGTATCTTGTCTAGAACTAAAATTATAGCAATTTAAGAGTCGTAAATTTACGCAAAATTAGATGATATGCCATTTTCCATAGAATTTAATGAAAAATCTATATTTTGGGGAAATGACCAGTAAAATGAAGTCTTTACTCAAATCCTTGTGCCTAAATCCTATTTTCTATATCATATCTATCACACACATATATAGACACAAAAAAATCTTATTTGAACACATTTTACCTCCTCACTGACTCATACTGGACCCTAGAAGAAACATCCGGGGCTTTAAAAATGGTTATATTTTAGGGAAAATTCGACTGAAAATTGCACTTCTTCCTCAAATTAGACCAGAAAAATGGCCTCCAGACATGGGTAAAGTATATATTTTCTGATTCTCAATATATTTCCTACATGAAACAATTGAAATAATGCCAACAAATCCGGAATTGGAAAGAGAAACAGTAAGGTTCCAATTTCATTTTTTTCCGAATTTTAAACATTTTTCCTATTTGGATTGCTGATCTTTTGAAGGTAGTCGAGAAATTCATGAATCAAGATTATTTGATCATCTCTATCATATAGACACATAAAAACCTTATTTGAACATTTTTCAACTCTTTGCTAACCCATAATGGACATTAGAAGGACCTTTCAGTGCTCAAAAATAGCAATATTTTAAGGAAAATTCGACTGAAAATTGCAATTCTTCCTCAAATTACACCAGAAAGATAGCCTCCAGACATGGGTAAAGTATATATTTTCTGGTTCCTGAATATATTTCCGACATGAATCGACAATTAAAATAGGGCCAACAAATCCGAAACTGGGACAAAGTTGAAAGAAGCAAAAGGGAAAAGAAACAGTTGGGGTCCGATTTTAAAAAATTTCAGAATTTTAAACATTTTCCCGATTTAGATCAATGATCTTTTCAAGGTAGTCAAGACTTGCATGAAAGTATATTTGATTATAACTATCATATAGATACAAAAAACTTATTTGAACACATTTCAGTCCCTTGCTGACACACGGACCCTAGAAGGACCTTTGAAGGGAGATAAAAAAATGGCAATAGTTTAGAGAAAATATGACTGAACATTGTACTTATCAAATCAGAACATATATAATCAAATTGTTATGCAAAGAAAAAAATCCTCAAGTCCATCTATCTTAAGGTAATAAGCATCATGATCTCGAAATGTGTGACCAATTGTTTTGCAAATCGTACACAATTTTTTGTCCCAATGTATTTTGATGTGACATGAATAAGATAAGAGTTGGATCTCTCCAACAATCTACGGTGAACATCTTCAATTTGATTGTTGTTGCATTTCCTACTGAGACGTTCCAGATAGTTAGGGATATCCTTATTGTTCTCCTCTAAGACTTCCTCAGAATGCCATCCCAAGCTGCTTTCTGCACCATTCATTCCAATCAATTAGGCACTATGCTATATGATCCCATGCAATGTGTGTTTCAGTAAAACCTACGACAAGTTGTTGACGATGTTAAGCATTCTTTCCTTGCAGTGTTGATCAAATTTAATAACGTCGATCTTTCTGTTACACAACACTATCCGAAGTATAATGCTCAACTGTTTGTGAAGTTTTAACATTGATACTTTGTATTTTTTTGTTGTGCTTCTTACTGAGCAGTTCGCCAATAACAGTAATCAACACATCAGAATAGAATCAACAACTTTGTTTTCCATCAGTTGATGGACATCCTTTACCTCCTTTGGAATTCGCGTAGTCTAAGCACAGACCAGTTTTTTGTTTGATGAAGTCCCTCACCTTATCTTTGGATTTGTCAAGGTGGTCGCATAAACCATCTTCCTCAACTCATTTCTTGTAGTCTTCATAACAACGATTTTCAAATAACACGTTGTTCCACTTACGTAGGGGTGGATGATACTTATGCAATTCTGGTCAGAAGTGGAAAATGGTTGTTGAGTGACCCCAGCTCTGGTTCCAAATTCTCCTGGTTTAGTACGGATGTTTTTATCGGCATCGAGGACTTCAATGAATATATTCTGCGTATATGAAGCTGACCTGTCAATTTTTGAAACCATCTTGTATTTTGTTTGGGTCCGTCCAAACTTTGACGTTGGACTTACGCAGTATGTAATCCACACCTCCTAAGCCAGAAATCAGTTTCTTGAACTTAAAGTTTTTCATAGATTCTTTCATTACACATGACACACTAAAATCGTTACCACCAACATTAATTTATAAACCATTAGTATTTAAATCCTTCAAAGCATGATCCAGTAAAGCAAATGACTTAAATAATTTCTTCCCGAAGAACTTGATGACTCTATCACTATGAATTGTATTCCTTTTCCCTGTGAAGAAAAAAATGAAAAATCAAATAATAAGACACACCATTCAACAACAATCTAACCCAAGAAATTTGCTCAACACATCACACATCATCACTAATTGTGAAAAATTTTCATATTTCAGGGTAAAAATCCCCAAATATAAAACGAGGACTCAGGCCTCTAATACATGAAATTTTAATTTTTTTTTTATTTCATCCAATTTGACTTGGTCATGCCTATCTAAAAAGCCCTGAATTGCTTTTCTATCGTCAACAAAACCGAAATTAGAGCAATTTCCGTGTTTTGGGGCCATAATGCCCAAAGACTAAAATTCGGTACCAGACCCCAAAAAATATTAAAAAAATATGATTTTTCATATAAAAAGATTTAATTTTGTTGATTTCACTGATCTCGTGATGCCCATACCTTTCTGAAAAGCCCTTGATGGCCTTTCTATCTGCAAACAAACCGAAATTAGATCAATTTTCGTGTTCTGGGACCGTTATGCCCAAATATGGAAATCCAGTCCTAGACTTCCCAAAATATGAAAAAATTAAATTTTCTTGATTTCACCGAATTCATGTTGCACGTACGCTTCCAACGAGTCTTCATACAACATCATACCATGAATATTTCTCAAATCATTCCCAAATTACCAAATAATGCCATTCTGGGTCCACTGTAAGGCATGCTGATCAACAGGCTGCATAAAATACATGGACGGAACACTGATATTAGAGAAATAAAAATACTTCAGAATATATGTTTGACAGGGTTTGACATGCCGGTCTTCTACGTAAACTTCAGGGCTACGGTATTACAGGACGATTATTTGATTTAATCCAATCATTCCTATCAAATCGTGAAATGAAGGTCTGAACGGACTCCAAATCCTTTCATATGAACGCAGGTGTTCGCCAAGGCTCTATTCTGGATCCTACACTGTTTTTGATCTTCATCAATGATCTTCCTGATGTAATCAATTCCCAAGTAGGCATCTATGCAACTGACACTACGATTTACTACTATCTCAATAATAAATTCGGCAGCGCTAACAAAGTTAAACTGGCCGCTGCTCTTGAAAAGGATCTCCAATCAGTGGTTAACTGGGGCAAGAAATGACTTGTAAATTTTAATGCCCCCCAAAACTAAACTGCTCTCATTTAACCAGCACAGAGAAAATTCCCTGCCCACCATCAGCGTCCCACTGCGCCTTCTTGGCCTCACGTTTTTATCTGACTTGAAGTGGAACAACTACGTCGAATCAATAGCTGCATCTACTGCAAGGAAAGTTGGGTCGCTGTGTCGTGCCAGAAGGTTTTTCTCGTCAGGGTTCATCTTACACATCTACCATTCGTACGTGCATCGAATACTGCTGCTCTATCTGGTCTGGTACCGCCGAGGTTCTCGACAAAATCCAAAGAAGGATCTGCAATGAAATCGCTTCTGACTTGGCATCTCGACTTCAGTCACTTTCTCCCCGACGTGATGTGGCTTCCCTCTGTCTTTTCTACAAATATTTTCACGGCAATTACTCTGATGACATTTTCCCCTGATGCCCCGACTACATGAATTTACTACTTGATTGGCACATAAGTCCCACCCTTTTACTGTTGAAATAGTTAAATTTAACCGCCACTTCTACTCCAAAAGTTCCTTTTCTCGCACTTCCCGCTTGTGAAACTCCCTTCCGGATCCATACTTTCCATCCAACTTTAATCTGCATAAACTTAAATGCAATGTCCTGTACTCCTGATTACTCTCTTTTCTTTCTGCTCATCATTATTGTTTCTGTTCCTAATTATTCCACCCCTTGTAACCCTTTATTTTTTTAGTGGCATTATTGCCTTGCTTGGGGTGATACTGATTAAAACAAAAAAAAACACAAGGATGTGTCTTTTCATCGGATTTATTCAACCTATACAGCGAGTTAATTCTGAGAGAATTAAAAGTACTACCAATAATCATTATTGACAGTCAGAGTCTTAACAACATCAAATAAAATATGCAGATGACACAGTGTTAATAGCAGATACGGAAAGGATTCTACCGATGCTGCTACAGGAGGTAGAGAAGGAAAGCGAGAAGAAAGGACTAAGTATATACCTTTTCAACTTCAAAATGATAATAATCAACTTCAAAATGGACTTATTTTCAGGTAAAAAAATTAATCAAATCCAAAATGCATTAATCAACTTCAAATTGGATTAATCAACTTCAAAAATGGATCAATCAACTTCAAAATGGATTAATCAACTTCAAATTGGAAAACAACTTCAAAATGAGAAATAATCAACTTCAAATTGAGAATTAATATAATACTAATAAATGTAATATTTATTCTTTGATTTTTACTTAAAAGGGATATAAAAAAAATATAAACGTTCCTAAGAAATTTATTTAAAAGATTACATCACCTAAATTAATTACAGAAGGAAGTAATCTCTGTATTCCAGATACAAAGTTAGTGCAAGTTTCAGGGGAAATCTTATTAATTGCCTCGGAGATCATCGCTTCTAACTTGCTGAGGCAGAATTCTTTAGTAGTTAAAGATCCCTGGCCATCACCTCTTAAAATCCCAACAATTGAGTCTGCCATACTTCTTTTTACGTCAGCTTTAATGACTGACCAAACCTTTTCAATGAGATTTAACATCGGACTATAGGGGACAAGTCTGAAAATTTGGTGTTGCCTAAATTCATCCTCCACAACTTCTTCAATTGAAGAATGGCAAGGAGCGTTATCAATAACTAAGACGACTCCCCTTTCATAAATTTAATTTGCCTTTCTAAGGCACTCCCTGGTTCATTCTTTTGCATCCTCTTTTTTGAAAGAACCTCTTTTAATTTTATGATGAATTAATCCATTATTACTAATACATCCAATAACATGGATGTTATTTCCCCTGGATCCGGCCGCGACTGTAGTTCACCTCGTGCCTTTTTTAGAGCGACCTTCTCTTCTTGAAATATGGAGATTAAAATTGGTTTCATCCATATAAAGAATTGGCACACTTTGGGACTGAAATTCTAATAAAGCTACTGCGTAATCCTTATGTTACTCCTTATTGACATTATTATTGGCAGCGTCTGGTTCATAATGAACCGCTTTTAAAGTAAAGGCCATGGAGTCCAAGAGCTTTCTTATGCATTCTTTCGTCACACGAACCTCATACTTTTCGACCAACTTATTTACAATGTCTTGAAGAGCGACCCTAGGAGAGTTTTCAATTCGGCCATAAAATTCTTATGCTCTTGCGTAATTTTATATTTTCTTGCTTCTCCCCTAGAGTCACTCTTATCAGCACCCTGGTCTAACCAACGGTACGCTGTTGGCAGGGGCACACCAAATGTTCTTGCCAGGTCTTTCCAATTTCCTGCTGCGGCATGTGCAGCTAAAATCTGGGCCTTTTTATCGCCAGCCACAGTTTTCTTGAGGTAAGTCCTCTTTGGAGCTGTTGCTAATTCTTCTTCAGCTTTTTTAGAAGTTTCTCCAGCATCATCATCAATCATCATTTTTGCCCATACGGGACTTTCTCCTCCTACTTTTACTGTAGGCTCACCCAATGCTTTCTTGTCCTCTAAGTTGTTTGTATTTTGTTTTTTTCTTCATCTATATAACGAAGACGAACATTCAATTTCCTTACTCAGGGGGTAAATTAATTGAAAAAATAATTTTCAATTTACAAAAAAAAATATCTCAATTTGAAGTTGTTTATTCCAATTTGAAGTTGTTTATTCTTATTTTGAAGTTGATTGTTTTTAGGTTTTTGACATTTTCTCAATTTGAAGTTGATTGTTCCATTTTGAAGTTGATTGATCCAATTTGAAGTTGATTAATCCATTTTGGAGTTGATTAATGTTTTTACTTGAAAATAAGTCCATTTTGAAGTTGATTATTAACATTTTGAAGTTGAAAAGGTATAGACTACAAGAATGCATGGTTATCAGCAAAAAACGAATCCAAAATGCAAATTACAAATCGGGGATACTAAAATCAAACAAGTACAAAAATTTAAATATCTGGGAAGTGTTTTAACAGGGGACGGAAAGTGCGACACTGAGATCCGAAGCTGTATTAGGATGGCCAAAGACGCATTCCACCAAAAGCTAAGCAGATTATTAAGAGACAGAAAGATTTCGTTAGAAATAAAGAAAAGCGTATTGACATGTGATATCTGTCCTCCTGTATGGTAGTAAATGCTGGACAATCTCCTCAAAGATGTAGAGACTTAAAGCAACAGAAATGTGGTTCTACAGAAAGATGCTGGGGATACAATGGATCGAACATGTGAGCAACGACGATGTTTTGGAGAAAATGGAAACAAAAAGTAATCTTATACTTAACATCATAAAGAGGCAGTTGACGTTTCTGGGACAAGTAATGATGAACGAGGGTTTGGAAAATCCAACACTCACGGGGCAGATTGAGGGAAAGAGGGACAGAGGAAAACGGCATGTGACATACTTGATGAACGTGAGCAAATGGACGACAGAACAGAGTTTGGTAGAAATAACAAAAAAGACAAAATGATTAATAGCTACAAAGGGCAGGAAGATGTGGAGTGCCATGATCGCCTACGTCCTGAAGGGATACGCCACATAAAAGATTTGCTACACGATGAAAATGTTCTTTTGTCAAGCAGATTTTAACTGAAGTGATAAATACAACATAACATGGATTAAAAGCAATGAATTACCACAAACTGTACCAAAGAATTGTCTTGATCTAAATGGGAATTGTGTTCATATGATGAGATTAGAAGGGAATCTTTTCACGTGATTCCCTTCTGTAGAAACATACAAGTGAATCAAGCAAGTACTGCTCCCAAGTAAAGAATACTATTGCCCGGTTCACACTCCTCCCCGGTATTTTGAACAGGAGTAGAGGTTTATCCCTTTTTTCCTGTTTAGGATTGGGTTTCTGGTTCCGTCTAAAGTCTTTTCATTCTCTTTCGCTTCTAGAGTAGCCCTCTCCCTTGTGTCTTAGTGACGTTATCGCCTTACTTGGGCTGAATGTACTTGAGGAATGACAGAAGGAAGCGTAATAAAATAATAAATATGTTATTCTATAAGTTAATATGGGGGGGGGAATGTTTATTTTTACCTATTAAAACGAACACACATTTTACAAAACACACACGCACATATATATATATATATATATATATATATATATATATATATATATATATATATATATATATATATATATATATATAATGTGTGTTTGCGTGTATGATTGACTAACCGGTTAAACAGACCAAGATAAGCAGACAAACAGACCAAGATAAGCAGAAAGGTTCCAACAATTCCGGTTGGATAGCATTTTATTAGAACATGCTTTGTGGGTAGTATAAAACCGGACCTATGCCTACCTATTAATGTATTATATATATATATATATACATATATGATTATTCATTTAAAAATTATAACATAAATATGTTATGAAATCACTACAAAAATAGCCATTTTGTTTCAATACCTCCGGTGTCTTATCAAGTGATGATGTTGTATTAAGCGCTCTTTTAAGAATAGTAATTGTTGGTTATTGGAATTTATTCCGTATACACCAATCCTATACTTGTATATATATATATGTATGTGTGCGTGTGTGTGTGTGCGTGCTTGTGTGTGTGTGCGTGCTTGTGTGTGTGTGTCCTTTAAAACTTCTTAGTCGACATTAAATAACCCACCAAAGGTTGATATGTCATCAAATTAACTAATCTCACCTAACCAGAAATATATAAACAGCTGCAGAGGCAAAAAAAAAAAAAGTCACAATCAGTCATTGTCAAGCGCCCCAAATGGATAAAGATCGACTCTTAAATTGGCATTAAAAATATTCGCCGGTAACCAAATGATACAGATATTTTTTTTTTTAAGGAGGCGTCCCAGTATGAATGGATGCTCAATTATATGGTGTCATTCAAAGGAAACTCTAGATGAATCAATCCATACAAACAGGTTGTCAGTTAGTGACAAGACAGCGTATCATACAACGGCTTCTAACCAAAGTCATTTTTTTAAAAAAAATAAAGTGCATTGAAAATCAAAAAATGTTCACTGTAGGATCTATATGCCGTGTCCCTTCCGGATGTGGACAATCATGGCTCTCCACGACTTCCTATCCTTCGTGGCTCGTAGCAGTGTTTGTATTTTTACTATCCCATCCTTTACAGAAACTTGTTTAGTAGGTTACTCGCTGTAAGCCTCTGTCCCTCTTGTCGTCATTATGTCACATGAGTGCCGAATTTTCCAATCCTTCTTTCCTCATTATGTACCCTAGAAATTTAAACTGTCTCTTTTTTGCTCTAATTATGTGTCCTTTTTTGTTTCCATTTTCCTTAAAGCTTCCTAGTTGATCATATGCTTTGTCCATGGTTTTCTCAGTAGCCTACTCGCTGTTCCACTTCTGCCTTCAATATGCTCTGTTAGTGTCAAGTTTTCTGAGATAGGTCTTGAAAATAGTCAATTTATGAGAGGCACTCATAAATGGATATAGACTCAGCAATCTTTAAATTTAATATCTGAAGCTCAAAATACGTTTTGCTATTTGTTGTTTTTTTATCAGAAAGGTGTGAAATGTTTATTTAAAAAGTCATTGGCAAGAAAGATTAAATCTACAGTGAGTTTTGGCCTCAGTCATTTGTAGGATGACCACAAATAATTAAGCAAACAGAATCCAGCACAAACAAATCACAGAAGTGAACTAATAGAATTCCATGGATGAACGCTTTAAGGAAAATGTTGCGGATTTCTTCATGGCTGGACAATTTTTATTAAATCATTAAAAATTAGATTTGTATCTTTTCACATACAACCTATTTTCGGATCATTTTTCTTAAAACAAAACTGGCAATAATTGCTGAGATCAACAAGTAATTTTTCTTAGATCCTTCAACAGAATATATGCAAACGTCGATGATAAAAGCAAGTATGTGATCATTTTTATTTTTTTTTTTAACGAAAAAAAGAGGACCGTACTATACACAAATAATATTTTGAAGAGGCTAAAAAAAAATCATGCATTTTCGGTGACCGAATTTTTGCATGAATTTTATCCCCCTCCAGAAAAAATTCAAACAAAAAAAATTCAGTGGTCACACAATACATGAAGTCGGCGTCTACACGAGTTTATACGATAAAACAAAGTGAACGAACTTTATTTCTTCATTCGACAATAATACTACAAAACTCAGATTTGAAAAAAAAAAATCAAAGAAAATGTTAATTTTCCTAAAATGTTATTGCCACCAACCATGACATTTATAGGAAAAGTTTATATTCGATTTAGATGTTAAAAATTTCCGCAACACATTGTTAATTTATTTAAGATGGAATGATCTATTATTTTCATTTTAGTTTTATCTTTATTATGCTTAGTCACTCATGTGAGTAAAGTCATTGCTATATAATTAACGAATGCAATATACTGAATAGGGAACTAAAATACGTATGACAATGTCATGATGATGTGGCGGGGTTTTTTTGGGTGGGGTGCTTTGCCTTGTTTGTTTTTTTATTTTTTGCTTTGCTTTGTTTTAACGTATTTATTCACTGGGGTTTAAAATAAGTAAAATATAATTTTTTAACCTACTTTATACATTATAATTTTTTATTTATATATATATATATATATATATATATATATATATATATATATATATATATATATATATATATATATATATTATACGTTATATTTATAGATACAAATATTTAAGTAAATGATATGTTTATAATAAACAGTATCAACAACATTTACCAGCCTGAATGTTCGAGAAATCTTAAAGAAAATATGTGTCCTCCGACAGGAATCAAACCTGTATCCTAAACGGAAACGCCATAGAGCCTAACGTTCTATACTATTAGGTTGGTGCAAAAATAATGTCGTTTTTTGACGTTCAACTTCAAAAGAAAAACGACATTGTTTTTGCACCAACCTAATATTTAGCTACAGAGGAAGAGTCTAGTTGACGACGTTAAGTTACTGTTTTTTAACTACAAACTTCCCATAATGTCTCCCGAACGCTCATATCTGCTCGAAGTGTATATGAACGTAAACAAATGACATAATATATTATGAAATGGACTAAGTCCGACAATTATTGTGTTGGTGCATAATTATCAGGCGTTTTTTACACGATATTTATCATGAAAAAAGAAACATAACAATTCAACAATAACATTTTTAAATGATTATTCCGGAGACTAGTCATCATCTAACTGTTTCCCATTTGCATGGAAGACGGTCGATTCCACGGGCAAAGAAGTCACGATTCTTGGAGGCAATCCATGCTTTGAGATCGGTCACCAAGTTATCCAAATCGGCATAAACTTTGTTCACCTGCCAACTTTGACGATTGACGTGGTAGTCCGTGGGCGCTTCTGTGGGAGAATATGGCAGTTCCCAGTACTTATTGGTGATACATTCGACAACACGATGCTCAACATGCGGACGTGCATTATCGTGGTGGAAGACGATATGGTTCATTTTGCGCGTTCTTTTCGTCTCGATTGCTTTAATGGACCTGCCATGAAAGGCGAAATGTTGTGAGAACCTGAACGTAAATTTACCGTCCAGGTTCTTATTTTTCACCTTTCTTAACGAACATTAGAAAAATAAATTGCCGAAAAAAATACATCTGTATTTGGATAAAAGAAAACAGATAAAATCTAATCATAAATAAAATAAAAAATGTCTGAATAATCATACTTATTATAAAACCCAGGTTGTGTGTGTGTGTGTGTGTGTGTGTGTGTGTGTGTGTGTGTGTGTGTGTGTGTGTGTGTGTGTGTGTACACGTTTATATATTGGATCGGATTTCCTACATTTTTCAACCGATTTCAACAAAACTTCACAGGACTATGTAAAATTACCTTGCGGTGATTCTGACAGCGCCCAAAATTTGAAAAACACAATTGTTTTTGCACTAAATCAATTTGAAAACACGATTAAGAGGCATCGCGAGAATGAAAGGAGGACAACTCATATCGAGTTATACTTATTATAAAACCCAAGTTGTTTGTGTGTGTGTGTGTGTGTGTGTGTTCGTTTATATATGGGATCGGATTTCCTACATTTTTCAACCGATTTCAACAAAACTTCACTTTTTTTTTTTTTGGCAGGTAGTGTTTCTTATTGTCTTGCACACTTTTTTCTTTATTTTTACATTCAAAATGCTTTAAAAATTCCATTTACAAGACAATTGTTTATAATTCTATTCAATCGGTAGACTCATAACGATTGAAAACAATGTTTATTTTGTTTGAGTTTGGGTTTGACCAATTCGTAAAAAAAAAAAACTAATTAAGACATGCGTGTCCGTCAACCTTAAACAATAATCTTTGTCAATTTTATTTTTCAGTCTTTATGATGGTCGATACTTGATCTATCTCTTACTGTTACATTCCCGGACAACGCCGGGCTCTACTGCTAGTAAAGAAATAAAAATGAAACTTTTTGAAGTTTTATGGTTGAGTTTTAATCTAAGGGAAATAACTATTTCCTTAAAAAGTGGGTCTGTTTAAGGGGAATAACTTTTATAATTTAATTTTTTTTTTATTGTGGAGGAAATAAATAGACATTTAAGGTATTTATCCGCACGTCTAATTGAATATAACAACACGCGGAGCAGAATTTAAATGACACGTAATCATGAGATCACTGCCATATCTGGTGCTTCTGCTATGTATCTAGAGATTTTTGAGAGAATCCAAACAAAAATCTACGATGTTATTGGTCTTGAACTAGCGTACCAATTTCACTCAAATTCCCACTCACTACCGTAACCTAGCTTTCTTATGCCATTTCTATAAATACTTTCGTGATAACTGTTCTGATGGGCATTCCCCTTTAGTGCCTTCATTTCACGAAATTAAGCGAGTATTATATTTGCAGATGTGTCTTATTTTACTTTTGAAATTATTCGATATAACCACAGGTTCTATGGTAACAGTTTTTTCTCACCCACGTCTCGCTTGTTGAACTCTCTTCCGACCACTTCCTCGGTGCTGGCGTGACTATCCCCACTCCTAACCGAAGGAGGGGCATGCCCGATTCGGAGCCCCAAGCAATGCTTTGTGACCCTCGCTATATTATCAACATTTTTTTTGTTGTTGTTTTTTTTTTTCTGCTTACATATATAAGTTACAAATTAGACAACACAGCTATTATTAAAGAATGAAAATTTTTCATATATTTTAACGTCATTCTGGAATCTTTTCTTTCCGTTCTAATCCTTGAATTTGTTTTGTTCATGCTAAATCTCGAAAAAAAACAGGATATAGAATTAATTTTGTTTTTTTGTTTTTTATCCATAATGGTGCATGTGTTAAAATTCTCCAACTTTATAACAAGAAAAAATCTCCACTTGATGCTAAAAATTGCCACAAAACATTGATTTTAAGATGGAATGATCTATTATGACATATATCTAATTTGTATTTAGATACATTGTATTTATTTTCAATTTTTCTAATTGAATTGCATTGAATTTTTGAATTTCTAGTTGAATATGTCATATTGCATATGACCCATTACAGTACATAATTAGATTACAATGAAATTTGTATTTTAAATGAATAATACCTTATGAAAATTGAGATGTGCTAGAGTGGGGGGTGTATCATAGATTCGGTAAGGGAGCTCGAGACCTGTGTACCGGCCTTGCTCTTTCTTACTTGTCAACTCCGATTATCATCACCTGTCTTTCTGAAACCTGTTTCTTTTATTGTACTTTCTCCTCACTATTTTCTTTCACTCTCAGTAACCATTTGCATCTTAGTGGCATTATCGCATTGCTTGGAGTGAAATTTTAAAAAATGTCAATTCTAGTGGGCTCTTCAGACCCTAGGGATAAACTTCGGTACCTCCAAAACAGGTGCTTTTTTTCCGAAATGAAAGCAAAAAACATCCCTGCCCTGTTTTTAAATATTTGCCAAAACCCAGAGAATTATCCGATTCAAACGAAATTTTCAGGACATATTCATTAATGAATGGATATTTTACTGAAAAGCGGTTTTAATAATAAAAATAAAAATAAAAACACTTTGGGGAAATATTTTTTACGGGAATGGATTTCAGAATCTTTTCGATATCGCGTGTGTACTTTTTAATCTTTGGTGGGGGCGTCCACTATTTTTACAGTTATATAAAGAAAAGTCCTTGAAAATTTTATTTCAGTAAAAATTTGTGAAATATCAAAAGTGATTATACGGAAAATCCGGTCCGTATCTTGCCAAAATTCAATAAAACTCAATTTTTTTTTTTTTTTTTTTTTTAGAATTCATGCTGGCAAATTTTAAAACGTTATTTTCTTTCAGATTGGACAGAAATAAACAAGCTACATTAATTTATTTTAAATTTCTTGTAATTTTTTAGCGCAATTTTGAAATTCATCCCGTTGCTGTTCCTCACATGAGTTTCTTTTATGAAATAAAAACTTGTTTGAAGATTCAAAAAACGTAAAGTTTAATGCCATTTTCGTATGTTAACTTTTTAAAATCTTAATCTTAAGGTAAAAGAAAATTTATTTTGAAAGATAAATAACAAATTATTGATTACTGCACTTCTGGTTGTCCGTATTACTTTAGGTTTTATTTTTACTTTTTCCCGCGCTTTTTCGAACAGGGGTAGAATCACAGTATTTCTATCATGCCCTTAGACCTCACAGGCGACCGTGCGTAAATAAAACGTTATTTTAATTCTGTTTTAACTAAGTAAAAGATAAACATTACCTTTAGAAAATCCAGTTAATTAATGTTTAAATTTACTAACAGACTTCGAAACCCACCTCTAGTACAAATATTGAATTTTAAAAAGAATTTTGAATTTTTTGTTTACATTTTTCATAAGCAATGACGACACACTGGATCGATGAGTGACCAAAATAGTACCAATGCTTTAAAAACGCCTAAAAAATTTACATACAGAAATTATTTTTTCTTTTAATTCGGATTGGCTTTAGGCCATTATCTTTCAAATAGAAGCGAAATTTGTGTTCAAAGAAGGCATTTTAAAATTATTTCAAATGCTATTTTAGTTGTTTTTTTTTTGTTGTTGTTGTTGTTGTTGTTTTTTAGAAACTCCGTAGTGGTAGCTAGAACTCCATAGAATATGTGAAACTGAACATAGTTAATTTCCGCTTCAAAGCTAAAGACTGGGAAGTGATTTCAAGAAAGCATCATTCCAATATACGTTCTGACTACTTAACTCATTATGTTGCTATTATCGTAAAAGTAATGTTTCTGCCGACACATTTCGAAAGCCAAACCGATACCCATCCTTATTGCTTTAAGTTTTGAAAATTTTAGCATCTACTTTATTAGAAGGATATATGGTGGCGTGGAGCTTAGGAGCTAAAATGAACGGCTGATTTACCCAGGGTAAGAAGATTAATGGAGAATGATGAAACACGCGAGTAAATTTTAACAAAACAAGACCTTGTGCCAGCCTTGCAGACCAGAACTTAGAAATTTAAATTGCTACTAACACAGGCTGTAAACTCCAAAAGGGGATCCCAGTGTCATTTGATTATAACAAATAAATGGGAAGGATTAAAACAACTGAATACAACTAATCATATAAAACAAATTGCTGTTACATTTTTAACCCAAGCTGATTCTTTATTCCAAAGAATTCCTTTTTGTGTAGCTCCTAGCCGTTGACCTGTTCTTTGCTTCAGTTTATTTCATCAGCATTTTTCTAACCCTCAAAGATCAAAAACAATGTGACAGAGGAGTGAGAGGAGACAAACACCAGCTAGATTGAGTGGAATCATACTCATAAACACAATACCAGCGACAAATCAGCAACGTATTAACAAGTGAGATGTCAGCTAGATTGTAAACAGGGTGGTCTGAAGGAACCTGAGAACCAATGCAGAGGATGAGGTTACAAGTATAACAAATAGAAAGAAATCAGTTTCACACATGAAAAGGTAAAACAGGAAAATCACACAATTTATAATTATTTTGTTTTATTCACTTTCTTAGTAATTATAAATACATGCAAATATTATAATATTTACTTATCATGCAAGTGAACATTCTTATTCATAAAATACTGATTAACTATAATTCTGCTTTACCAAAAAATTCATATATATATATATATATATATATATATATATATGAAGAAATATAGTCTACTAGTTGTATTTTCTACTAAAAACACAAATATAATAACTTCGTCCACCTGTAAAAAAAGATTCAAAATAACGGAAGCTTTAATAATAAAAAAGAAAAAGCCAACTCTTAACAATATTAACTAAGAACAAGTCCACAATGTGCTAACCATATTCAGAAATTAAAAACATATATATATATATATATATATATATATATATATATATATATATATATATATATATATATATATATATTAGTGTATTATCCACACATGCCTTTGCCAGATTCACCAAGACATTGTTAGGTGGCACTGTTAAACAGATATAGAAACAGGACACTCCTTTTTACTCTTTTTTTCATTGAATGAACTTTTTTATTCACACACACACACACACATTCATAATACCTAAATATAATATCGTCTTTCTTTCACATGCTAGTGTATTTTCTTTGCTAGTCACTAAAAATATGAAAATATCACCTTGCTGAAATTTATTCCATTTCCTTTCACCTATACAAGTAATAATAACCTGTCATTTACATGTGCAAATTTTGTCTGCCACTGCTTTTAGTCAAATGAGCAGCAGTACTACAGCAACAATATATATATATATATATATATATATATATATATATATATATATATATATATATATATATATATATATATATATATACAAACAAAAAAGATAATATTGGAAATGATAAAAATCAAGAAAAATGTCAAGAAATGTTAGTTACTAGTGGAGTAAGCAGTCATTGTATGATATCATTTTAAAAGATTTTACAAGCACATTGATTACATCCATGATGGTATTTTGCAAGTTTTTCAGTTATTTGCAGAAAAAAAGGGATAAATTATTAATAATTACATGGTACGTAATATAATCTAAGAGTGCAGACATTGGTTTTTAAAAAGGAAAATATGAAAGATATGTTGGAATTGCATAATAAAAATTGTGAAGAAATTAATTTATACAAAACAAAGATTAGTTACAATGAACAATTTACTCAATAAACTGATATACTGAAACGCTAATACTGTAAGATTTTATAGCAAATAACTTACAGCGAGATAATCCACAAAACAAATAAACTAAATAAGTATGTATGCCTGAAATAATATAAAATTAAAGAGCTAATGTAGGATATTTATTGTATATAAAATACAATTGTGGCACAAGGCCAAAATGGGGAGGGGTTGAGGCTGGTCGTCACTAACTATCTTATACCTAGCTAATCTGATTCACGACCCATTGTAGCAGTGAAACTTACTTTTCTTATCTCCCCTTGATAGTGTCAAATTTTATTATTTCCCTTGGCTTTCTAATTCTTTTAGTTTCAGGAGCAGATTTATTAGGTGTGTGATAAAATGGTTAAACCTGGCAATTATTTAATATATTTTCTGCTTATAAGTGATTTTAATAGATACAGTTTATTTAAGTTAATGATCTGTTTTTTTTTAAATAAACAGTATTAGTTACATTTACCGGCCTGAATGTTCAAGAAATTTCGGAGAAAATATGTGCTTCTCTGACAGTCAGATAAGCACATACTGTTTATTTAAAAAACAGAACATTTACTTAAATAAACTGTATCTATTAAAATAACTTATAAACAGAAAATATATTAAATAATTGTCGGACTTAATCCATTTCATTATTTTAAATAAACAATATTAATTACATTTTGATTTACCAGCCTGAATGTTCGAGAAAATTCGTATTAATAATAATAAAAAAAATAACGTATAAATTTTATATAAAAAGTAACGTATAAACAGAAAATATATTAAATAGTTGTAGAACCTATTCCATTTCATAATATATATATATATATATGTGTGTGTATATATATATATATATATATATATATATATTAATAAATATACATACTATCTCACATCTCTAGCATGACTGAGTTTCATGCACAACGTAATCTTCAGATGCTGAGCTTAAATTGACAGCGATACTTAATGTTACATGCTTTTAATATTGAACCTTAAAGATAGTGAATTTAACAGAAATAAGTGCGAGAAAAGAAAGGAGAGAAGAAATTATAAGTATAAAAATTAAATTTTAAACTATGATAAAATGGAAAAAGCTAACAGAGGAGAAAAAAAATAATGCCCAAAGGGAGGTAATTATAATGATCAGGAAACAACGGTAAAAAAAAAAGTGATAATATACTGGAAAAAAAGAAAAAAAGGTAGAAAAGAATTGATAAAGGCTTTAATAGCTAATCTGGTATAGTGTATATTTTTGTGTCTGTGTCAAGTAGTTATTAATTCACTCCTCTGTTTCAATTATGTTGGGCTGTCTAAGTTTTTAACATGTCTTTCAGCAGCTGAACAAAGACAGCAATTGTCGGCTTTCCCGTTATAAGCTTTCTTCCTAGAAACAATTTTCCACTTAATAGATGGTGAAAGACCCCTATCTTTCAATTGCCAGAAAAATATTTAAGCAGTACTATGTTTATATTTTACGTTTTTAAGGTCATTTTGTAATGTTAAAAACGCAATTTCCAAGGGCTTTTTGTGGAACCAAAGCAGAATTTAAAATCATTACCGGAATTTATATTCACTCAGTATATTATGTCGTCAGTTATTCAAGGACCGTTTAGTGGGTATATATTGTATTTCTTCGTCAGCTGCATTTACTTACATTCATTAGTGCAATTATATCCATGGTGGGAGATGGCTGCGTACGTTGTAGAGGGTGCGAAGAAATCCCTCGAACAAATAATAAAAAGAAAAATGCACTACAAATAAAGTAAAATAAACTTTTGTTTATTTTCGTAAAAAAAAATATAAGAATTATTTTTTTGTACAAACATGAAATTGTCCGTAAAGCTGTGGAAGAAAAGGAGAAAGAAAGGAACTGGGAATGTGAGAGGGAAAGGTAGGACGATGTGTAGCGAGCGAGATGAGAGAAAGAGAGGGTGAAAGAATGTTCACTGATACGTGATACTGCCTGTTGTGTGAACTGTTGAATTCTGTGTGTGTGTGTGTGTGTGTTCGAAGCTGTCCGTGTAGCTTTGGTGTCAGCTTGTCGCGGTTCTACCTCTGGTCTGATGAGAGTTTCTACCTTCCTTATGTCTGAATGATGAGGCTCCGGGGAGATTAAGAAATGGGTTTCTTATGACGAGCCCTGATTGGTCAATAAATCATATTTTTGACAACGTGGTGTGCTTTTCACTACGTCCGAACTTTTGGGTGCGCCGTCCTTGTTTTTGACCCCACATGGTATGGTAAGGAGTGAATTCCCGCGCAATTGTATTTTTTAGATACACGTGGTGTGAATTAATTTTTATTGTGTGTATGTGTGTGTGGAAAATAAAATAAAAAACAGCACAACGTATGAATAGCTAATTTTAACATTGTTCAGTTTAAAGAGCCGTTTAAGTGCAGGTGGCGGGTTGAAGTGCTTATTAATTAAGTTTAGGAAAAATCTGCTAATGTTAGTTTTAATATTACGACTTAAAGGAGGATTGAACCACATGATGTGGCATTTGCGGTGTTTACGTTTCTTATTCCCTTCTTTGTTTAAATCCAACTAAACTTACTTTATTGTGGCTTAGTTCTAAAGCCTCTGTGTGTGTGTTTCGCTTTATCAAATATGTCCTTATTGCTTGAGCTGGTAGATAGCCTAAATTGTACAGATTTATCATGTAAATTATCGAAAATCGTGTTAGGGTGGTAGGAGAAATTGATAATATATTTAACATTGCATAAATCTTTAGTGTATGATATATAAACAACCATTACTCAAATCTAAGGTTACATATTACATAGTATGTATATTTATTAATATATATATATTTCATTACATTGAGCTCAGTTTCGTTAACACCTGCACTATATGTGCAATATGTTGTAATTTTACTGATATATATATATATATATATATATATATATATATATATATATATATATATATATATATATATATATATTGGCACTATGTTTTCATTAAGATGTCTCTTCAAATAATTTAGATAAGTTTTATCGACTTATTTTAAATATGTTCCTCTCATATTCATGGACTATCTTCTTAGTATTCTTATTAAAGTAAGAAATAAAGTTACCATATTGAAGTATATTTATTTATTCCGAGTACTTTCGACATTAGCAAAATGTCATTTTCAGAGTCTTGTTTTATATAAGACGAATTTCTTGTGATTATCTGAAAATTAAATTTTTATTTGTAAAGTGAAAAATGCTAAACTTATGTACTGTACTATTTTAAAATTTTATGATGTAAGCATACTCGTGCAGTAACGTTAAGGGAGGTAACTAAGTTATTAGGATGGCTATCTTTTAAAAAACCTATTGAAAGCTGTTAAAACCTATATAATTTAAACTATCAACTGTAAAAAATTTTAAACATTTCTGCAGTAATTATATATATATATATATATATATATATATATATATATATATATATAAATTTAAACTGAAACTCCAAAAATGTAGAAAATGCAATAAGCCCTATTTTGGTATCAGCCAAGCACTAAACAACAGAGTTTCCCTTCACAAGAGCAACATCAACTTACCAGACAACAGAAAATTCTTGACATCACAGCACTTCTATAAATGTACTCAAGGTAAATTTAAAATTATGCCAATATATCAAACAGATAATTATTCTGCAAATACAAAAAAAAACTTCATAGACAAATTTAAACCAGCACTAAACAGATCATAATCCCACACTCATAAACACACAGAATACACACATAATGGCCGAATACACTAGTCGGACCACACACAGATACACACACACACACAAGTATCTATCTATCTATCTATCTATCTATCTATCTATCTCTCTCTCTATATATATACACACACATACTGGTAAAAACAAATACAATAGACTAACCGCAAGCACACACACGAACTCTACACAACATAGGAAGTATATATATGTGTATATATACACACGAATATATATACACATATATATGTGTATATACACATATATATGTGTATATACATATATATATATTTATATATATATATGTGTATATACATATATATATGTATATACATATATATATATATGTGTATATACATATATATGTGTATATACACATATATATGTGTATATATACACACGAACTCTACACAACATAGGAAGTATATATATGTGTATATATATGTGTTTTGCACGCCAGGTATATACGTGCTCGTAAGTCGTCTTCACTTCTACACTCCTCTCTGATCTTCTGATCACATAAATGACGCGGAGATGGCGGTCACCTTCGTCGAGTGATTCTACGTAAATGTGAACGGGCTCTGTCTGTCTCTTCATCATTTGTGCCCACTTGGTGTCTTTCGTTATTGGCATCATCATCGTTGTCTTCAGGCATCTGTTTCCGCTGGTTCTGTAGAATGATAATCTGGCCCTGCGCTGAAAAACAGCTCAGAATTTGAGTCGCTTTCATACGTCTTATCATTGCCGCCATCTTCCGACGATGCAGATCTCTGACGCGGGCGGAAGTCTCTGATATGGCGTGGCGTTCCATTGATGAGAACTGAATGTGGGCTGTAGACCCCTGTCACTGTTTCTTTTTTTAATTGCGTTGAACATCGACTATGTGGGGTCTTTATCCATACCGCATCTCTGGCTCTGTAGATTGCAGGATCTTCAGTTGGTGGTGCAACATCGGCACACTTTAGGCGGGCTTGAGAGTTGTATACAGAGTCAGGTGGTGCCAACGAAACTGTTGTGTCGTCTTTTGCCGTCCCTTATAGCAATATAACCTCTACATAATGGAACATCCCGACCGAGCAGTGACACGCTTGATGTTGCGATGGCATCGTGAAGAGATGCCATTCCCTGATGGTTGATAGGCACAATAGAATCTAACTCGGACGACCGAATTCCCGCCAAACCTCGCGAGTACCTTCCCACAGAATGCCACGCCATTGTTGATGAGCAGCTCGGCAGGTGGTTCTCTCTCTCTCTCTCGTAGCTGTTGGATGATATTGGCAGAGTCCTGATGTGGAAAACCGACTAGGTCCACAGTCAATCAGAGTCAGAAAATGCCGGCCTTCATAATCGGTTATGTTCATCTCCACCATGCTCCAATTCTTGCACACATCCAACCGTCCAGCTTTCCAATGAACTGGCGCCGGGTCAATGGATTGGTACACTTCGCACTTTCCAACCACCGCCCGAACAGTTGCCTTTGAGACTTCAGAGTGGATCCGCGGGCAGAGATCTCTGATATGGCGTGGTGTTTCATTGATGGGAACTGAATGTGGGCTGTAGACCCCTGTCACTGCTCCTTGATTCTACTGATCCGACGTCTTATCAATATTTCTATCGCCGCCTCCGTGCGCCGTTTTATGAATGCAGTTGTGACTTGGAACCAGCCACATACTCCCCAAACTACTCCCCAAACTCCATGCGAAGGAGGCACTACCCGCAATTGCTGTACGCATCAATGGAATCAGGAGTTTAGCCTTGCTAGACACAGGCTGTTCTCGATCGCTCGTAAGCAAACCGCCTTGACGTGCTCACTGTTGGTGAAAGGACCTTCAAGTGCTCTGGGGTAGGACTTATTCAACTTGACGTGAGCAACAGGCTTCCTATTGATGTTGAGGTTCTGGTTGTGGACGACAAATTGCTTGGTTTCGACCTTCTGCTCGGATCTGACATTATTAAGAAGTTGGGAGGAGCATGTGTGTTAATAATATTAATACTTGACAGTTTGTAGAAGGGGGATGTTGAACATTTCTTTTTCTATTTCTACACCTACATCCCACTTTCAGTGTTTTGGTACTACCTATAGGGTAGTAAGAAAGCTTATTTATGAAACCAATTTTGTGGCGATCCTATTCATATGGTTCTATATTTTTATTAAAGATTTTTTCGTTGGACGATAATTTACTAATTCTGGTGCCAACGGTCTTTGGAAGGATTCGTCAAATAGTATCGAATGGTTCGCCAATATGAGTAATGAGGATAAAGCGACGTTCATTAAATTTGACATAATAGATTTCTATTCCTCTATCTCTAGGGATAATAGTAATTAATAGTATTAACTTTTCTCTATGGAGATAACGGATGTTGAAACTAATATCTTAACGGCTGAAAAAATCACTGCTAATACTTAATAATTCCACCTGGACTAATGACGAATTTGATGTCCTCATAGGAGCGTATGATTCAGCCCAGGTTGTGGATTTAGTATGTTTTTATATTTTACATGTGCTTAGTAAAATCGTAAAACCAGAACTAGTAAGACTATATAGGGATGACAGACTCATCTTCATCCCCAATAGTAATGGTCCGCTAACAGCGAAGTTACAAAAGAAAATTATTAAGGCCTTTAAATCACTATAGTTTAAGATTGAGATTTCTTCTAACCTCAAAATAGTTGATTCCCTAGACATTGTTCGTCTTCAATGTCAGTAGCCAGAGATAGCCTAGCCGTATTGATTTTACGTAATAGAGTAAATTTTTTTTCAGTAGCGAAAATTTCGCTTTTGTAAAAGTTTTATACTTTTCTGCCGGTGTCATGCAAGGAATCTTCAAATAGACATCTTATGAAATCAGACGATCGACGAATGATTGTGGAAAAAAATAAATGTGCATCCTTTTTTTTTAGGTTAAATATTTTATTATACAATTGGAAGATACCAGCTGGTTGAGTAAAGAAACTTTAGAATCTATAGAAAGCCACCGACAATCAAAACATTGGATAGGGTAACTCTACATCATGCTACCATTAACATAAAGACATTTTTCCAAGTATGGCGCTATATTTTATTGGGGGTAAAAATTGAAGTTATAGACAAAGGCATGAATACGGCATGCCTGTCAGGGGTAATTTTCTAGTGGACAATTTTCCATTGTTAATTTGTCGTCTCTGGTAATAATAACGCACACCTCTATGTTAGTATTGTGTCCAACTGCCTGACTGTCAAATCGGAATCAAAAGATTTTGATTCTAGAAGCCGGGAAAAGCACTTTAATAATTTAGCACCTGGGCTCCATACGTAGGTTTCTGTAAATGTTTCCAGGTAGTCATGCATTGTGCTTAACTTTATCATCGACAAGTACGTTGAGTAAGTGTTCGTTGAATGCTTCTTGAAGTTCATTAGAGCTCAAACCGAATATCAAAAATAAACCTTCGAGAGCGCATGTGCCGACGCCGGCAAAATGCCAAGCTTTTCAAGAACTCTCATTGCCCAGACATAAAAGAGCACTTCAACAGAACCACTGGCAAATACCAAATTTTTGAACTCATAATTCCGCGATACCAGATCTGATTGGTAAGAAACCAGGAATGGATTTCCTTCCCGTTGGGTGACCGTCTTGGTAGTAATATGGATGAATGGTTTTCCCATCAGTTATTAATAAACGTTACATTTTTAAACTACAGAAACATATATAGCAAAATTAATTTGGTATGAATGCAAAAAAAAATTCTTTCATATTTCATATTACTCAAGTTCTTAGTTTTTACACTTATTGAAATACATTAACTCTTGGTTTAACAGATTTTATCAAAGTTCGTTGAATTCTGTGAACAGACATTCATTTTCTGTTTATATTTCTGAGATGAGGTATTGTAACTATTTACGTTATACGGACTATTTTCCTCAGCTTTGTTAACATATTCATAACATTTCGACCGTTGTACGCTCTGCTTTCTCATTTCATCCACCGAGGTAGATTGTTTTATTTCCAAGGACACATGCCCAGTGGTTGAAATAATTAGTTGAAATAATCCAGTGACTTGACCCAAAGAGTTGTCACAGCAGAGGCGAACAAAAAACTTGGAGAGTTGAGTTACTAAAGGGAAATAACTGAAACTGAGATATACAGAAAAGGCATGGCACGTGGAACTAGAACACTCTAGATAAAGGGTTTGGTTCTAAATTGGTTCAATTGGAGCGTACAACGGCCGAAACGCCGTGAATATGAAAACAAAGATGAAGACAATAATCCGAACTATGTAAATAATACAGACATTCATTTGTATTTCTGGGTCTACAATAAATAATATCTATGCGACCAGGTATCATCATAATAGATTTTAGGTCAGACTTTGTATCAACGCAATGTAAGTTAAGCATCTCAGAAAGTTACTGTTAATACATACATTTACTTAATTATAATTCTATTTTATATTGTAAAATATTTTCAAAAAATAATTTTTAAAATGACACAAAATATCCTGTTGTATTCTGATTTACTAAATGTTCATTGCAGTGAATACGTCTTCCCACTATTAGTCTGTTAATAACTATTTAAGATGTCTTGAAAAAATGAAACAGTTGACATCTTTAAAGTCCGTTTTACAAATTTTTATTTTGCATAAACATAACCACATTTTGATAAATTCCACTGTCTTTTGCAGCGGACGTCTTGCCTTGTATCAATTTAAAAAAAAATCTTAATCCATTGTGGAAAAAAAGACTTTCCATTCCCTAAATATGTAAAAAAGGAGAGTGTCAAAATAGCCTCTCCACGAATGATGCAAAACATTAAAAATGAAATGAAAAACAGTTCAATAGTCAATCAAAAAATGCCATTAATAAAGGTTTCTCCAATAACTTGGACGATTTTAAATGTGAATTAACTTTAAACGTCTAATGATTTTTTCTTTTTATTTCCCATTTACCAACTTACGTCTTTAGCAATTTCAACCATGGAAAGATTAACAATCAAACAACGTGTCAAAGTTATCGAAGCCTATTACGAAAATGAACGTTCCAACAGAATTTGGATGAGAAGTTCCCAGGTCGCATCATCTCTCAAAACAGCGAAGTCAATTGTCCACCACGATCGTGCGATTTGACGCCTTTAGATTTCTTCCTTTAGGGTCATCTCAAAAGTAAGGTCTACGCCAACAAGCCAACAACAAATCAATGGCTGAAGGATGAGATAATAAGGCATATTGGTGAGATCGAGGATGCAGAAATTTTTGACCATCGAGTGGAGGTGTGCCGTCGAAGGCTTGGCGGACATTTGGGCGATATTATTTTTCACACATAATTGTTATGACTTAAGTAACATGATCTAATAGAGAAATAAATAAATAAATTTTCACCAATAACACTGATTTATTTACTGCTGACTTTGATCCGTCTTAATGAAACACCCTATATAAGTTTTACACAAGATCCTATGAGAATTGGATTCTTTGTTTTAACGTTTCAGACTAAACATTTGTTATCAAACCTTGACATTGAAATTATCATCCATTTCACAAATATGTTTTTATTGTCTGTGCCTCAAGTGGAAATAAAATAATTATGTAAAACTAAATAAAATAATTTAAATGAGCCATGACTACTTTTTCTTGTACTGAATATTTATTACGAAATTAATCATCGTAACTGCAGAGAAAAAAAATAAAGCTGATTACATTAATTATAGATATAAAATACAATATCATTAAGCATGAGTAAGAAAACTGATGTTCATAAAATACAAAGATAAATATCAGAACAAAATGAAGCAGTCGAAAACGTATACCTGTTGATGGTAATCCAGTTCGCCAGAGTAATGAAACAGAGGAATGAGAAGAAAAAAAGCCCCCCTCCTGCTTTTATTGGTCATTTTCAAACCCTCCTCCCACAATTACTGCATGTACTGACGTCATATATCTAGCGCAGGAAAAAAGAGTTTTCCAAAGGGCAGATAATTCGTGCTAAGTCTCCCAATTGTTTCGTGAACATTTAAATACATTTTTTTCAAATACCGTTTTTATTAAAGACTTATAAATGGTACACACTACTTATGTGTTTTTCTTTATATATTTACTCCTTTTGAAATATTTGTTGTGGCCTGTTTAGGGACCAGAAAGAAAGACACGGAAGACAAAGGTAGTTTGAACAAGTGTATTGAAATAACAGATATATACAAAGCAAGCGTGTTGGTGTTAGTATTATAAGTAGATAGAGGTGTACGTCCGAACGGTTGGTTGTTAACGGTAGGTTCTCCGCTCCCCAACCGACTGCCCTACAACTCTTGCTAAGAAGTCTCACAGTATTTATGAGAGGAGGAAAAGTTCAGTCTACTGTAGAAGGGTTTACCACAACAATAGTTTAATAAAATTTTTGAAGATCAAAGTTTTTCTAATTTGAGGCAGACGCCGACTAAAGATAAAATTTTTAAAAAAAGGTAAATCAGAACGACAAAAACATTTCCAGGGTGATGAATTGTCCGTATTTTCATGGTTTTGTAGCGGAAAAACACAATTTACACATAGTTAGAGATAAGAAATTAAAGCCAAATCTATACAATTATTTGAAAACATATATCTCTAACTACACACCAATTTTCGTTTAGCTAAGTCACACACACGCCGCACTCAACTGAAAACAATTTTTAAAACAAACACAAATATACCAGACTGCTGGCAACTTACGCTTGCCAGACGTGACTGCAACTACGTCCCCGTTTTACCCTTATCTATAAGAGAAGCCGGGCAGTAGCACAGTGAACAGAAAACAAAGTGACATAGACAGACTGACTTCACGCACGCCGGTTAACTATAGAGGCTAACCGGAGCCCGTCCGGCTGTGAAAACGACCTCTGTGAACACGGAAATAGAACTATCAACGCGACAAGCCTAAACCGATAGCAGTCAGCCAGGTTAAGCATACTCTTTTCTTCATGCGCTCACCTCACACCTCGTACACCGCATATTCGAACGCTACAGTATAACAATTACCAGAGATATTTTATACCTTGTAA
Source organism: Acanthosepion lycidas (assembly GCA_963932145.1). Classification (NCBI taxonomy): domain Eukaryota; kingdom Metazoa; phylum Mollusca; class Cephalopoda; order Sepiida; family Sepiidae; genus Acanthosepion; species Acanthosepion lycidas. The sequence continues at coordinate 36,322,516 of OZ010574.1, forward strand.
ATGAAAATAAATCTTTGCTCAGCTCTCTAAACGACTGTTTAATGTTATTTCTCTACTCCAAACCAACGTCCAACTCAGGATCAAAACTTTACACTCGAACTATTATCTTCATTTTTGTTTCAACGTTTCGGCTGTTGTAGGGTACAACAGCCGAAACGTTGAAACAAAATCGGATGCTTGACGATCCAGGTAAACATCATTGAATTTCGAACCAAACCCTTTATTTAATCTATACGAGTAGATTGTTCTCTTTCTACTGACCATCTGTAGGAAAGTAGTTCAAACCCTGTACAATAAGGAAACGAAATTAATTCGAACCATGTATGTATGATAAAAAAATTATATTCTGTTGTGGTGTCCTCCCTCTAAAAGTCTATGTTAGACTCTTCCGCCTACTATAAGATTAGTAGGAGAGAATGTTCGGGGAACAGAGATCAGTGAACTGTGAATAGATTGAGCCCTAGTTTATACGATACACTCTCACTAGTCGTGTAATACTCTTCTGGTGTATTGTTGTGTTCAAAAGAAAATAGGATGAACTTTAAGTATTTTTTCTCTTTTCCTTTCCTGGTTTACATTTCTTTTCTTGGTTTTTGAAATTTTTTGACAATGGTTTGTTTTTGCATCCTTCTACAAATTTTTTGCAGTGTATATGAATTTAACACGGTTTTTAAAACATTTTCCGTATAGATAAATATTGCCAATCACCAAAACATGTATTAAAAGACGTCGATCATCGGAATATAATCAGAATAATGAAGTTCATATTGAGTCAGATTCTTTACATAAATGTTCACGAAAAAATCTCTGTATCTTTAACCATGCCTTTTCCTGAGCGACAGCATGTAGTGTTTTCTCTCCTCCAAAATAGAGCGGGTACTTATGAAAAACACTATAACATTGTCTTCCTAATGGGGTATATGGCGGGTCAATCAAGTGACCAGCGCCTGGGTATACAACAAACTCAACATCATTTGCTTTTTGGGGGCTGATTTTTTTCAACCACAATCCATACAAGTCGGAATTGCAAAAAGCGTCGTCATCCCCAATAAGATACAATACTTTAGCTGGTGCCGAGTCAGACATATCAAAAAACACAGACTCATCCATTGTAAATCGTTCCTGATAAACACCCGGGTATTTCATTAATCTCTTTATGTAGTTTTTGCGCTCAAGCTCCAGAACTTTGACACCATGATGGTAAAAAGGAATAGCACGAAATGATGGTGGCCCATTTATACTGATCGCTGCTTTCACTTTCGGACAATGTGCAGCCATATACACTGCAATAGCCCCTCCATAAGAGCTCCCCAGAATACCAATTCTGTTATTAGAAACAGAAGGATGATTGGTAAACCAGTCAATAGCTTCTTTAAAGTATTCGAAACAGATGTCTTTATCGGCAGGGATGTCTTTATAACGGAAGTATGCGAGACTAAGTGTTGTGAAACCCCTGGAGGCCAAAAGGGCAGCTCGAGATTCCACTAGACCACCGTTACTCCCAAAAAGATCAATAATGGCCGGATGGTTGGATTTTTCTTTCTTTGAAATATTTTCTGGTAAAAATAAGAATCCTCGAATGTTGCCTTCAGCCACTTCGATTTTTTGAACCCCTGGTTTTTTGTACCAACGTCGAATTTGGATACTTGTTAATGGTTTTATTTCTGGGTTCAAGACTTCATTTTCTGTTACGTGATTCTCGTAGACAGCCAGGTCGAACAAGTAAGGCAACGTAGAATCTCGCAGAAGAAGGCGGGCAAATTTTCCCCAGTGTTGATCCATACTCCAGAATAAACCCATTGGTTCAATGCCGGTGTAAGTCCCTGACAATGAGGGGTCACGTGACAAGTCCAGCTGACCCTGGGACGAGGCCGTGAATTGACCGTATGACCAGAATATCGACCCGTGCTTAACTTCTTCCTGTGTTACTGTTGCACTGACAGTCACTCGCTGTCCGCTGACCAATCCAGATACTTTAATGGTCAGTAACTCATCAATGAGACTATCAACTGGGAAAACTTTCAAACTGACCCATCGGCACAATCTTAATTTCCATGTTCTCCTCAACACCACAGCATCCAGGAGGTTTCTGGAGAGTCTGAAGAACATGTCCCAAAGAATAACCTGAAATATGTTTAATGAATTGGTTACTTCAAAATGAAATGTGTAAGCTTTCTTATGGGAATATTTATAGTACATGAAATAATGATGGTGAAAAAAGGGTACATGTACAAAGAGCAATTGATTTGCAATGCAAGATAACGTTTATTAAACAAAATTAACAAAAGGAAGGTTTAAAACAAGAGTTTCTTTTCCTAGAAATAAATTACATACACAACAAAATGTTCATGAATATAGTTGAGTGGGACTTACTGTGTTGTGTTTTGTGTGAAGTATTCACAGCCCTTTTAGCTTCAGCGTGAAAAGTTCATGTCACATCATTCAAAAGAGGCAAACCCAGAAGAGAGAGTTACTTTAGGGTTCATGTTTTATATTTCAGAGTTGCTGCTGATAAAAGGTTTATTAAATGCTGCTACTGCTACTATGTTTATGGGCTGGTACTGATATTATGTTTAAGGCTTGCTACTAATATCATGTTTAATGGCACTCTATATAAATTGAAATATTGAAGAAGGATTTTATGACACATGAACTTTTCTACAATTATCTTATTGCCTCAAATGAAGGTTTTTAATATATCATCACAGAATGAAAAAATAAAGGATATTTTCAATCTTAATATGATACAAGGCTAGGAGTGAAGAAATGAACCTTGGTAGACGGCGTTTTGCAAGTCGTTCTAGTAGGGAGAGATTATCTAGCTATAACATTTTCATTGGAAATCCTGGTATTTACCTAGACTTGAATAATAATCTCTCATACTCGTGGGATATACGTAGCATCTCAGAGATAAAACGGGTTCTGTTACTTTTTTAAAATATTTCTCGTTGACAAATTCTTTTCAGTGTCTGTGATTTCATTAAATAAATACCACACTGAGAAACTTTATCCCTTTTCACAAAAATGACATTAGGAAATCAATTTTAAACGCCATATTTGTTAAAACTAGAGAATGAAATTTTAATAATTAGATATTTCTACTTTCAAACAAATATTTAATAATGTAAACAATTCAAGGATCTTATGGAAATTAAAACTTGGTTGACTTACTGCAAACAGATATTCAAATTTTAACGCTTTCAGATTTTGATTTTATCAGATCTTTTATCTACTGTTATGGAATCTGAAATGGTTTGCATTTAAAACGCAAAATGAATCTTTTGCAGAAGTTTTTCCTTGTTTGATAATCCAATATGGCCTCCATATTTTCTTTTTGAAAACTGAGCAAATAGAGATTTGTTTCAAAATATATCAAAATTCCAAGAGTTTCTTCACCATACCAGTTGCTCATTGCTTTCTCTTTGCAACAAATATTGTCTTCTTTATGCATTTACTCGTGTATGGGTATCAGCGTGTTTTATTTTGTGTGTTTGTTACATTGCCTTATGTACGCATTTATTGTCTTTCGACCTCTTTATAATTTTTCATGTTGACTATATGCCAAACTTCATTACTATTCTTGCTATAAAAACGTATTACGTATCAACTAAGGACATAACAAAAACCAAACAAAATCAGTTTTATTAGAATCATCGTCAGCAGAATCAAAAGTGCCATTCTGACCTTTCTCTTCTCATTTAATAAGATGCAAATCTTAGGGGAAATGAATTATCCGAAGACATAATAAAGTGTCAGGATCAAGAGATCAAGATTTGTCAAATGTGAAACACAGAGATAAAAACATTATCGTTTCTCATTAGAGAATCTGATACAGTCAAGATTGAATGTTACAACCATTTGGGGCAAGTTTTAGGTCATCTACAGACAAGAGAACTACAAAATACCGCGCTTTGAGAAGCAGTTCTCATCCTGTGGAAAGTATCATGTCAAGTAAAACTTAGGGTCACTTAACGAGATCGAAATCAACACAAAAGCCATGAAAGAAATAACATTCATTATAGTTATTCTTGTCATTGTGTCGTATTTTGTCAAAAATATTTCGCGATTTATGAATTCGCGCTCTAAAAGCAAGTAAAGGTATTGTCAATAGCGTCAGGAATATGGTGCTGCATGTAAAAAAATATGGAGTGAACAAATTTTTAAGATGTTGTTACCAGGAAAAGGGAAAATTAATGATTAACAATTAAGCTATACCTTTATATATTTAATAACTGTTAATACTTTTAAAAAAGTTTGAACAACTTTTTTCGGTTGTTATTATTATCATTATTATTATCATATAATAATTATGCTTGTCCTTCCCTTCGTTAGTTCACACAACCGTTACGCCCTGCCAATACCTCATAAATAATGGACTATTCCGTTTTGATCGCGTCAGAAGACAAAAATATGGAAGACGCTATTTGGTTTCAGTCAGAAATGAAAGAAAGCAGTTGAAGATAGAATTGTTTAACGTCTGTTTCGGTAAAATGAAAAAGTTTTCAATTTCAAATCTTTTCATTTGTACCCCATTAAAATAACAACGAACATTCATATTCATTTATTTACGATTGTTATTGCAATATTTTGCTAAAGTTGTTAAGCTCAAATATTTAACGATGCGATAGGGGAATTTCTACAGATATTTTATTGTCGTAGAACTCGCTATGAGCTTATTCAGTCATTAACTTAAGAATTAAGATTTATCAGAAAATTCAAATAGGAAAACCGTAATTTTTTTTCTAGTCATTATTATTGCCACATAGTAGACATGTTTAGGGTAAATTTAGTGATTAACCGTAACGGGACGGTTATCTGCATGGAAAACATAATCGGGAAACAGTATTCAAAATTTGCTTATATTCACTTCGAAACTGAATTACTGAGAAAATCATGAATCCACTTCTTCCGCATTCAGTCTTTGCGAAAGAAAGAAAGAAAGAAAGAAAGAAAGAAAGAAAGAAAGAAAGAAAGAAAGAATATGTCCTGTGTGAATTGCCACATCATGTCTGCCAGGATGTCCTCTAGTTCTATTTTGAAACATAAAAGCAAGGAATATAAACATTCTATTCTTTTTTGCCCTGGAATATAGTATAGAAAAGAACAGGACATCTCTTCGCCGGGAGTGATTTCTTCCCCAGGCAGGTAGTCTTCTTAATTTCAACCAGCCACGTAGCGCATCGTATCTCTCTCACACTGTGTGTGTGTGTGAGTGCAACAGAACTATTTATAAATAATTTATATTCTTTATTACATTAATTTCAAATATACATAGAAATGGTTTGTATAATCAAGTACAGGAATGTGATGACCCGATTGAAGTGACCACTATTAGGCTCGAAACAAGACTTCTCATTAAGGTTTATTCACTTTTTTCTTAATCAGCTCTCAACTTACTATCTGTGTTGATGACACAACCATTTACTTTGATGTCGATAGTAAGTCTGATCAGATCGATAAGGTCAAATTGGCGGCTCATCTCAAAAATGACCTACAGTCTGTTAATGTTACAAAAGATGGCTGGTTAATTTTTAACGCCTCCAAAACAAAACTGGTCTATTAATCATACGAGAGACCACATTCTGCCTTCCATCAGCATGCTAACCTACAAATCTGTAACCTAAAATTGGCATCGTCCTGCAAGTTGCTGCAATTATATTTTCCGTTAATATATATTTACGCGGTAAAACCTGGCACTGACTGGACAATATTGATGCTGCAAATATGAGAACACTTACTCTGCGATAACCACCAGACATCGAGTGTGCAAATGCAATTAAAGTAGAAAAATAATAGATTCAAAAAAAGAGATAAGACTGTCCAAGCCTGTAGTCGCCTGCATAGAGACCGAGAAAGGTGTAAGATATTAAGTATCACTCAGTTTCTCGTAATAATCAACAGATATCCATCATGAATGTGGAAATGTATGAAGAAGTATAAAGAACATAGTCTGTAACCGGGTAACCGGAATTAATTAAAGTAGATGAGCAAACTCATGAAGAAGTATGACATTGAACAGAGATGAATAGAGAGAACTAATTAAAATTTGTAATTAGAATAGGAATAGTGGGAAAAACAGCAAGAACTGACGATAAAACTTTGTTTTTATTAAGTTTGGGGCCTTTTTTTTTTCATCATGCTATGCTGTTTTTTCAGCGAATTAGTGAAGATACCTAAAAAAAAAGTTAAGTGGGCCACGATATATTGCTTATGTTTTTTGTTGTTTTTTTTTGTTTTGTTTTGTTTTGTTTTTTTTGTTTTTTTTAGTACTGTGATGTATTCAAAATATTACAATAGTTCGGTTTCTCTAATGTCTTAAAAGTGATTTTATGTGAAGGGATCATAAAGTATGGTGATTTTAAAAGAAAAAAAATTGCGCGCAAAATAAATGTAAACAAACTACGGAGATCGGTTGTGTAAACAAAAAAAAAGGTGTGCCGAATTAAGGTGTCGAATAAACATATAATTTTATTATTTCTAAATTCTTATAACTTTTACGTACGTATGACACTGAAGGTAAAAGACCAAAAGCCCTCTCGCAGGAACTTGCCTAAAGTCCGTCCGGCTTCTAGGCTAGTTAAAAAATAATAATAAAGGATAGGTTTTTTGTCAACGGAACTATCAAAAATGAATTTACCGTATTTGACGACATATAAGACGCACTATTTTTTACTAAAAATATCTTTTAAAATTCCCCTGCATTTTATATATAGGCTGTCGCAGTTAGCCCCTTCTCAGTTCCTTAATCCTTCAACAGGGGTCTCTCTTCCCTGGCTATAAATACTGGCTAACCCTTTACCTCTGTCTCTTTTTTCCTCAGGCCTTGGGCCTTATACCACCTCGGATATGTGAGCTCTCACAGATACGGCATTTCCCAAATTCTGGGAACACGCTAAGAACAATACACGTACGTACGAACACTCACCACAATATACACACACCACACAAACTCAATAAAACTATCCATGTGCTTGTAACTTGTACTTGTTGTTAATACATATATTTGTTTGTATATATTTATCGGTTTTTCTTCGTCTTCTTTGGACTTAATTAAAGTCCAACTTTCTCATGTAGCTGGACCGGCTAGCAGGAAATTTTAAACCACGTGTGTTCTTCACATCTTCACCGCCACAGTCCCCTAAGGCTTAAAATTCGCAATTGACGGTCGAAATTAGCTACCTGGCAACTCCTATTAGCTTAGACTTTAGAGTAACCTATTGTCATTAGTTAAAAAATGCTATTATGCAGATTAAAAGTGCTATCAGTGAAATTGCAAAAGCCACTCTTATCGATCATAGGTGAGAGAACAGATAGCTATGGTCCAGCACAGTTACATTTACTAATTCAGTTACCCGCAGTCAATTTCGAAAATAATTAAAATCAAAAAAATTACTTATATTAGGATATTACACCGAAAACATTTTAAAATCGCTACACAATTGCAGTCGCGTTTTGGATGCATATAAATGCATCTCATCAAGCGATTATAAATTACTGGCGTTTTTAATTTGAGGAAAGCTGGTTGAATTGTCCTCAGGTGCGAAGTGAAAGAAAGGAAAGAAGGAACTTTCAAAACAGACAATCGACTTGTAGAAACTATAACAAAAATTATTTGTCGGGGATTACACTTATCAGTGCTGAGTCTACCTCACAGCGATCGGTTTAAGACTTAATTGGAGTCAGACTTATAACATATCACAAGAACAACAATTCCCGGATTGGTGACTGGTATTCGATTCAACAATTCAGTGGGGGTACTTTGGTCTTGAGTCTATAAAGTTGATCTACAAAACATGGTCGTCAACATTTTCACTCAGTCGTTCATCTACAAACGAAAACTTTTGAATCTAAGCGGAAATTCTTCAGTTGACCAAATACTTCTTGGGCAAGGGGTAACATAGAGAGTGACGAAGAGGAATGGTGACGTCAACTATTTGACTCTGCTACAATTCAACTGTCTGACCCGACAGCCTGGCTGTTGACTACTACTGCTTGGGGGTGACTACCGATTAATTCAATATTTAAAAGAAAGTATTAATAAACAATTTAAGAATGCCGCCGTAAAAAATCTGATACACAAAACAAACGACACGCTTCTTGAAAGTCGGACTCAATATGATGACGTCACATTTCTCCTTAATCCAATGAAACAGACCTTCTCTATCAGTGGTCACTATAAGTCACTTTAGTTACCGGGAACACGTTTCTATTACATCTTGGGTTAGAAGTTGAGAGAAAATTGGACCTTCGTGCCACCAAATCAAAGGGTATTTTTCCCCATTGACACCGCTATTATTTTAATTACCTTCACTTCTCGTCAATGTTTAATGCTTTGAAAAGTGATGATTAAAATTGGAATAAAACCTAAACGTATAAGTGAATTTATACATTTCTTTTGTTCTTGAGAATTTACAACGAAAATATTAAACGTATTAAACATATTAAATATTATTTATTAGATTGTTTATTTTTATATTTACAACATTCTAAAAACTAATACAACTAAAATTAATGCAATGCTATATTTATCATTTGATAATTTATAAAGAAATAAATATGCAAACAATTTTTATTCATAAATTTATAAATATTTACAAAATTATTAAAATATCTGAGGCAACTATAAAGAAATCCTTATTATTTACCATTTTATAAAGTTCGAATAGATTAGCAATTAGTCGATGTTTTTCAAATAAACAATATAATAAATAGTGTAAATATGTTGTCAATTCTCATGAATAAAGAAAATGTATAAATTTACTTTCATATGTTTAGGTTTTATTTCAATTCTAATTATCACTTTTTAAAACAATAAAAACTTTAACAAATAATAAAGGTGTCAATGGAAAAGCTGTCCTTTTGAAAAATCATTTTTTCGTAGGTACGAAGGTCCAAGTTTGCCGAAGTTGATTTGCATATGTACATAGAGTCAGGGGAAGTGATTTCATGACTTCATCCTTTCATCACATACCGATTATTATTTATTTATTTATATTTTTTTTTCCTTCAGCGACAATCAAGGCAGAAAATAAAGATAGTATTAACAAAAGCATTCCTTTTTTAAAATTCTGGCAAGGATCCCACCTAGCAGGAGTCAGCTAGTTTATCTAAATTGTCCTTTTTCTAGCAGCGGGTGAGAGTAAGTGGTGGGAGATACTTGTTTTACCGTATCCTAATAATTAAAACTTAAGTCATGAGTTCAAAGCCAGGCATTTCCAAGAGCTAATTCAAATGATAGTAATTAAATTATTTTATTTTCTCCAACAGCTAATTAGAAAAAGAATAGATACTAAGATACTTCTGGTATGCTAGTAAAATTCAAATGACCTAGCTTTACCATCTTGGTTAATTTCCATTCTAACTGGCCATCAAATATAGAATTATTTACTGGTAATCTATACACCACTAACTCTGCAAACTTCCTTCCTTAAACACATGTAATTTACCCTAATTTGTAAATTAAAATCACAGTAATTCCAACTTGAAACAGCCACTGATTATAAATTTCCTTACTAGTAACATCCACACCAAATAACTGTTACTCACTAGGGGGTTTCGAATGTACCCCCCCCCCATACACAAATAAATGGGGATTACTGTAATAATAACTAACAACAATAATTATAATCAATAAAACAGAATAATAGGAATTAAAGGAAAATATTTTTAATGCTTTATGAAAAGTCAGAAAGTCATCGGAAAATTGTTCAATCATTCATATTAAGTAACAAAGCTTATTGATAATTTTTTATATTTTTCTGTTTGTCAACATCAAATTCCCAATAATTATGAAAAGAATCTAATCTAATCAGACTCGGTGCAAAAAAAGTTAGTTTTGTGGGTAAAATGCATGTTCCTTTGTTCGAATCAACAAATAGATAATGTCAGATAAACACTAAAAACGTTTGTCCGAGTTCAGGTTAAAAAGTTCTCATCGTGATTAAGAAGAGATTTAAAAAAAATAAAAATAAATAAATATGATGTTTTTCGTCAGTTGGTTAGATTTGGGGGAAATGAGTCGTTCACAAAATTTTTCAGCGTCCCTTCACAAATATGAATGATAAAAGAACAGAAGAAAATACTTGCCTGGAAAGCTGGGGAGAAACAAGTGTTTTTAAGTTGAATCACTAAAGAAACAATATAAAATGATATGAAGCATTTTTATCTTATCAAATACTGACTACCCACCAGAAACACTTTCTTAAATTAGAATATGCAAGTACACGTACTACAGAATTAATGTATCATTGACATGCACTAACTGCTCAACAACAGTGAAAGACTATTTATGTTCATTTCCGTAATCAAAGAAAACCACTTTCTAACTTTCATTGCATGATAAGTAATTACAGCTAAAATTTATCTTACGTTTAAATAAATATTATTTGAACACGCAACAACCTTATATCTCTTTTTTTTTTATTCAAACGATGACCCATGGAATCTATCGGGTTACCTCCTCTTAATTTTCGAAACCACTACTAGGGGACGATTTCCGTTCTATAAATACTCGGCAATATCTTTTTTCGCCCCCTTTTTCTCATTTTTTCCGTTTATTCGTCAATATGTAAATTTCTCGCGGAATAACGCATTCTCTTATTGGGACACGCGTGAACAACACACACATGCACGCACGCACACACACACAGACACACACACGTACGTAGGCACCTCTCACTTCATTTTTTCTAGGACTTTCTCCTACAGCAAACTACACATACGCAAACAATTCACTAGCTTAAATGTTTCCTTCATTCGTGTTCATTGTTCAGTAACGCACAACAATATTCTATTGTATATGTAACTATTTATTATTAATACATTATCATTTGTTTGTACACATATATATTGGCCCGTGTTTCTTTTAATTTTTTTACGTGGACTCATATTCTGAGTCTGTTGGGATTACTAGGAATTTGAATTTTGTATCAGAAGGTTTTTATTTTTTGATGGTTAGTTCACGGGCATGTTCAACATATTCATCCGCAACAATATAGATAGACATTCCAAAAAACGAATCAATCAACAGGCAAGTGAGGAAGGAACAAAATGCATTTATGTACAATTAATATACAATTTTGAGAATAACAATTGATTTGAACTTAAATGGATAAATGAAAATAGGTGTATTTGGCTGTGTAGAATATTATTGTGAATGTTTGAAGGTGTTTGCAATTCCTATTCAGATTTGTTCACAAAATTAAACTAAGTGTCCAGTTACGTATTAAATTGTCCTTTGTGCTAGTTCAGTTACTAGTGTGTGTGTGTGTAAGTATGTTTGTATAATTAGCAGGAGTTGCATACCTTTAGTTGTGTGAGAATTTGATTGTTTGTTTACTAATACTTATTAAGTAGTGAGAAGAAAATGTCACTTTTCAAAGTATTGTAAGTGATGTTCTTGAGAGAGATGGAGTGTGTTTGTGGATTGTTGAGTCAGATATTTTGCGCGGCAAAGTCCTGGTTGGTCAGAGTTTTGACTTGCGTGAGTCAGTTTGGTATCTCTCTAGGAATGTAGATCTGACTGGTGAATTGGACTGAGATTCGTCCTTTTATTTGTTTTGGGAAACCAAAGTAGGCTCCCAGTGGCCTGGCGGGAAAACAGATTTTTGACCATGGATACACATTCTAGGGTCGTCTTGACCAATAACAAGCCGAGTTTCACAATGTGTGGTGTTGATTGGTCAAAGCTAATTCTTATAGAAGAGTCTATTTTTAACGGGGGTGAGTAGACAAACATTGACGATTCTATAAGTCTGCCATATTGGTTGTGGGCATTTCAAGAGACACAGGTGTTTATCTCTCAACGCGTACATTGGCTCGCAACAAATCTTTCCCTAACAGTAGTATAAATTTTAGGTCTGTTATTATGCATCGTGCACTAGTGTTTTACCATCAGCACTCACTTAAATTAGGCGTTAAATTTTGATTTTATTTGAACCCGTATGGAAACAGATAAATTTCCATATGTAAGTAAAGTTTTTAAGCATTTTTTAAATGACACATTCAATCATCGAACCACCATAATATGCAAAAAAATGTAAACAGCAAATTTAAAAATCTCTTTAAAATCCAATACTTCACATAGAGATGAGTTTCCATGTCAGTTACTGAATTGAAAACAAAAAGTAATGAACTAAATTTTGTAAAAATAATTCTTATGTTTTAAATAAAATAAAAACGTAAGAGCAAAGAAAACGTTTGAAAAATGTTTGAAATGCTAAGATTTTTTATGTTATGAATAATTTGACAACATTATTTAAATGTTTTTGAAGTGCTAAGACATTTTATGCTATGAATACATTAACATCATTATTTAAATATTTGTGAAATGTAAGACATTTTATGTTATGAATACATTGACAACATTATTTAAATTTTTTGAACTGCTTTTATGTTATGAATATATTAATATCATTATTTAATTTTTTTTTTGAATTGCTAAGACATTTTATGTTATGAATACATTGACATGATTATTTAAATTTTTTTGAACTGCCAAGACGTTTTATGGTATGAGTACATTGACATCATTACTTAAATTTTTTGAGACTGCCAAGACATTTTATGGTATGAATACATTGACCTCATTATTTAAATTTTTTTGAACTGCCAAGACATTTTATGTTATAAATACATTCACGTCATTATTTAAATTTTTTTGAACTGCTAAGACATTTTATGTTATGAATACATTGACATGATTATTTTTTTTTTTTTTGAATTGCTAAGACATTTTATGTTATGAATACATTGACATGATTATTTTTTTTTTTTTTGAATTGCTAAGACATTTTATGTTATGAATACATTGACATGATTATTTAATTTTTTTTTAAATGCGGAGACATTTTATGTTATGAATACATTGACCTGATTATTTAAATTTTTTTGAACTGCTAAGACATTTTATGTTATGAATACATTGATATCATTATTTAAATTTTTTTGAACTCCTAAGACATTTTATATTATGAATATATTGACATCATTATTTAAATTTTTTTGAACTGCCAAGACATTTTATGTTATAAATACATTGACATCATTATTTACATTTTTTTCAACTGGTAAAATATTTTATGTTTCTCGTGTAAACAAAATTTAAAAAGTAAATACATTGACCTCAATATTTAAATTTTTTTGAGCTGCTAAGACATTTTATGTGTGAGAATTTCTTCTCATACGGTTTAACCCTTGGCAGAGACAAGAAAAGACATAGAATTAAAACAAAGCCTACCTTAAAATTCAATACAATTTTTATTTCGTCTTTGCAAAAAAAGTTTATGCCCTTTTTTGCCCCTGTGAATAGGCTCGGGTAGTTACTTCAAAGAAGTGGTACTATTTTTCTTCTCTGTAGGGCTCAACTGGTCTCTATGCTGATTCGAAGAAGCAGGAACTTGACGGTCGTCGCAGGAGTATTACCAATTTGGTTTCTGAAATAAAAACTCGGCTATTTGTCGAGAGCATGCAGAAAAGTTCTTCATGTAAAAGTACATAATGTGACGACAATCAGTAAACCGACTGAACTATTCAGCCTTGAAAAGTCTCTAGAATATGAGACAAGAAGAATAATTGCCTAGTCATTTAGGCTCAATTTTGGGCACTAAAGGCCCTGCAATGTGAGAGAAATATGAGTCCTGTTATCTCGAAGATTTTGCAGCAACTGAAAAAAAGCCACGGGCCGTTGAAATGCCCGCAAAAAGCAAAGGAAAATTCAACCAATGAGATTGGTCGGTACAAAATACGGTGTGGCATAAATTAGCCAATAGGAGCTTAGCTTTAATTGCAGAATTTCTCACACACTGCCAAGGAAGAAAAGAAAACGTAATGGTAAATCATTACTTTTTTCCAATAAGGATAAGGTAATTAAAAACTGTCAATGGGTGACAGGTAACAAGGTTGCTCTTAGGGACTTAACTGTTGACTATTCAGTTAATTATTATTATTATTAAATTTGAATATGCTGGCCTTGTCTGCTGTTAATTAAATTGCAACAATAATCTAGATATTTAGATCAGTATATCTATAAAAAGGGAGGTGACTTTTACTTAAGTCCAATAACCACAAGTGTGGAATATATAAGGTTATTGTGAAATTTTGTCCGTACAGTTATAAACGTGAAGTAAAGAATCACGGTCACAGCTAGATGTGACCAAATTGTCAACATAATAGTTGTTGTAAATGGTATGAGAGACCAAATCAGCCTTGTACTTTTTCGCATGAAATTTAAGTATAAAACTCAAGATGAAAGGGCTGGCATTAAACCCGAAGATAATAGTATAAGTGCATAATTTGTCATTCACCTTAAGAAAAAAGCAAAATCTATTTTTTGTCTTCAACAGATTTCAGATGAATTTGTAGAAATGCTTTACGCAAATCGCCCAGAAGAACATAATTATTCTTTCGGGACGTTAACAATAAATCCAATAATTGAGCAGTGAGATTAACGCCAGAATAAGCGGCGTCATTGATTGAGGTACCCCACCCCCGTCTCTTCAACGAACAGTTGAAGACGGGGCGGATTTTTGTAGTTACCCACTGACCCTCCTTGATGACAGGTCTATGGGGGACCCAAATATAATTCTCGTAAGTCCCTGGCAGGACCGAGAATGGTTCAATTATGCCACAGTCTTCGTACTCATTGAAGACTTTTAAATAATCATCGTACAGTCCCTTCCTGTTTAAAGACTCCGCCACTCTCTGCATTATTCTCAGAGAAGGCACATAGTTGGACTCAACACGAGAAAGCTTCTCGTAGTCCCGAGGTAGATAATCAATATCTACCGTCCTTAAGAACGACAGACTCCTCAAATTTCTTTATCTTCTCTTATCTAGGGAAGACAACTTTCTGTCCTCATCGACCCCTATGGAACCAAGAGAAAGAAATTTCTCTATCCCGCGTTCGACCGAAGATTCATAGAAGAAAGGCTGAAGTGCATCCTCGTACGAATGGACAGGATTCAAAACGCTGTCAACCAAATAAGAATGACAAGGAGGAAGGGAATTAACCACCTTATCAAAGGGAGGCAACTCTTCCTTAACAGGATTATTTGACAAAAACTTTCTTCCTTCCCCAAAGGGGATTACATACTTGGAGGTTTTCCAAGCGCTACCACCTAGGCATCGGATCATACGGAAATTATTAATCCGTTGAATTAAGTCTAATCCAATGATGCCATTAATAGCAGACCCATTTAGATCACTATAACCTGGACAGAGACGAAAACCTTCCTTAGTTAAGTTAGAGGTTATTTCTTCAAACCTGTCCACATTGAACCTCAGATTCAGATCCCCAGCAAATAAAGCCGGAAATAAAAAAAAGGTTTTTGAAACCCTAATTTAAGGGATACATTAAATTCCTGAAGGTTCAAGGAACTACTCCCAATCATAGTATTTACAGGCATCTCTACCGATCTGTGTTTAAATTTTAGCCCGGAATTCAACTGTCTTAAAATAGCCTGTGAAAAGAATGATCTCTGGCTGCCTGCATCTAAAAGGCAGTAGAAGTAAACGGGGTGTTTATTTACCCTCATAGAAATTTTGAGAACAGGGAAAATGCAGTTTCCCTGCCCCGTTAAGGTAGTCCTTCCAACACAGGATTTTGGACTTTTAGAGTACATAATAGAATAGTGATTCTTTATCCCACAAATAGCGCAAGGGTAAGGGAATCCCTTAATCCCTCTGCAATTCGAATCCAAGTGTCCACCTAGGCACTTAGTACACAAATTGTTCCTTGGCCCTCTGAAATTTATCTTCGAAGGCCTGGTATTTGGTACACTCCTGGACGGGTTATGTATTTAGTTACGTGTTATTTTTATTCTGCTTACTGGACGCTTTTCGTTGGGCTTTCCTATCCACTCTTACTTCCAGCATTCCTGGCCTTTATTACCTCCGGCTACCACGGACACATCTTTCGATACTATTGCCTTTATTACTTGGCCTTTATTATTTCCGGCTACATTAGGCCCCTGCTTCCGGCTTTCCTCTCAACCTAACTCACTTGGTTGATCGGCGCTAATGGACCAGCTTACAACAGCCCTGAACTTCCGGCTACACACTTCCGGCATTTCTGTCAACCTAACTCACCTGGTTTAGGAGATTGCTGCCTACATATCGTCCACACTCAAACAACCTACTCTGTACACTTCGGTTAAAATATTACGGAAGGTTCACCATTGGTCTTAACCAGCAACTACTCAACGCCAGCACCGGGCATTTAAATGGAATTTTGTTCTCTTTGGCTATATCGTCCATACTTCATATAACCTACACCGTACACTTTGGTTAAAATACTACGCAAGGTTCACCACTGGACTTAACCAGAAACTTTTAACCCTTTCTTCGGACATTTGAACTATTAGAATTTAATTTGATAACCCCGACTACAATATATTACAGGTTCACATTCTAGCTTCTTTTCTAATCCTGATCCCAACTTTTTTCCTGTTTTCAAATCCGGCTCTCAAAGCCTTGTTCTTTATTAGAAATAAAGATATATTTTCTGACGAACGAGAAAGCTGGAAAATATAAAAAGGAGTTTGAACATCATTTTCCTGTCTTTGGTGCCATGAAGTCTGAGGGAGTCGCTCACAGCTTGTTGGACCCTTGCCGGCTCCCAAAGCCTTGTTCTTACCAGAGATAAGAATATATTTTCTAACGAATGAAAGGGCTAGGAAATTTGTATAGCAATTTTTGTTGGTGGGGGGGGGGTCCCCGATATTTCTGAGCCTCTTGATCTCCATATATACGGAGAATCTTCGCCTATTTGGCAGTGAGTATTCGACAACTGTCTTTGATACCAACAGGTCGGCGACAGAAAAGCAGTTGGCAGTCAGCTTCAAGAAAGAACCACCAACTACGCACTCTCGAGAAAGAACGCCGGCCCACTACTGAAAACTAATTGCGATCTACCTTCTTGCACCTAGAAGATATCTGTCGCCGGCCGACGAAATCACTCAACTAGAAAATTCATATCGTCCGACAGTTTCCTCCTATACAAAAACTCAGAACAAATCTGTGAATGTTTTAACCTTTAGCAACAATCTCCTACTCGCTTAAAGAACTTTTCTAGCCGCTCAGAGAAATATTTTGAGCAACCCTTTTCTTTTATGAACATTTTTTTCTACATTTAAAGTTAAAGGAATTTTCTTCTCCATTTCTTTCTCTCTTAATTTTATATCCTTTTACCTTTTTTGGGGGGCACATAAACAAACCTTTTCTTCTTTTATTGTTACACACCGAGCAGGAGTTTGAGTCTCTATTCTTCCGCCTAAAAAGAGAGAATTGTCCGCTCTAATCATTCAAACTGTTGTTGCTTTTTTTTTTCAACGTTGTCGCAATTTTTGACCTCAACTCTTTCATGTGCGAAAACTGGGACAAATTTCCCACAGAACTGAACTTTTGAACTGTGGACTTACATGTCAACTTAACTCACATGAACATTTAACATTTATTCACAATTATATTATCTAGATCTTCTATCCGGTCAGTATTCTTCAATTTACTTAATTCTGCCTCCATTGCTTGATTCATTGTTTGCTCATTCAAGTGACTTTAATCCAAACACGTTCTTTTGTATGTCATGCAAATAAACTCTGTGTTAATTTTAAATATCATCTTTCTGTTGTCCATTTTTGTTCTACCTGTCAGATTGCACGTCCTTATTTTTAAAATGTTATCGGGCCTCTTGTAACATCTGTCCATTATTGGGACAAACAGGCCATTTTATATCCCGCCCTCTTCAGGGTGTCCGCTACAAAACTTATCGAATAAAAAAAAATGTGTACTCAAAATATGAAGCTATGTAAAAAATTCAATGATTTAACTAGTATTTTTTATGTATTGTAAATTATTTCAGATTATAAATTCACCAATACAGCGTAACCCGGATATAAGAGAGTTGTCGGGACCAGATAAGAAGTCTCTTATACCCGGGTTTCTCTTATATCCGGGTTTGGTCTATTTTGTTTAGGTAAGTATGGCTCTAATTTGGGACCAGATACAATCTCTCTTATATCCGGGTTTCTCTTATAACAGGATCTCTTATATCCGGGTTACACTGTCTGTATTTCGATCGTCTACAAGAAGAAATTTATAATTCATGGATAATTGAAGAACAGGAAAAAGAAATTCTGATTTCAAATCATTTTTTGCTTATTTTAAATTCAAAAATTGTTTTCAATAAATGCTACCTACGTAACGCTAGAAAAAGAAGCTTAAGACTTGTAAGTCGTAATCTTGACACAATGTGTTTTTGTTTTTACAAAACCTGAGGGGAGACAAACGGAAATATAACCTTCGAACTGTAAACGCTTTCGGCTTTTATTATAAATTATGTTCTAGTTGTGTATAAATGAGAAGTGAAAATTCTACTTTTAAAACATGTTGGAAATTTTCAAGTTTTTATCTGAAATTAAGGAAATACGAACTTTAAGTAAAAAAAAAAATATGTTCACAAAAAATAAAGCGTCTGTTTAAAATACCAGCAAAAAGTAACAATTTTTTTTTTTTTACATTTTAGATTAAAAAAAATATATTTTTACATTTTAAATAAAAAAAAAATATATATATTTTACATTTTAGATAAGAAAAATATATTTTCGGATTGTTGAATTCATTTTTGTTATATTGCTCTTTATATTCAAATCAATGTTGTGGCTGATACACTTTTCAACATTCCTCCAGTTTCCTCACACATACACACGAAGAAATCACGCTTCTTTTCATCTTTCTGTAAGTTAACAATAACATTCATACATACTCAGAAAAATTTAGTTGCTGTACATGTACTGTATAAACAAACTTTGTTTTTTTCTTTTAATAATAAAATAAACATTTTAACGATAAAACTTTGTTTTTATTAAGCTTGGGGCCTTTTTTCATCATGATGGATAAGCGCTGTTTTTTCAACGAATTATTCATTGACTTGAAGATAAAAAGTTAATTCTGACACCATCATATATACCTTGACAGACAAGAAAGAGAAAAGGCTTAGCGGAGTCTAAGTGAGACATTTGACCTGTGAGAAAGAAACTAAGACATACGGTAGAATAGATAACAAATACACATGTTTGTGTCTAGCTAATTCTTTATTTTCTGTTCCCTTTTCCGGAAGTCCTATTCGATAGTGTTACTGTTCTTTACTCCAAGGCAGTTAATTTTATAAACATTGTTTATTGTTTTAAAGGGAGCTAACTATGTAAACAGTAACTGCTTAATTATATTTAAAATTTTTAATCTTTTCTAGCACATTCGAAATTTTGGTAATTTTTTACGTCTGCGGTCGCGTAATGTTTTTACCATTAATTTTTTTAGCGCCTTTTTTCGCTGATAAACACATTAATTTGGAAATTCTTGCAAAAATCAAATAATTGTCCGATTCTAGTGAAACTTTCAGAACTTATTCACAAATGAATTAAATTATTTTAGAAATGTTTGTTTTTTATGGGTATATCCAGTTTTTCGCTAAAAAAAAAAAAAAAAGCGGCATCCTGATGAAGAAAAGGCCCCAAATCTAATAAAAACAACGTTTTATCGTGAAAAACAGAAAAAATTTATGTTATTAATAAGAGGAGAGACCAAGGTATTTTTTCATTATTTTTTTAAATTTTTTATTCCTTTTTAGCACGTTTGAATTTGTGGTTGAAAATCTTGTTTTTTTTTAGGTCAAAGGTCACCTAATATTTTGCATAAGCTTTTTAGATAGACTTTTTCACTTGAAAAACACATTAATTTGGAAATTCTTGCAAAAATCAAATAATTGTCGAAATTTAATGAAACTTTCAGAACGTATTCCAAAATGAATGAATTTGTTTTAGAAATGTTTGTCTTTTAGAAAGTCATGGTAAAAATATTTTTTTACGTCTAATACCCCCTTACTTAATTTTATGAGAACTTTAAAACTAGTATAGTTGCCTATAATTTTATTTTTTAATTAAATAATGACTTTGAGGAATATAAATCATAAATTTCGTGTAAAAATTTTGACTCGCAGGAACCCCAATTTTAGCTCTTAATTTAAAATAGAAAAATGCAAGAAAACTAAGACATTATTTTGTGAAAGCAGCTTTTAATAGATTTTATCAATAATATATACTATGGACTTTTTTGTCTGAATCTAAATTTTTTTTCTGTCGAAAAAATTTTTACGAGAATTGTTTCCCTTTTTTTATTCTAAATAAAAAAGTGATAATATTGATAAAAATGTTTCAAAAATAAATTTGAACAGTTGTCCCTCAGGTTTTTCGCTCATTAGAAAGATTTCTTTTTATAGATCATAAATTAGAAAGCTTATTACAATCTGTTACTCGCAGCATATTTAAAATAATGTTTTATTATTTCAAAAAATGTATATCCTCTCCGACAAAACTATGGATGCCCATTTCTGAAAAAAAAAAATCATGCTAGAGTTATTCCCCCTGATTGAGTGAAATTACCAATCTTGGCATAGCTTTTCGTTCTAGATGGACGTGTCAAATTCTCATTATCACATTGTCAAAACTTTTCTTTTTCTAATTTTGTTTTTTACATATAATCAATTTCTTCTTTTTCGGTGAGAGACATGCTGCAAATATTTTTTTTAATTCAAATTTAGGAACGGAAACAACAAAAAAGGGGTCTTTGGGCAAAATTCTCAGAAAAATATTTCATAATAACCAAAATAGCTGTTTAAAACGCTTGTTTTTTTTCATATGAAATACATGCGACGAGAGAAGCAATGTCGTCTGCTATGTGTTGTTGTCATCACCCGGATCAGTAGGTGTTACTTTAAAAAACAAAACAAATTTTTACTATAGCAAACCTGAACTAACTTTATTTAAGTTTAGTGATGCTATAGGAACCCTCAAACAGCTGTGCTGAGATAAAACTTAATTTTAAAAAAATAAACATAAAATTTTATGTGTAGATAACAATATTGTTACAAACCAACAACGACATTTATATTTATAATAATGATGTACAAACATAGGGGTTACTTCCCTTTGACTGGAATTAAAGTTTGTACTAATTGAATACTTCTTTATCTGAGCTCATAAAAGTTTGAATGAACTTGCCGCTCAAATTGTTCACTGTGAGAGAGTTGAAAGAATTCTGTAAAGAATATGTTGAGTAAACTTTTAGCTTTAGAAGAGTTGAAAGAGTGAATGTTCCATAATGTTATGTAATTAAGTTTCGTTGCTTGTAGTTGAATATTCGTAATAATATGTTAATTTGTATTGTTCGTAATGAAGTTTGGAAAGTTGTGTACGTACGTGTATGTGTGCCTGTGTGAATATTTTATCATGGCGTCCGCCAGCAAGGGGTCGAGACGCGATTTCTTTTATTGCTAAACACGTGACAGGCTTGAAAGGCATTGACATATTTTAGGCGGAATTATTTTCAAGTCAGGTCAAGAACTAGGTCGATGTTATTCGGACATAGTTGAGAACATGATTTAAATATTAAGAGACCAATCAGGAGTCAGAGAAAAAAAAGAGGACTTTAACTCTGTGATCCGCTTTTTGCACAAAATTGAACAAGTTATTTTTAGCTATTGAAATGATGTAGAATTAAAATTCTACAATATATTTAGAAGTAGTTTTGAATTAGAGAATGTTATAGTAGAAATTAACAAACCAAAACTGTAAACTTTTAGAATACGTCACCAGACATTACTTGGGAAATAACATAGAGGGTTAAGTTTAAGAATGTTAAATTACGTTCTCGGTTATCCACTGAAGCTGCTATTCACCGAAAAAAAAAGAAAGAAAAAAGCCAGCACCCCTCACCCCCGTGGACCATTTATATGTCAGTTCGCACAGTGGATTGGTTGTTACAAACATATAATCGGGTGCGCGAAAAACTTGGACTATTTTCATTAAACTAAATTAAATTGGCCAGAGTTTCTGCTAGGGTTTGATTGCAAGGGGGAATCAGGGATTGATCTCCCCTGATTGGGTCGGCTTCGTGATGGAGTGTGTGATATTGAAAGACCCGAAACTCCCTGATGAACCAAGTCAATTTACATCACTAACGACTCCCTCCGGCACCTATTTTAAGAGCATATATTTAAATTAAAAAGCAGAAGACTTTGAAGAATATTAATCCTCAATTGTTTTTGTAAATCGAAACCCGGTTTTACCCAAAATTCAGTTCTGAATTATAAAATACAAAACCCCTGCAATGAAAGTGACACTGGCTAATCGTGAACGTTCCGCCGAAAAAGAGATGTTCCTGGAGACGGCCATATCTGCTTAAAAGTAGAAGTACCTGCAGTTGTTTTCGGCGGGGCACCTGCCGACACGACATGACCGCTCCTCTCAACGACCGTTAACACTCCGAGCTTGACAAATTCATCCGACTCACTGTACATGAAATCCAGAATATCATTTCAACGTTAAAACCACCCAGCTACAAGCCTTCCTCGTCTCTAATGCCATTACCTCCGTAAACCTGACTCACTACAGCGACCGAGTATCCAGCCTCGACACCGTAGGCCCAAGTCACCAACCGTTGTAATTGATAAAATCTCAACATCGACACCACCCAGCCTTCCTCGTCGCCAATGCCGTCACCTCGACAAACCCGATTGACTACAGCAACTCCGATTCCGCAAGTAAGCGAATCCGAAACCGCAAGCAGCGACTCTTACTCTGCAATCCTACTCCCCTGGTTAGACTAGACAAACTTTCGTGTACCTAGTTAATGTAAGTATTGTTCCTGGCCTGCTCCTGGTCTGCTCCCGGCTGCATCTTTGGTTATGATCCAAGTTGAGGTTCCCAATCTTCCCAGTTAATCTTGACTGGGCCAGCATTATTGATGCTCGTCTATATTTTCTCTTTTCCCTCTCTTTTAGCTCTTGAGTGATTGCTACCTTTAGCTCTGCGATAGCGTGGAGGTTGTTCCTGTAGACTCAATCCTTCATATACCCCCACAGATAAAAATCTGGAGGATGAGGTCGGAAGAATGCGGAGACCACTCAGGTTCACGTTTACGCTTGATGAGTCGGTTGGGAAACAGCTGGTCCAGCCACTCCAGAGACATTTGCTGTATGAGGGGTTGCCCCATCTTACTGGTGCTACTGATGCCCTCTCTGAACCCTGGTTGCACCTCTGCCACGGCTCATGAGCCCCAGTCCATGCCAAAATTTGTCCAGAACCTCAAAATAGAGTTCCTTCATGACGATCAACCGTTGCTCTTGCGCGTCTTCAAACCATAAGGGCACAATAATGCCATGCTTTGTTATAGCTGCACAAGTAGTGTATTTCAATGAACCTCACTTGGGATTTCTGAACTCCAGAATACATTGTTCTTACTATTCGTATATAAAAGCTAATAAAATATAAAAGCAAAATATTAAAAATCAACAAAATTGCATTTGGCTTACATTTATACTGGGACACTTTGTACTTTAAAATATACATAAGAATGATAATTAATAATTAAGAAGGAAAAAGTGGGATTATAAAAAAAGATAGTTTAATAAATATGAAAATACACACCATCCACCGGAACAGACATTTTTGCCGCAAATTGAAACAGAAATCAAATTTTCCCTCTCTTCATCTTCAACAGCCAAATGAAGCAGATGTCTAGGGACAGTGCTCCGATAGCACATGTTGCTACCAAACCAAATAAGTAAAAACTGTATATCTATGTAAACGTATATGTACTTTGAAATATACAAACATTTCTCTGAAATGAATGCTAAAGCATGTTATGGTTTTTGTTTACACATATTGTGTTGTATCTTGTATATGATTTGTTTGTAATTTATATATTTACGTTGTCTTTTTAATCAGCAAACGAAATAATATATATATATATAATATATTCGAAAATTATAACATAAGTATGTTATAAAATCACTACAAAATAGCCATTTTGTTTCAACACTTCTGGTGTCTTATCAAGTGATGGTGTTTAAACCATTTATTCTACATTCAATGGTGTTTTTATGAATCTAAGTCGAAGACATTCAACACCATCACTTGAGAAGGCACCAGAAATGTTGAAACAAAATGGTTATTTTCATGGTGATGTTATAACATGCTTATGTTATTATTTTTTAATAAATAATATTTGCTTTACTCTGTATTGAGCACTCTTTTAAGAATAGTGTTTTTAGTTATTGGAATTTCATTCAGTCTACACCAATCCTATACTTAGGTATATATATATATATATATAAATATATATATATATATATATATATATATATATATATGTGTGTGTGTGTGTGTGTGTGTGTGTGTGTGTGTGTGTGGCAGAGAGCAATGGTCACCATTGAAATATTAATAATTATAGTAATATAGAAATTTTGTTTATAGATGAGAAAAATAATTTGTGGTGAAGTTTGTGCCCAGAGAATCTGTGCTTTGTCAGAATTATTAATATAAAATGTCAAAACAATAGTGTTTATATGAACTATGGAATACCAATTGAGAAGAAGTAACTGTTCATTTAATCGTGAAGTGGGAGAGGTCAGTAATCAGGTTGTATTCTAAGTTTACCAACACCCCGGGTTTTGTCGCTACCACCGCGTTTGTGCGAAAACAAACAGTCGGAGTGGAAGTCACTCAAAGTCGACCAGAGAGAGAGAAAGAGAGATAGGCAGTGAGAGTGAAAGCGCCCGCTTGCTGCTGTAATAAGGGAGGAAGTGAACTCAAGTTATCTGCAATATTGGTGTAATACTACCAGTGAACCCCTCTATATCCTGATAGTGAAATAATTACGGCAACTACTAAGGACAAAAAAGGTGAACCCGAAAACTACTTCTCTCCTTTCAGAATTATTTGCAATATTTATTTGTTTTGTTCTTTTCTTTTCTTCTGGACTTTATTTCATATACACTACTTTCTTGTAAAAGAAGCATTATATACATATACATAAATTTTTCTTTGGACTCGAATCGACTTGTTCATATTTAATTTTTCTGCTTAGCCCGATTCTCGCCCAAAGAACTTGTAAGTAGACCATCTGAATCTTCCGGGATCTACGATTTGTTAATTGCTCTCCAGGATCAAAAAGATCACAACATCGCTGGAAAGAAATACATTCAGACAAAACCAACGCATCACAGAACAGCCCACAACAAATAATGACCCCAACGTGCAAATATATATATATATATATATATATATATATATATATATATATATATATATATATACACCACTACAAATGCTGAACCTGAATTACATGGGGGAAAATAAAATATTGTACATTAACTGAATTACAAGTAGTAGCCCTCAAGATGCACACATACAAAATTATTTTTCCACTATATGCTAGTACAATGGAGACCAGCACATTAAAAAAAAAAAAACTCCCCAGTGTTCGTCGCCCTACAACCTAAAGTCGCACATGGGAAACGAACCACAGACTCCAACGACAAAGAATGTAATGCACAGGTACCTGTGGGTTTGAAGCCCTTTGAAACTGACCAAAAACCTAAAATATGCCGTGCACATATTTCTTTCTTCTTTTATGTGCCGTGTCCCTTCAGGACGTAGGTGATCATGCCTATCCACTTCTCCATATCTATGTAGTTCTCAATATGTTATGTCCTTTTACTACTTCTCCTGTTCAGTCATCCACTTGCTAAAGCTCGGTAGGCATGTCACACATTATTTATCCCTTGTCTCTCTTTCCTTCCATCCACCCTGTGAGTATCAGATTCTCCAAGTCCTCTTTTTTCATTATATGTCCCAGAAATTACAGCTAACTCTTAATGTTAAGTATAGACTTCCTCCTTGTTTACATCCTTTCCAAATACCCCATCGTTGCACACATGTTCAGTCCAGTGAGTCAACAGCAAAAATTACAAATAAAAAATACACTTACCAAGAGCTAAAAAATTAAGCTGACAGTAAATACTAATCAAAATTAATGGAAGATAATTCATTTTACACATTTCCTCAAATACACTGTCGTATCATTTACTACCTTTCAATAAATTATTTTTTAACTGTTCCTATATTTTGGTTGTCTTAATTTCAAATTTAAAAATAAATAAAAATATATATATATTTTTCTTTAAATGAAAACAAATACTATTGTTTTTGGATTCTTTTTCTCCAAAATCTAGAATTTTATATTCTTTATTAAACACTGACTTAAAAATGTATACTATAAGAGACCTTGGTGGGCTGTATATTAGTAACCATTTTCAAGCATTTTGTTAAAAGACTTTATTTTTTCTTGTATCAGTGTTATTAGAAAATTAAACAAAAAAAACTTTGATTCTCAAATTTATACAGATTTTTTTTCTGTTAAAGAAATCTCATTTGTAAATGGAATGATTTTACACAAATGCAAATTCTTTTTACAGACATAATGCTTCCCAATTTTGGTATTATTCTCTTTTTCTTTATATGTCTTTTCCAATATTCAGCAAACTGATTCTCTCTCACATTCCAAGCCAGTAGTCAGTGGCAACGTAATACGAAAATGTAAGCTTGCTAACTAACAGCACCTCATCCCATCTAACATAGTACTTGAACACACAGACATGGAACAATTTCTCCTGTCCTTTGCAGCCTACATACAGGCTTAGAGAAGGTCAACAGCAAAAGCAGACAGCCAGTTGGATGTAATTCATTATCATGGAATATTTTATCCCTTAAAGTCATTTTTATAAATGGAGGTAAATGTACTATGTTCAAAAATTTATATATATATATATATATATATATATATATATATATATATATATATATATATATATATATATCCAAAATTTTAAAAAATTAATCAGTTTTTCTGACGATCGCAAAAGCGTGAAACCCAGGGTCACAAACTCACATCAATCCAACCAAATATATATATATATATATATATATATATATATATATATATATATCCAGAAGAAAAAAAGCAGAAACTATAAGTTTTAGTGAGAAGATAGTCTCACTTAGTAATAAATAAACATAGCCATAACGTAAGATCAAACTCATAAATATGTAATTATAGTCCAAAATCTAGTTGGATTGAAGACAACAAAGCTCAAAGTTCACTCCCAGAGGCCATTACATGAAGCTTGTTATCCACCCGACATTTGAAAAGCTTAAAAAAAATAACTAAATTAAATAAGATAATGTCACTGAAATAACAACTTATTGGTTTTCCTTGTGAAAGAACATTAAGAGATATGCAATAGTGTAATCGGGTATAAATTAAATTATAACACACTATGTGGTTCAATTTACCCCCCCCCCACAAAAAAAAAGGTACAGGTAATATGGTTGAGTTATAGTAAATAAGCATATAGATCAATACATGCAAAAGTTCCAAAATATATGGTGTATAAACAGTTCTTGGACCCCATATTAATACACTGTAGATATTTATCCATAAGCCAGAACGTGGCATAATGCCAAATTTAAAGTGAGAGATCACAAATAAATGGACTATGGAGAAAATTTACTCAAGCCTCTTCAGTATTTCTCCATTTGGAGATACCTCACATACCAGTTAATGACCTGAACCCCTTCCCAAAGGAAACGTAATGTCTGAGGTGGGGGTTTGACCACATTTTATTAAATTATAACCACCTGGCCCAGTTGGGCCAACCTCCTTGGGCATTAACACAGGCATGTATGCAATCATACAGATGATGAATACTATTCTGTAATACACTATTCCATGCATCTTGCACCTGTTGACACAATACAAGGTGAGCTAATAGAATGAGTCAGACATCTTCCCATCATGTCCCATATATGTTCAAGGGGGTGGGGAGACAAGTCTGGCAACCATACCAACCAGAGAAGTTGAGGTGAAGAAGACCAATATGCCAAAACTTGTCATACGCCTTTGAGATATCCAAAGCAACATTCCAAACTTCAACATTCTAATCTAAAACTAGATGGACTCTCAGTAATAACTGTTAGTACATCAGCAGTTTATCTAGAGAAGCAAACCCAAATTGCTTGTCTGAAAGAAGACCTTATGAAGTGAGATGCTTAACAAATTCAGAGTGGATTCAAGGTCCTAGTACTTTGCCAAAAAAAGGGAGAAAGCAAATATGCTGGTCGTTAGAAGGATCAGATGGTTCACCCGAGTTCTTAAATACTGAAACTACAGAAGAGGATTTCCAACAAGCAAGAAGCAGCAAGGCAGTTATTGTATAGAACAGGAGACAGTTCAGGAGAACATTTCTTAAGGACTATTGCAGGAATACCATCAAGTCCACATGCTTTGTGAGGATTCAGTTTAGAGATGGTAATAGAAACCATGGGTGGAATTATATGTATATTACTCAATAGAGAGTCAATTCTAAGTGGAAGATCAGACAAATTGGAGCAGTAATTTTATTCTCTGAGTGATACTTACTGGTTACTTTACGTAGTTATTTTCTAAATGTAGTTTATTTCTTGCACAAACCATCTTACAACTTAATTTTAATTTTTACTTCAATCATGTGACTTGCTCATGTATATTGCCTTCAGTGTGTCATTGATGTCTATGTTGAATGTGACATGAATGAACAACTTTTATCTTTGTTAAGCCATGTAATTGTACTGATGAAAGTATTTTAAAACTCATTATCCTTCCCTTGAACGACATGCTTTTGAGGTTCTTTCATCCTGTTTTGATGGTCTCAGCACTTGACATGGAGTAATGGATAGCAACTCAGATTGCGAAATCGGAGTGCCAAGTTCAAATTCCATTCAAGTTCGTTTTATTCACTTACATGCAAATACCCTTGACAAAGGTATGAATCCATCTCTTTTCCCTCTCCAAGTTATGGGTAAGTAGCAGGACAGACTGGGTCTTATAGCTTTATGTGGCAGCCAATCTAGAAGGACAACTTTGAATTCAAATCCTAAGTGGTTGGTGATTAAACCTACTCCTCCACCAGACCTTGTTTTTTGATACTGCTGAATCAACTCTGAATTGGATGAACATCTCACCTCACAAGGTCTTCTTCCAGACAAGCAATATGGCTTCCGCTTCTCTAAGTAAATTCTAGTCTGGTGACGATTAGTTTTGGTTGTTTTTGTTTCTATGTGTTATTTAATACGGAAATCTAAATACTTTGTATACAATTTTATTCTTTTATCAAGATAAGAATGATTTTAGTGATACAAGTCTTACTAATTAACCCATAGCTGTGGGGAGAAGAGGTGGATCCATAAGTTTCCCAAGAGTGAAATATTAAGATGATATATTCGCCTGAAGACATACGGCAAATCAGCGAGAGGTTTGAACAAGGGTTTTTTCAGGGTTTATTCTGACTAATACTTTTTTAAAAGTTCAACATTTCTATTGATCAAACCAAAGGGAATGCCTTTCTTTATTCATGTACGAGTGAGTTTGGAAAGTTACTTTTACCTGCAAAGATATAGAAACAAATGTTCCTTTAAATATTATTTATCAAAAATTTAATCACCATAATTTTCAACAACTGCACTCCAACGGGAAGGCACATTTTTAATCCAATTTTTAAAGACATCTGCGTTTTTCCCAGAAAAAATTTCAACATTTTCTTTCTTTCTGAATATTCAGCTAATTACAAAATGTTTTATTGATTGAAACAAATGAAAATCATTAGGTACGAAATCTGATGATTATGGAGGATATGAACATCGTCATAATCTTATTTTTTTCTTGGTTTTGCTTTGCAGAGCAGGTCCTTATATTGTCATGCTAGAGAATAATACCTTTACTGTTTACCAAAGCTCAACACTTTTGATGTAATATTTCATTTCCCCAATCAAGATGCTAGTAACAAATGTTTTCATTGACGGTCATTCCATGTTTCACTAATATATGTATAATGGGTTATACCATTCATATTCCAATATAGACACAAAGCAGGAACTTCTCTGGGTGGAGTCCTGGTTTCTCATTTTGCGATTATCAGTGCTTTTTTGTCGATATGCAAAACCCATTTTTCATCATCTGTACCAAGGTGATGTGAAAATGAAAGGTTATTATTCTTGGATAAATGACTGATGATGATGATGATGATGATGATGATGATGATGATGATGATGGAAGATTGTGTTCGATTCTCAAGCAAAAGCTCATGTGGAATGCAAATTCCCTCTTTGCAAGAATTCCCAATTAAACGAGGAAATGCAATATAAACGATACATTCCCGGGTAGAATAGAGGATAAACTAATTCTAGACACAGAATCCAGCCATTCATCTTTATTTCTGCTTTGGTTGATTAACTCATAAGTGTTATTAATTAATAACAATAATTAAGTGTTATTAATTAATAACAATGAAATACATAATTACTTTCTGAACAGCCTAATAAATTAAATATATTCATACGCAATACAACAAAAATATATTTTAAAAAATCAAAATTCATAACAATACATGTTTAAAAATGTTCTTGATTTTTTTTTTCATTTCACCCTAACCAAGGCAATAAAGCCACTAAGTCACAAGGGTTTACTGAGTACGAGGGAATATGAGAAAAGAAGACATTATTAAGAAAAGAGAAAATAAAAGAACAGCAATTTTAGAAGATAGAAGATAACGAATGATATTGCATTTACATTTTTGAAGAATTACTGAAATAAGCAATTATAAATATCATTTCAATGATTTCTGTTTGAGTTAATATTTTAGTATTTTTCAAACACTTGTAGATATTCAGTAACTTTAGTAACAGGACTACAGTTGTGAGGCAGTCAGAGAAAATCTAATTCACAATGCATGCAATGTTCTTTGATATAAGTTTGTTAACCATCACTCTACACCAGGACTTCATTCTTAAATGGTTTAATGACAAAAGCCTACAAAAGAAAATAGGTTGAACTTTAAATTATATTTTTTTCTCTTTTCCTTTGCTGGTTTACATTTCTTTTCTTGGTTTATGAAATTTTTTGACAATGGTTTGTTTTTGCATCCTTCTACAAATTTTTTGCAGTGTATATGAATTCAACAGGGTTTTTAAAACATTTTCCGTATAGATAAATATTGCCAATCACCAAAACATGTATTAAAAGACGTCGATCATCGGAATATAATCAGAATAATGAAGTTCATATTGAGTCAGATTCTTTACATAAATGTTCACGAAAAAATCTCTGTATCTTTAACCATGCCTTTTCCTGAGCGACAGCATGTAGTGTTTTCTCTCCTCCAAAATAGAGCGGGTACTTATGAAAAACACTATAACATTGTCTTCCTAATGGGGTATATGGCGGGTCAATCAAGTGACCAGCGCCTGGGTATACAACAAACTCAACATCATTTGCTTTTTGGGGGCTGATTTTTTTCAACCACAATCCATACAAGTCGGAATTGCAAAAAGCGTCGTCATCTCCAATAAGATACAATACTTTAGCTGGTGCCGAGTCAGACATATCAAAAAACACAGACTCATCCATTGTAAATCGTTCCTGATAAACACCCGGGTATTTCATTAATCTCTTTATGTAATTTTTGGGCTCAAGCTCCAGAACTTTGACACCATGATGGTAAAAAGGAATAGCAAGAAATGATGGTGGCCCATTTATACTGATCGCTGCTTTCACTTTCGGACAATGTGCAGCCATATACACTGCAATAGCCCCTCCATAAGAGCTCCCCAGAATACCAATTCTGTTATTAGAAACAGAAGGATGATTGGTAAACCAGTCAATAGCTTCTTTAAAGTATTCGAAACAGATGTCTTTATCGGCAGGGATGTCTTTATAACGGAAGTATGCGAGACTAAGTGTTGTGAAACCCCTGGAGGCCAAAAGGGCAGCTCGAGATTCCACTAGACCACCGTTACCCCCAAAAAGATCAATAATGGCCGGATGGTTGGATTTTTCTTTCTTTGAAATATTTTCTGGTAAAAATAAGAATCCTCGAATGTTGCCTTCAGCCACTTCGATTTTTTGAACCCTTGGTTTTTTGTACCAACGTCGAATTTGGATACTTGTTAATGGTTTTATTTCTGGGTTCAAGACTTCATTTTCTGTTACGTGATTCTTGTAGACAGCCAGGTCGAACAAGTAAGGCAACGTAGAATCTCGCAGAAGAAGGCGGGCAAATTTTCCCCAGTGTTGATCCATACTCCAGAATAAACCCATTGGTTCAATACCGGTGTAAGTCCCTGACAATGAGGGGTGACGTGACAAGTCCAGGTGACCCTGGGACGAGGCCGTGAATTGACCGTATGACCAGAATATCGACCCGTGCTTAACTTCTTCCTGTGTTACTGTTGCACTGACAGTCACTCGCTGTCCGCTGACTAATCCAGATACTTTAATGGTCAGTAACTCATCAATGAGACTATCAGCTGGGAAAACTTTCAAACTGACCCATCGGCACAATCTTAATTTCCATGTTCTCCTCAACACCACAGCATCCAGGAGGTTTCTGGAGAGTCTGAAGAACATGTCCCAAAGAATAACCTGAAATATGTTTAATGAATTGGTTACTTCAAAATGAAATGTGTAAGCTTTCTTATGGGAATATTTATAGTACATGAAATAATGATGGTGAAAAAAGGGTACATGTACAAAGAGCAATTGATTTGCAATGCAAGATAACGTTTATTAAACAAAATTAACAAAAGGAAGGTTTAAAACAAGAGTTTCTTTTCCTAGAAATAAATTACATACACAACAAAATGTTCATGAATATAGTTGAGTGGGACTTACTGTGTTGTGTTTTGTGTGAAGTATTCACAGCCCTTTTAGCTTCAGCGTGAAAAGTTCATGTCACATAGTTCAAAAGAGGAAAACACAGAAGAGAGAGAGTTACTTTAGCGTTCATATTTCATATTCCAGAGTTGTTGCTGATACAAGCTTTATTAAATGCTGCTACTATGGTTAAGGGCTGCTACTAATATTATGTTTAATGGCTGATACAGATATTATGTTTAATGGCTGATACAGATATTATGTTTAAGAGCACTACAAATGAATAATATTAAATAAGGATTTTATGACACATGAACTTTCTACAATTATCTTACTGTCTCAAATGAAGGTTTTTAATAGATCCTCACAGAACGAAAAATTAAAGGATAGAGATTATCTACCTATAAAATTTGCATTGGAAATCCTACTTTTTATCTAGACTTGAATAATAATCTTTGGTACCTGTGGGATATACGTATCTATCTCAGACACAAGTTCTTTTAGTTTTTTAAACATCTTTCTTGTTCACACAAAATTCTTTTCGGTCTCCAATTTCATTAAATAAATACCACATCGGGAAACTGTTATGGTGTGGACCATAAAAGATAACTCGGACTCGGATATAAGATTTAATAATATATTCTCGGTAAAAGAAGTATTAGGTTGGTGCAAAAATAATGACGTAATAATGTTTTTTTTTTACGTATTTTTTAACGTCAAAAAACGACATTATTACGTCATTATTTTTGCACCAACCTAATACAACAGTAAACGTAGACGGGGGAGTACTTTCTCTCACTGGTGCTCCCAACTCATAGTTGGTAGCCACATTATATAAGTGTGGAATAGTCCATTTGTAGGTAGGTTAGTTTCCCACAATAGAAACCTTACGCACTTTTGCAATAAAGAGTTTGGGAAATAAATTTCGAAACGAGAGAAACAAAATTTAATAATTAGATATTTCTACTTTCAAACAAATATTTAATAATATAAAAAATTCAAGGATGTTATGCAAATTAAAACTTGGTTGACTTACTGCAAACAGATATTCCAATTTAACTCTTCCAAATTTTGATTCTATCAGATCTGTTATCTTCTGTTATGGAATCTGAAATGGTTTGCCTTTAAAACACAAAATAAATCATTTACGGAAGGTTTCCTTTATTTGATAATCCAATATGATCTTCATGTCTATTTTTTGAAAACTAAGCAAATGGCAATTTGTTTAAAAAGATACCAGAATTTCAAGACTATCTTCACCATCCCAATTTCTCATTGCTTTCTCTTTGCAACAAATATTATCTTCTTTATACATTTACTCATCTATGTACATCTGCATGCATTATTTTGTGTGGCTATTGCATTGACTTATGTACACATTTATTGCTTTTGAATCTTTTTTTTTATTTTTTTATTTTATTTTTATTGACTAAATGCCAGACTTCATCCTGATTCTTGCAGTATTACGCATCAAGGACACAACAAAAACCAAACAAAATCAGTTTTATTACAATCATCGTCAGCAGAACCAAAAGTGCCATTCTGAAGAGATCAAGATTTGTCAAACGTGAAACACAGAGACAAAAAAACATTATCATTTCTCAGAGCATTGGATACAGTCAACATTGAATGTCACAGACATTTGGAGCAGATTTTAGGTCATCTACAGACAAGAGAACTACAAAATACAGCACTCTAACGAACAGTTCACATTCTGTGGAAAGTGTCACGTGAAGTAAAACAAAGAAAGAAAGAGCGACTTGTGTGAGTTACCTCACCTTGTCTTCTAGGACACTCACTAGTTGTCATTCTATTATTTTTTTATCCAAAATTTAGTAGCTAAAACAGGACATCTCTCCGCCAAGAGTGATTTCTTCATCCAGGCAAGTTGTCTTCTAAATTTCAGCCGGCCATGTGTTGCATATTTTTTAAGAGTAATCTGTTATTTATATTAATGTATGTATGTAAAATTCCTCTACTTGTTAAAATTCATTTCTTTTGAAAATCTTGAATTCATTTATTTTGAATGTTCTCAAACTCATTTGCAACAAACCTGATGACCAACAACAATTTCATCCATTTCAAACCTATGCACTTATTCACTCATCTCATTACTATCATGCCCCAAGAGTCCATGGAAAAGATAGTGGGAGAGTTAAGTCTTGCGAAAACTACTTCTTATCCTCACCAATTTATAGTGATTCAGCCAATTTTTATTGGTTATAAATAGAAATAAAAACTGACCTACTACAATTTTTACAATATCAAATGTAGCAAAGACAACAACAAGAGAAATAATCAAGTAGAAGAAATTATGAATTTGTTCAACAATAAATATTTTTTATAAACACAACAAATACATAATATACAGTGCAAAAGTTGATAAACACAATAGAGTTCTTAGGTGTGTGTTACTGAAAGAATTTGAGTTACTGTACTGTATGTGTGAAAATGAGAAGGTGTAGTTAGCTATATTTGTTTTTATAGGAAAATTAAACAGTTGTTTTTGTTTTTGTATTAAATAGAAAAAAGTATTGTTCTTGACTCACTGATTGTTATAGAGTTATCGCTCATTAACCAGAGATATTTTGTGGGAGTGAGCGTTAAGCCTGGAAATGGTTGACAAGGTTTGTTGTTGTATTGAAGATAAAGTTCGGCTCCTTTGCTGTGTTGATTTTCAATGACATCAAGTGATTTGATTCAATATTTTAAGTGCCCACTGACCAAGTCGCGTCGAAGTTTCATTTTTATTAGTTCTCTTGGTCACGTGGTGAGGCTCGTGAACATGTTTACATTTTATGGCGTCAACTAGAGGTCAAAATTTGGGTCGGTACCTTCGGACGTAGTTGATGACACCTAATTAATATTTTACAACCAATCAAAATACATCAGTTGTTATATTTGGTTGGGAGCCTCTATGTGTTTAACTTGCACAAAATTTAAGATTTTAAAAAAATGTAGGAATCTGATTCTACAATAACCCCACCACGCAGATTGTGAAAGTTTTTGAGAGAAAATTTTCTCAATATGTAATATACATTTTAAATCTACTAGACCAATGAACATGTCTGCCAGACTTGGTAGTAACTTCTGCGGGTGGTACTGAAGGTGCAAGCTGCGCTGGCTGGGTCGAAGACGTTAGCTCAGGTTCAGGAAGCGATTTATGAGATAAATCGATGTAAGCCGGTTTCAACCGGTTGACCGACACTGTGTTAGGCTTTCCGTGCAAAAGTAAAGTAAAATGCTTAGACGTTCTATTAATTACTTTATGTAGACCAGAATACGTAGAGGTTAATGGTCTTCTAACTGCATCTTTTCGCAGGAAGACGTGATCACAACTGTCTAAATCTTTCGGCGTAAAGAACTCCCTTGTTTGGGCACGTGTTGGAGTAAAAGCTAGGTTTTCCATTTTTTGTTTAAAATCCTGGATGAAATAGGTAGTCGGTCTGGAAGGAATATGCTTTTCCGCAAACTGTCCAGGGAGTGTTAGCATAGTCCCAAAAACAAGTTCTGCTGTGGTGCATCCTAAGTCCTCTTTGACTACATTTCTTTATGACAGTAAAATCAGTGGTAGGTTTTCCAGCCAAGTCCTGGAGTCATCACTTGCTGCTAGTGCTGCCTTAAGTTGCCTATAAAATCGTTCCACAAGGCCGTTTGCACATGGATGGTAGGCGGTTGCAGAAATGTGCTTTACACCTAACAAGTTTATAAATTCATTGAAAAGGACTGACTGGAACTGGGAACCTCTATCAGTGGTTATTATTGAAGGACAACCAAAGTTAGAGATCCACTCTCTAAGAATGCACCTGGAAATCGTTTCCGCTGAAATACCTTTTAAAGGAAGGGCTACAGGCCAACGAGTGAAACGATCGATTATTGTTAATAAGTATTGGTACCCATCAATGTCTGGCAAAGGCCCCACTAAGTCAACGTGAATGTGGGTGACCCTACTATCAGGCTTAGAGAATGTACAAGGCGGAGACTTGGGATGCCGTTGTATTTTAGTTTGCTGGCATTTTAAACAAGTCTGTGTCCAGTGTTTTATGTCACTTGACATTTTTGGCCAAACGAAACGATCACTAATTATCTTAGTAGTCGCTCTTCGACCAGGGTGCGACAGAGAATGGAAATGCTCGAATACTTTTTTTCGCAAAGAAGGTGGTACATAGGGCCTAGAGTATCCTGTGCTTACATCACAATAGACAGTAACGTTACCAAATGGCACAGGGTGTTGCTTTAACTGTAGTGACGCTTTTTCTTTTACTGATTCCAAAGTTGTGTCAATCTTTTGTTCTTCCGCTAAGGAGTCGAAATTCAAGGGCTGTGCGTCGATTGACTCTATCGTTGATCGTGATAGAGTATCAGCTACTATATTGTCAGCCCCTTTTACATAGCGGACATCCGACGTATATTGGGAAATATAATCCAATTGTTGGATATCCCTTGGGGTATATTTGTCCGACTTGGCGTGCAGAGCATAAATTAATGGTTTATGATCTGTATAGACCACAAAATTCCGTCCTTCCAAAAGATAACGGAAATGACGGATTGCCAACTATATTGCCAGTAATTCCCTTGAAAATGTGCTGTACTTTTTTTTAGATGAGTTTAGCTTGACTGAAAAGAACGAAATAGGTTTTTTAGCATCTACCTGTTCCTGGTGAAGCACAGCCCCTATTGAGACGCCTGATGCGTCTGTTGTCAGTGTGATCATTGAGTCATCATCGGTTATATATGATAATTTCGTAAAGTTGGCAAGGGCGTCTTTGGCTCTGTGAAAAGCAGTCAGTGATTCGCCTTCCAAAGTAATCTTTGAGTTCTTCTGACGGTGTTGTTGTAGTAAATCTGTGAGGGGAATCAGAATCTGGGAACAACCAGGAATGAACCTCTGGTAGTAATTAATGAGGCCTAAGAATCGGCGTAACTGCCGGAGTGAAGTTAGTTGTGAGAAATTTGAAATAGATTCTATTTTCTCAGGTAAGGGAGTTATTCCCTTTTCATCAATGACGTGCCCCAAAAATTTAAGTGAGGGTACAGCAAAAATACATTTCTCTGCGTTAATCTTAAGGCCAAAATGCTGTAGACGCTGGAAAACTTGTTCAACGTGATGACGATGTTCGGTCTTGTTTCTACTGGCGATCAGGACGTCATCAATATAGGCAAAGGTAAAAGGTAAACCTCTCAGCACTTCGTCTATAAGCCGTTGGAAAGATTGTGTGGCGTTCCTTAAACCAAATGGCATTCTCACAAATTCGTATAAGCCAAAAGCGGTAGTTATTGCTGTTTTATGGATGTCTTCCTTGGCCACTGGTATCTGGTGGAATGTTTTCACCAGATCAAGTTTGGTGAAGACTGTGGCGCCCTGCAGACACACTACGAAATCGTGCAAGTGCGGGATGGGGTATTTATCCGGAATTGTAGTAGCATTCAGCTTCCGGAAGTCGCCACAAGGTCTCCAAGCTCCTGAGTCCGGTTTTGGAACCATATGAACCATATGAAGAGGAGATGAGTAAGGACTCGAGGAAGGTCTAATTATACCGAGGTCGAGCATGTGCTGAAACTCGGCTTTCGCCAGTTTATATTAAGGTTTGTTGTTGTATAGAAGATAAAGTTCGGCTCCTTTGCTGCGGTGATTTCCAATGAAGTCAAGTGAATTGGTTCAATATTTTAAGTGCCCACTGACCAAGTCGCGTCGAAGTTTCGTTTTTATTAGTTCTCTTGGTCACATGGTGAGGCTCGTGAACATGTTTACATTTTATGGCGTCAACTAGAGGTCAAAATTTGGGTCGGTACCTTCGGACGTAGTTGATGACACCTAATTAATATTCTACAACCAATCAAAATACATCAGTTGTTATATTTGGTTGGGAGCCTCTATGTGTTTAACTTGCACAAAATTTAAAATTTTAAAAAAAATGTAGGAATCTGATTCTACACCAGTCAATGTAGTAAAAGAAGAAATCAATTTTTTTAATTATTTCACCCTAAACTAAGATGCAAGATGCTATTGAGTGTGAGTGAATATGAGTAAAAGAAAACATTATTAAGGAGAGAGAACAATAAAAGAACAGGAATTAATCTATCATATATTTCAAGTCTACCATTCGTCCACATTTAGAATATTGCTACCACATTAGGGCAGGTCAATTCTGGAACTGTATTATTGCATTGAATTTGAAAATTGGAGTTTGACATGATAAATAATGACACAAAACATTTTTTCTTACAGTTTTTTTTTTAGGAAACAAGTTAAAAGATTAAGTTTATGTTAAAAATTGATGCATTGGCATTTCATTTCGGTGAAATGTGTAAATATCATTTAAAATGTTTTCCAAATGCTTTCTCAATAAATCAAAGAAAAATAAATCAGAATTATAAATAATAAAAAAATATTCACTTTTAAAGGCCTAAATGTATAAAATTTATACTATAAATAATAAACATATTTAGGTTGTGGCCAGCGATGAAAATCAATTCCTTTGTTTCTCATATGGAATTTAGGTTTTTTTTATTTTTCAGTGGAAAAAAAAAACCTAATTCTCAAAAACAAAAAATTTAAAAAAAACCATAAAACCTCATAAAAAATATGTTCTTTTTAATAAACAGAGTAGTATATTTTGTTTATGAATCTTGTCCCGGAACTTTCTTCAGTGGGTATTATTTAAGTTTTCAGCATTATAAACATTTGCCCTCGAACACTGTTCATTTGTCACTGTGAAATTAATTAGTTCTTTTGTATTTTTATACAACAGATTTAATTATTTCAAAAAGAAAGTAAACATTTTGTTTAATCTACATAATTTTGTATTTTTGAAGTGACTGCATTTATTTAAAACATTAGGTTTGTTTATTTCTGTCTTTTTACGTAAGTAATATTATTTCTTTCTATTTTTCTTGTTTCAAAATTACCTTTGAAATTTTATTAAAATAGGGTAATGTTTGTACTTGTCCTCTTTGCAAGAAGTTAATGTTAATTCTATGCTGGTTTTCTTTTTCTTTGTTTGATTTAAGCTAGTCCATGTCCTGATTTTCAAAATTTAAATTAATTGAAAAATATAATATATAATATAATATATATATATCTTCCCTTCTCTGGTAAATAATATTTTGATATTTTCCTTCATATCTATTATGTATGCTAGATCTGTTTTTAAACTTATACACATTTTGAAATTTCAGGTTTCCATTGAAGAAAGGAATTATTTAAAAGCTCAGTGAGAAAACAAGAACAAAAGGCAGATTCTAACTTGGAACTATTGATAAAGATGCTGTCAAAAAATATCAAAAATGTGCAACTGAAGCAGAGAGATTAGACAGACAGATTGAACTCCTCAATCCAAGCAACTATCCATTACTTAGGAGGCACAGTGGAGTAATGGATAGCGGAATTGGCGGAATCGGAGAGTCAAGTTCAAATTCTAGTCAAATCCATTACTTATGTGCTAATACCCTTTGGAAAAGTATGAATTCCATTCTTCTCTGCCAAGCTATGGGTAAATAGCAGGAAAGACCGGGATCTATAGCCTTAGATGGCAACTAGTCTACCGCAGAAAGAAATGGCAACCTACTGTGGAGAAAAAATCTGCCTCGTCAGTCATGAAAGATACAGGATTTCCTAAGCATGTATCACGCATGGCACATAACTGATTTGTTGCTTACTGTGTCTAATTTATAAATTAAACTTTATGTTAGGTGTGTATATACAGTGAAATATATATATATATATATATATATATATATATATATATATATATATATATATATATATATATATATAGTGTTACATACTATCTGACTTTCAGGTACCCACCTTGATTGCAATCCCTTTAAAAATCTATACCCCCTTGTCACTGTGTCTTTGCTGGATGTCTCATCTTGCCAATCTTCCCTATCCACACTGTTCAGGTTTTTGATCTGAGCAAGTCTTTGGCAAAGCTGGGTGAAATGTTCTCGGGTGTGAAGTAAGAGGAAAGAAAGTTGGGACTTTCAGAACAGAGAATCCGACTCTTGATTGTAGAAAGAATAGCAAAATAATTCCTTGGATTGGTGACTGGTATTCAATTAAACAATTCAGTTAGGATACTTTGGTCTTGGGTCTTAAAAGTTCATTTACAAACTTGGTCATCAACAATTTCACTGTCATCAGTCTACAAGTGAAAAATTTTGAAGCTAAGGAAAATTTCTTCAGCTGACAAAATTCTTCTTGGGTAAGGGGTGATATAGTAAGTGACAAAGTGGGATGGATTTGACTCTGCTACAATTCAACTATTTTCTCACTTGACAAACCTCCTGCCAACTGCTACTGCTTGGGATATGATGTAAGCCACTTTATTTACTGGGAACATCTTTCTATTAGGTTGGTGCAAAAATAATGAGGTAATAATGTCGTTTTTTAACGTTAAAAAATACGTCAAAAAACGACATTATTACGTCATTATTTTTGCACCAACCTAATATTATATGTTGGATTAGAAGTTGAGGAAACTTGGAGGTTTATGCCCATAAATATGGGAGTGTCAAAAGTGTCAAAAACACCACTATTGTTTTTTACTATCTTTACTTCATAGCAATGTTTATTGTTCTAAAAAGTGATGATTAGAATTGGAATACAACTTAAACATATGATGATGGTGAATTTATACAATTTTTTTGTTCTTGAGAATTTACAAGAATACTAAACACTACTTATTTATTAGATTTTTTTTATTTACAAGAATAATTTTATATTTACAGCATTCTAAAACTAATACAGTTAAAACTAATTCAATGCAATATTTATCATTTACTAATTTATGAAGAAATAAATATGAAAACAATTTTTTATTCATAAAGGTATCCCCACAAATAAATGGGGATTACTGTAATAATAATTAACAACAATAATTATAATCAATAAAACAGAATAATAAGAATTAAAGGAAAATATTTTTAATGCTTTATGAAAAGTCAGAAAGTCATCGGAAAATTGTTCAATCATTCATATTAAGTAACAAACAAAAACTTATTGATAATTTTTACATTTTTCCATGTTTGTCAACATGAAATTCCCAAAAATTTTGACAAAAATTTAATCTAATCAGACTCAGTGTAAAAAAGTTAATTTTGTGGATAAAATGCATGTCCCTTAAAAAAAACAAATAGAAAATGTAAATTCTGACATATACTGTGGGGGCCAGATTCAGCCAGGAATGTTTTTAATTTACTCACGGTGTCAGCCTGATTCTAAAATGATATGATATGTTGGGCTACGGTTTCTAGGAGTAAAGTTTTAAAAAAGTGGTACACTGCCA
This sequence comes from Acanthosepion lycidas, assembly GCA_963932145.1. NCBI lineage: Eukaryota > Metazoa > Mollusca > Cephalopoda > Sepiida > Sepiidae > Acanthosepion > Acanthosepion lycidas. The sequence goes on from OZ010574.1 coordinate 36,364,386, forward strand.
CACTGACATTTGCATTTATTATATATATATATATATATATATATATATATATATATATATATATATATATATATATATATATATATATATATATATATACAATGCCCTTAACTTTACATACAAACTTAGTGAAAAAATAAACCCTCATTTTTAAACATTTGTGTAGATTATAGTAATAACATATTCAATTCCTATTTCAAGCTGATAGATTAAATTTAATATTTCCAATAAGCAAAATATTATGCAGTATTTCAAAGCTAATTTGATTGGAAGGAATTTTCATTTTGAAATTTCTAAAAAAAATTTTATTTAGCACCATTTTCAGTAATCTGTTATAAAAATGTAATTCTCTTTATTAAAAAATGTTCCAAAAATAAAATATATTTTTCTGAAACTTTATTTGAGGAATATTAGATGAATTTGAAGTATAATTAATCTGATTTGAAACAAATGTTATTTACTTTAAGTTTAAAATATCGTAGAAATTCATTTTTTTAACACAGCAGTGACTGTTTATTTATGTTGACAGCTCTGTGACAGCCCAATAACAGATAGATTTTTATCTAATGCCATTCTATGGTGGCTTTAGCCATAAAAATATAATTGAAGAATATAATGTGAGAATCTTAAAAATTTAAGAAAATATTCTTTCTAATTTAATGTTTTTAAAGAATTTTGGCTTTAAATTTACTATAGTTATCACTCTTATTTTGTGATAATATCATGTATGAACATTCGTATATAGAAAAATCCGCACATTTATACACATACAAATACAATTCAAAATTCTTTTTAAAATATACAGGGGTCCGTAATTTGTAATAAATTTTACAATGTATGATTAGTAAATATAGTTTTACTTAATAAAAATGTTCCCTAACAATTACACTATTGAAACTGAATTTTAAAAGATTTAAAATCTTTATAAATTATTCTAATTAAAAAAAAAAAATTTTGTAAATATTCATTCTTCATTGAAAAAATTCTATTTCTTAAGACAATATTGTCCTTAATATATATTATTCATAAAAGCAAATAAAAGATATTGTAATTAAATAATGTCTGAGTTTTATTGTTTTTTATTTATTTTATGATTCAGAGCAAATTTTCAGTAAGAGTCCGATTTTACAAAAAAAGAATTCTCCAATGAGTTCTGCTTTTAATTAATATAACTAATAACATTTCCAAAATAATTTCATTCATTTCTGAATAAGTCCCGAAAGTCTCATTAAAATCCGACAATTATTTGAATTTTGTAAGAATTTCCAAATTAATGTGTCTATGCTAATTTATAGTCCATCCACCGATGCAAGAAAAACAAGATTTTTAATCAAAACTTCAAATGTTCTAAAAAGGATTGAAAAATTTAATCAAATATTTGAAAATACTTTGAACCTCCCTCTTAATAATAACATGAATATATTGACAATAAAACATTGCCATCTTGCATTTTCATTTTTTCATCACATTATGCTGATTTTTAGCAATTTTGTGGAGGTACCTATTTTAAAGAGTACAATAATATGAAACTGATGCTAGTTAATAACAGTTTTACAAACTTCCTCATAGATAACCAAATTCGATTATTTCTTTCTAAAGTAAGCAGCAGCAAGACTGAACATAGAGAGAAAAAAACAATAATGTCAACATTTCCATAAAATTAAAATACATGTTAATTATAAGCAGGACGAATTTACCCTTAGGAATATTATTGAGAAATATATGATACCACTCGAGCAAAACAAAAATATTAAGTTAATTATCTATTGCAAAAAATTTTAAACATCCAACCTTATCGTCGACAATAACAACTCGCCTGCAAGATCCAAACTACAGAGGATAAATATTATTTATGAATTTATATGCCCCTTAAAGAACTGCATTCATAATGATAACAAATACATGAATAATAATTATATTGGACATACCACTACATGCCTATCAAGAAAACATACTTTATATCTCTCGGATCATTGTTCTATGCCAGAAGTCAGAGCCTGCGGTAGCCAGAAGTAAGGGTCCATGGTAGCCGAAAGCACTCGGATGCATAGAAAATTTGAACAGTATTTACACAGTTGAAGAATACATTTCAGATGCATCAAGGGTGGTCTTCAGTGATGCACTGTCTTCATCGCCGATTTCGGGTTTTGCATTATATCGGCTCGAACAGCAACCCCGACCTTATTCCAAAAGGGTCAGGCCGCCTGCTTGATAGCATTGTGCTATGCACCTCAACATTGCAAAGAAAAATTCAGATATGCCTAGGAGCCCGACCGTTATTATTGACATCCGTCAGCCAACGAAATAAATGCTTCCCTCATATATAATGTTGTCTTTTTTGCTTCATTCGGTTTTTATTCGAGCCATTTTCCTGGAATTCATAACCAAGTAAGCTGGTCTAGTTCTTCTTGCATAAATCCAATGTTTTTACGTTTTAAATACTAACCCCATAATTCGATAACTAAAACTTACTTACTATTTATTATTGTTTCTAAAAGAATAAAAAATTATTATTATTACTATTATATAAAATTCTTTATGTTTGACCTTATACTCTTAATCAAACGAAATTAGAAAAATGTATGCACGTTCACGCCTCGACATATAAATGTAGTAAATGCACTCACACCCACCCACACCCACACAGGCACGGACACACACACATAAAACCTATCTCCCATATACATTAATTTTGTGAAACCGTTCATTACAAAATTATCTCATACTGTTTATTTGAAATTCCTTACCAGTTTTGTAATCTATCGATTAAAATAATACGATGGTCTAATCTAAGTAAGGAAAAAAATAAAACTAAATAACTAAAATATCTTAAATAACTAAAGAAAACCTAAACTACTCAATTAAGTAACATTCACATTTACTATCTGTTAAATATTAATCAAAATGACTCTAGAGAATTAATACTAGAATCACTACTAAGCAATTATCAAACTATGATTACTACGATATAAGTTTACAGTTATAAGAATTAGGGATGAGGGCACCTCGGCGTGGTGCAATGGTTAGCAAGCTTGTCTCGATAGATCAGTTACGACTGAAAAGTGAGTTCGATCCTCACTTGGTGTCCCATACTTTCGGCCTTGTGCCACATCTAAGCTACGCTTAGAAAATAACTATAAGAATTAGGAATGGAAATAAAAAATAAATAAAAAACACGAATACGCTTAGATAAATGGCAATCGGTAACTGAAAGAAAAAAAAATAAACTCCATTCATTGACCCCAACCCCGACATGCCCCAACACTTCTCAACTCCTTTCCATCCCAGTTTAACCCTTAACCTTGAATTAATATTTTCTCAATGTTTCCTTATAGATTGAAATCCTCCTCTCCGTTTCCCTAAGTATGTTTGAGAGTTGTTTTTTTCCTCCCACTCTTTTTTTTTTTTTTTTTTTTTTTAGTTCTTCCATGGCTCTGATCTGTTAAGCCAAATCCAATTGGAAAAAGTTAAAACTGCATTGGTAATGTCCTTCAATTCTCTCATCCTCTCTGTCCACACGATCCCTATTTTTGCTAGGGCTCTACACAGCGACTGTCCTGCAAAGCCCCTGCAATCAACTTCTACCGGATTCTCCATGACTTGCGCCGACATTGTTCGACAAGTTCTTGGCATTTTGATCTCTTTCTCTCATTTGCCGTTGTAATAAACTCCTCCCACGACACCGACATTTCCCACATAATTCCCACTGCTTTGTGTTGTTGGAGTGCAATATCAAATCTTGTCTGAGTGATCTCACGGCTATGTGTCTGGAGAACTTCAGCTGGATCTCTAAGTCCATTATCTACTGCCAATCATCTGCGGAAGATAACAGACTTGTTCTCTCTCTCTCTCTCCTCTCTTTCTGTATCTTTACTCCAGCTTTGATGAAGTTAATTTGATTCAGCTTCTTTCCTGGTTGATGCGTATTAGCCCTTATAGCTTTAGTCACCTCGTTTGTAATCACTGTCCAGAAAAGAAAATATCTGAATGAATACAAGATAAGTTTAATAAAAAAAAAAATCGCAGTACCATATCCTTCATCTTCAATGACACTTGTGCGGGAAGAGGAGGAGGAGAAACACATGCCCCTGACCATTGTGGCCAGGGCACTTGGATGAGTTATGTATTGAGTTACATTCCCATTTTTTTATCTACCAACTGGACGCTAGTTGGGCTTTCCTATCTTTCTTACTTCCAGCACACTTTGTCTTTGCTACTTCCAGCTCTCACAGACCCTTACTTACAGCACTCTTGGCCTTTACTACTTTCAGCTACCACGCACCCTTACTTCCGGCTACCGCAGACTCTGACTTCCGGCATTCCTGGCGTTCATTACTTATGGCCCCAATCTCGACCTAACTCACAAAGTTGATCTGCGATGGACCTCCTTACAGCAGCTCTGAACTTCCGGCTACTCATTGGTCCCTACTTCCAGCATCACTATCTCAATCTATCTCACTTGGTTGATCGACGTCATTGGACCTACTTACAACAGCCCTGAACTTCCGGCTACACTTGGTCCCTGCTTCCGGATTTCCTGTCAACCAGATTCAAACAACCTATTTAGTACACTTTGGTTATAATACTACGGAAGTTTCACCATTGGACTTCACCAGCAAATACTTAACGCCATCACTGGATATTGGACTTCACTAACAACTACGCAACGCCAATACCGGACATTTAAACTGAACTTTCTTCTCTTTGACTATATCGTCCAGACTTCAAATAACCTATTCCGTACACGTCAGTTAAAAATTAAAATGCTACAGAAGGTTCCCTATTGGACTTGACCAACAACTTTTCAACACTTTCACCAGTATTAGTATTGGTTATCGGCCAGACATATCTTACCGACTATTTTGTGTTAGGAAGAATAACGTGTTTTAGCCTTCCAGTAGCACACCGATACTAATATAAGCATTAGCGTAGCCATTGATACACTAACACTAAATGCGAATATAGAAAGACGAGATACGCGACCGTAACAAACAAAACATTAAATAAGGCAAAAAACTTACATACATATATTAAAGAGGTTTACAGATGTCCCAAAACAAATGATTGTTCATATTGTCCCAAAGAAACGAGGATGTTTACAGAACGAGAACAAAAAATAACATACCAGCTATATGGCTTTTGATCGTCCGCAGATAAGTGAATAGAAATTACTTTTTTTTTTCGCTAGGCCGTGCACATGTTGACCAGTTTCCACATGTGTGGAAACCCTGGTGGTCAGGAAGATGAAGAGACCATTCCTCAAAAAACGGAAGCAAGAACTAAAAGGGACAGAAGAGTTCTCATTAACCTGCACCAGAGGTACTATTAAAATGTAACAACAACAAAACTTCACAACATGTATTACAAAATTTAAAGAAAAATGGTTTTGCAATCGAATGAAAAAAGAAGAGTTCGACGTGGAGCGAAAAATATCCCCCAGTTACGGTTCTGCTAAACCCAAAACCTGAAAAAAATATGTCAATAAATGTTTGGGTCATCTAACACGATGGCCAGATCTGGTCACAGTCTCTTTTACTACCTCCGGTGCTACTGGTGATGGAGGAGTCACTGAAGTGTCCATGCTGAGCCAGGTAGTGTCTAAAAAGGCAAGCTTTAATCTATCCATAGTAATGTTTTGTGCTGCATGGTTAACGCTCACCATAAAATATTTCGAATGTCTCTCAAGGACTTTGAAGGGTCCTCTGTAGGCTGGCAGCAATGTATGGGACTTAGCCAAGTCCCGCACAAAAACAAATGTGCATGTCTGCAGTAGTTTAGGCACATATATTTGCCTTTGAACCTGTGCAGAATGCTTATATGCTAAGTTCGCCATGCTCACGGTAAACCGATCAACGAACGAGGTCAAGTTCAAAACTTTTTGTGGAGTTTGCAGGAAAAACTTTCCTGGGAGTGTGGTGCCATAAACTATCTCAGCAGATAAATGTTTAAGATCGTCATTAACTGCAATGCGGAGTCCCAGAAGAACCAACGGTAGATGCTCCATCCAATTTGCCTGATCCGTCATGGTCCTTAAAGCTTATTTAAGTGTACGATGAAACCGTTCCACTAAGCCAGTAGCCTCAAGATGACAAGCGGTGGTTTTGATTCTTTTACTCCCCAAGATCCTCATCAGCTGGTTGAACAGGTCTGACTCAAATTGCCGCCCTCTGTCTGTAGTAATTACAGCAGAGACCTCGAAACGGGAAACCCACCCTGAAACAAAAGTCTTTGCTGTGGTATGTGCAGTAATGTCCGACTTGGGAAAAGCCTCACACCAACGGGAGAAACAATCAACACATGTCAATAGATATGACTGTCCCTCACATGAAGGGAGTGGTCCTGTGATGTCCACGTGCACATGTGCAAACCGCTCGTCGGGTGATGGAAAGGATGCAGGAGGTGAACGGGCACGTCTCCCCACTTTGGCCCTCTGACACGGCACATAAGTCTTTGACCATTGCCCAATGTAAGTTTTCATGCATGGCCAAACAAATCTGTCTGTGATTAGCCGTATTGAAGCATTAGCTACTGGGTGGGACAAATTGTGCATGGAGGAGAATAACGTCTTCTGCATTGACTCAGGCACGAAGAGGCACAATTGTCCAGTGCTGCCTTTGAACCTGTGCAGAAGACATATATGCTAAGTTCGCCATTCTCGCAGTATACAACTTCCAATTCTGTGTTTGGAACACGTATTCTCGACAATGTCAAGGATGTGTGGTTCTCTCGTAGAAGATGCTGTAGTTGCTGATCCTTTTCATGTGCTTCCACAAATGATTGATGTTCCAAGCACTGGTCCAACACAAAAGCATTGATGCCACGAGACATAGTGTCTGCAGGTATGTTGTTGGTTCCCTTTATGAAACAGATATCTGAAGTGAATTGTAACAGATAATCCAAGTGTCTGGTTTCACGTGAGGAATACTTGTCGGAGTTTGACTAAAAAGCCCGCAACAAGGACTTGTGGTCTGTCAGTAAGTAGATAGTCCGCCCTTCCAACAAATGTCAAAAGTAACGAACCGCTGAATAAGCTGCGAGAAGTTCACGTCCAAATGTGCTGTACCTGGATTCCGTAGAAGTTAGTTTCTTGGAAAAGAAGTAAATTGGTTTCCAGTGGTCATCGATCTTCTTTCTGCTGTAGTACTGCCCCTACACTAATCGAAGAGGCGTCAACTGCCAAACATAACTCGCTACCTGGGACAACATGTGACAATTCAACTGTCCGGGACAATAAAACCTTAATTTAATGGAAGGCTGCCAAGGCTTCGCCAGACAAAACTATGTCACAATTTTTCAAAGGTTTTATAACCTGCGCACAATTTGGCAGGAACCTTCGAAAAAAGTTCACCATCCCTAAAAACTGTCGCAACCTTCTCATGGTATCTGGCATGGGAAAGTCAGAAATGACCGCCACTCTAGATGAGGAAGGTGAAATTCTTGATGAATTAATTCGGTGACCTAGGAAAATTACCTCAACTTTCCAAACTCACGCTTTACTGGGTTGATAACAACCTCAAATTTCTCAAAACGCTCGAAAACGAGCTGTAACTGTTTAATATGTTCTTCCATAGAAGAACTGGCTATAAGGACATCATCCACGTAGGCACAGGCAAAATGCAAACCGTGCAATACATGGTCGATAAATCTTTGAAAAGACTGTGCAGCGTTTCTTAGTCCAAATGGCACACCCAGAAACTCAAACAACCCAAATGGTGTTGTTATGCCAGTCTTTGGGATGTGTTCGGGTTCTACCGGAATTTGATGGTAGGCCCTGATAAGGCCTAATTTAGTAAATATACACTTATCCTGAATTATAGCCGTTACATCATGTATACGAGGAATGGGATAAGTCAGGTTTAGTGGCACAGTTGAGTACCCTATAATCACCACAAGCGCGCTATGTACCACCACTTTTGGGTACCAGGTGCAAGGGAGATACCCAATTACTCTTTGATGGCTGGATAATACCAAGTTCCCTCATTTGGGTAAATTCCGCTTTTGCTACACTCAATTTTTCCGGTGCCAGATGACGAGGACAGCTGTGAACAGGAGGACCGCTAGTAGCATTGTGGTGTGTTATATTATGGAATAGACTATCCTTGTGAAAAGACGGTTTTTTAATGCTCTCAAACTTTTTTAAAAGTTCACAAAATATAGGGTTATCTTCTGTGTTAGCCACAGTAGGACATAATGGAATTACATTATGAATGGCTCCCGGCGACTGAGTATTTGTGTTAGGGTCTGTCAGACAAGGTCTGTGAACATCAATGAGAAGACCAAATTTGTGTAAAAAATCTGCACCCAATATGGCCTTCTCTACACCCCCAAAGGACAAAGAAATGGGTGAAAACCTGTCTCATACTCAAGTTCAATGTAAGGCACCTCTGACCATAAGTCTGGATGAGCGACTTATTCACGGCCTGTAGGGTAAGTTTGTGAGAGCCTTTTAACTTGTCTGCCCTAGTGGCAGGAATTAAAGATATTTGCGCACCACTGTCCACGAGAAAACATATACCAGTAGTGCGGTCCGAAACAAATAGTAAGCGACAACCATCTCCCACACCGGCGCACCGAGTCGCCTCCGATCGCCAGCTTAGGCTTTTCCCTGTTGCAAATTGAACGAACGGTGGGTGGGGGCTTACAATAATTAGCCCTATCTCCAAATTTCCTGTGTAAGTAACACATTGGGTTCTTGCTAACAGCTCTTGCACAATCTCTACTTTGGGAGCGGGGAATGCTAACCTTCTGTAACTGTCACTCTAAGTCTTCCATCCTAGCCTCTAACCTTCACTGTCCCTCTAAGAGTCTAGCCACCGGATCTGGTTCTTGAGTCTGTACGACGGAAACGGGAGCAGTGCATTCCCAAGTTAGGTCTGCTACATTATCTGCTATTTTAGCCAGCTTTTCAATGGGTGCATCTTCACCCATCGCAGCTAAAACAGTGTGATACGCAAAAGGCAAACGCTGGAGAAAAATGATGTATAATGCCATCCTCATTACCTTCTCCAGCTAAATGTTGTAAATGATGTAAAAATTGCGACGGCTTGCTGTCTCCCAATTGTTCCTCATGCAAAAGTTGCGACAATTTCTTTCGAATAAGTTCATATTTTAACTTGTAATATGGCTTGTCTTTCGGCGGAGAGATAATAATTTCTCTCACCTCCTGGACAGCTTCGAGAGGCAACTTGGAGACCGCTAAATTAAATTTTGTTTTCTGGGAAGTAATTCCTCTTAGCTCGCACCCCGACTCTAACTGTGCGAAAAATAAAGCTGGGTCCACTTTAAAGTAGGCTAGGCTGACAGTGTTCACTACCGACACAGCGGCTGTTTTTTCCTCAACCATATCCTATATTCTTTATGAGGATAGTTACTATTATAGACAAGCGTATGGTTGCAAGAAAGAAATACGACAGCAGCAGAAATAGGTTTACGTGGTTTATTTCAACAGGAACGTGAGGGTTTGGGACAGCTACCTTGTGGTATAGTTCATAAGCCGGCTTCGGATTTAGGTCGATCTCTCATAGTAGTTCACACATGTTGACGGTGGTTGATGCTCCACTGCTGACAGCTGCTGACCGCTCGATCTGACCGTGACAGGTCTGTCCCTGGCCACCTGTTGACTGGCTGTTGAACTTCCGTGTGACCCCTTTTATAGCATTTTTTTTTATGGCTTAACAGGCTCGAAAAAGGAAGCGAGTATAATTAGGACGGAAGCATTTTTATTGGACGAAAATAGAAGACTTTAAATATTATTTTATTTTTCGACCGGAACTCGTGTGTCGGGAACATTTGTAAACGAAAATAATGGTCATTTTGTGACGGTGCTTTGTCCCGTTCACACCCGGCTCTCGCTCTTGAGGGTGTTAGTTTATTTGCCTGTAAATCAGCCGAGATATGTCTTATTTTATTTTATAGCATTACCACACAGAAATACGTCTCACAATGCGAAGTACAACAGAGAAAAAAACAAACGAACACAAATATTTTAAACAAAAAATCAGAAGTGGCTATCACTGCTATTACCACTACCAACCTCCTACTGCCACTATTGAGTGTTGTCAACTCTAGCAGTAAGCTACTGACCAGCCTGCCTCCAAGAGTGAGGCAGTCTAACGTTGCCGGCCGGCGCCAAATTCAAATACGGGATGGAAGATGAAGCACACGTTGAAGAGGGAATCCATGTTGGCATGTTTTACGGTTCGTCATTCCTATATGGCAAATTATTTGTGTCGAAAGAAAAAAAATTCTCTGACACACGAAATTAACACTAACAGTTATTTTGCAAATTGCAAAAATATGCTAACACGTTGGAGTCACCAGTTATTAGTATTGGTTATCGGCCACACAGAGTTTACCGACTATTCTGTGTTAGGAAGAATAACGTGTATTAGCCTTCCAGTAGCACACCGATACTAATATAAGCATTAGCGTAGCCATTGATACACTAACACTGAATGCGAATACAGAAAGACGAAATACGCGAGCATAACAAACAAAACATTTAATAAGGCAAACAACTTACATACATATATTAAAAAGATTTACATACGTCCCAAAACAAATGATTGTTCATACTGACAAAGGAACGAGGATGTTTACAGAACGAGAACAAAAAATAACATACCAGCTATATGGCTTTTGATCGTCCGCAGATAAGTGAATAGAAATTACGTTTTTCTTTCGCTAGGCCGTGTACATGTTGACCAGTTTCCACATGTGTGGAAACCCTGGTGGTCAGGAAGATGAAGAGACCATTCTTCAAAAAACGGAAGCAAGAACTAAAAGGGACAGAAGAGTTCTCCTCTCTAAAGGGGCCAACCCAAGGGAAAATAACTGTTATGGGCGCGTGTTGTTTAGCGCATATATCTTTTGTATTATTAATGATTCAAGAAAACAACAAAACTCTAAATGTGAATCAACAAGTATATATTGAAATAACATACAAGAACAAAATATACGATAATTTGTATTCACTGTATAAATTAAGGGAAAAGAAGTTGCTTCCCTTTTACTGTATTTTGATTTGTAATTGATTGTTCGAAAGAAAGTTCTCTTAAGAGAGAAATGTTCAGGAATCAATGTTAGAACAAGTCTGCTGTTAGAATAGATAACACAAGAATACAATTGATCAGAAAGTGTGTTATGTTAGAGAAATCAACAGAGACCTGGTTGATTGAACTTGGCTGAGTCACAGAGAGATATGTATGTATTAAAAAATTCTGTGTCAGTGTGTGCGTTTGAAATATTTCCAGTAAAGTCATAGGTTTGTGTTGACAGGCGAAATTTGCTGAACTCTACTGGCGGCTTGTGACAAAGTCGCCTCTTTTAAAGCTACAGCGAAAACGCGGGAAAAGTTGATTTTGAACTAAAATATGTGATTGGTTGAAATTTGACCAATCGCTAAATTTGTACTAACGAAACAAGTAAGCAAGTTCAAAACCGAAAAATTCAAAGCAACGACTGCGATGGCTAAATTGTCTTATAGAAAGGCAGTATTGCTTTATTAGCCAATCGCAGACGAATAAAATGTGGGGGTGGAAAATCATAACAGTCGCTACACAACTGTGGTCTCCCTACACCAGTACATGTGAACCTAACTTTCAAACAGTGAACTTGTATTATAATTTAAGTTTGTTGTTCTCTTGTTGACCTATCAGATTTCACGTCTTTAATTATAAACGTTAGTGAGAATCTTGTGATTCATACTTATTGGGACGCACAGAACATGTTATCGCGTCCCTCTCCAGCTACAAGAAACCCAACAAAAGGTTTAATTTTAAAAATGGCTTATTTGGTGTTAAATTTTGGTTTTATTTGAAAGATGATTGCCTAAAAAAGCTAATCCAGTTGAAAACAAATAATTTTTTCTGTATGTAAATACAGCTTTTAAGCATTTTTTAAATGATATATTTCCTTATCGAACCGCCATATAGACAAAGTGCCTCCACTTTTTCGCAAAAAAAAAATAAGCATAGCATGAAGCAAAAAAGCTCCTAACGTGTTTAAAACTGATATACGTCAATATATCGACAACTTACGTCAGGGAATTTATCAGACGGAACGGCAGAAGTGATATATTTCGTTCTAATTTTAAGTGAACCTGGTTAGTGTATAAAATACACTTCCAAATTTTTTTTTTTTAATTTTTTTTTACCTTACGTTTGAGGGAGAGGGAAATTAACCATTTTTATTTTTGGAAAATCAGAAAGCCTATATCATAATCAAACTATATATCAGGCATTAAAATTTGAGTTTGATGGAAACAACTTTCCTCGGGGATCAAAATGAAACAAAGTCCATTGGTAATTTTCAATTATATGGCTGCTAGGGGTTAAAAAACTTGACACCCGGCCAGGGAAATCTTTAGTAAAAGGCGAAAGTTTTATCTGCAATTCTTAACCACCGGAAACCAGCAGTGTTTTTTTTTTTTTTTTCCAAAAAAATAGTTGCGATAATTAAGCAGAATTGACTTTGACATATTTGGGTCAAAGGCCAGCCAGCTAGCAATAAATGTTTGTCACCAGCTTGTAAAAACCCACTACACCCAGATAAGAACAAAGAGTGAAAAAAAAAGTGGGGTCGGGGATCAACAATAATTTTTTTTTTTTTTTTGGCTTGATGTGTTGTGTTTTTGTCTTATTTTTTTAAGACCTGGGGTGATGACAATGTGGCACCATTTAACGAGGCAGAAAGAGAAAAGGAAAGAGAGGAAGAAAAGGAGAGGCTAAGAACCGAATCGTGAGTGTTAAGCAAGAACACACGCACAGCTAAGAGACAATGGATAAAAGGATATTTTGATAAGTAACAAATGGCGAAAGAGTGTCATTTACAATGACAGGGAAATTCTGAGTAAAAAGAAAAGGAAAGAAGGAAAGAATCAGATATGTTTTGGCATCGGCTGTGTTATCTAAAGATATGAAAACAAACTATTGGTGCGGGAAGACATCTTATTATCAACTACAGACCGACTGGCCAGAAAGAGAAAGAAAAAATTCAAATGAAAATGTTGTTTCGTTAAGTGACGAAAAACAGCAACTAAAAAGACTTGGACAGATATGAAAAATGAAAAAACCCACCCACGAGCATCCTTGGCCTGCGATAATAAAATTTTGTTATCAGGAATTGTGCCGAAAGAAAATAAATGTTTTTTTTTCTTTCTTCGAGGCGACAGACCGACTGGGGCTCTGGAGATGTCCTTTTTTGAGACCATGTCGAGAAGGCCACACATTCTGATAATTAGCGATAAAATACTTGAAGTAAACCACGTGTAGAACAAGAGTTATGACCGCCATTGTCATATTGTCCCGTTAGCGGCTGGAGAAATGATAAACCATTAAGGGGAAGAAAAAGGAAGGAAAGAAAGAGATAATTTTTTTTTTTAAGCAAGATATTTTTTTTTCCTGAAACAAAGCCGCAGATTCGTCCACGCCCGACTAAGACATCATTGGTCGAGTGGTGATCACGTGATGCACGAGGGAGGCTGTTGCCGCCCATCTGGAGGATGAGTAAGAGAGGTTGCCACGAAGATGTGGGGAGGGCAGTTCACGCCCCTCTGAAGTATGATGAGAAGGTGGGAGTGAGGAAAGGTTCCAAAAAATGGAAAAAGGTGGAAATTCCTAACCAGAGAGGTGGATATGTATTTAGAATTATCAAGGAACCCCCCAGCGCCAACAAACCCACCCCGGTTTTGGTCGGCGCCCATATAAACGAAGCCACAACGAGCAATTCCGAGAGTCGAGTTCCAGCAGTCTTCGGTTAAGGCAAGCCTCGCAGATAGCTGACCAGATTCCCGCACATTTTCCAGACCCACATCTTCAAACCAAGAACAATTATTTTGAAGAGCGACTTAGATCCAGATCACCGAAATAAGTTTTTCTTTCGACTTTCGTCCAAAGACCCACCGAAACACCAATTTCTTAAAGAGCAGATGACTTGAAGTGTTAAAACTTGCCTAGCGGAAAACGACGTGCCACAATCCATAGAACGGGTCGGGAGATAGATGCAGTCCTATGTATCGAACAACTAGACATAAAGTTTGTTACCTTTTTTTTTGATACTTTGAACTTTTGAGTTTTCATTTTATTGCCTTTTATGCGTATTTTTGTGGTATCACCCCCGTTGGACTCGGTTTGCAGTACGGCCCCGATGACTGATTGATTTCCTCCGCCTAGATCAAATCACAACGTGGGTAGGCAGACTGGGAATCAAAGTAGGACGTCACCGTTGGTGCCGTGGTAGACTGGGATACAACGACACGGTTGGCGCTACGACCAGGGGACGACGTCACAACAACAACACTCAGCAGATAGCATTGTTTTTTCGCCGCATGTCTTTCATACGAAAAAAATAAAAACAAACGTTTTAAACAGCTGTGTCAGTTATATTTCGGAGAATCAACCTCATTGCGCTGTTTTCGTTCCTAAAATTGATTATGAAATAATAAAAAAAGGAAATAATATTTGCAGTTTGTCTCACACTAAAAAAGGAAAAATTGTTTATATTTGAAAATTGAAAAGAAAAATTTTAAAACGAAAACTTGACAAGCGTTCATTATTTACATTATTCGGACTGTTGTCCTCATCTTTTTCGCCATATTTATCACAACGTTTCGGCCGTTGGAATGTCGAACTGAACCTTTTATTTCGCTCACTGGTTCCACATGCCATGGACGTCAGTTATCTCCTGTTAATTTCCCTCTGAAAGTTCTCCACTGCCTGTATTGAACTCACACTCTTTGGGTCCTGTCACTGGATCTAACCAACGCCTTTATCCACGAGTGCCACGGGTCCTTGAGGACATCTGGTCATGAATTTCTGGGTATTATAAACCTAATGTCTTCAGCAACCATTTTTACCAGTGCTCATATTGCAATTTTGCTGTTATCATTTCATGTTTTTACCAGAGTTCATATTGCAACTATGTTGTTATCATTGCTTTTCTCTGGTACTTCTTATTACTGGTTCCCATATAGTATTTATTTCTATGCTTGGTCGGCTCAGGAGATTTTTGTGGACTAGAATATGTGCTGATTCCTTAAGTTTACGAATTTTCCAATGGTGTTCCTTGTCAATGTTCTCCGCATGATCCCACAGAGGGCGGTGATCTCCATTCTCTCTCCATATGTGGTCAGCCACGCCTGATTTTTCTACATCCCCTCGTGTTACAGCTTTCTGGTGTTCTTGAAGCCTTACCTTGAGGGAGCGGCCTGTCTCTCCTTTATATTCCTTTCCGCAGCTGCACGGGATAGCGTACACACAGTCTTTAGTCATGTTCTCCTCTATGGGGGGGTCTTTCTTTACGCTGTATGGATGGTGGGAGTTGAAATTGAGGTACTGTCCGGTGAATGTCGGTTTACGATATACGGATGTCTTAAACCCATGCTCTGTTCGAGAAATTAGAACATCCAGGAATGGGAGTGTGTTGTTACTCTTTTTCTCCATTGTGAAGTGTATCGAAGGTCTTATTGAGTTCACATGGTCCAGGAGAACCCGAACATCTTCCTGGTGTGGCCAGAGTATGAAGGTGTCATCTACGTACCTTAACCATATAGTTGGCTTTAGAGATATAGATTCTAATGCCATTTCCTCAAAGTATTCCAACCACCTGAAGAAGGCCGGAGCGTACAACAGCCGAAACGTTGTGATAAATATGGCGAAAAAGATGAGGACAACAGTCCGAATAATGTAAATAATGTACATAATACCTCATCTCAGAAATATAGACAGACCCTTGACAAGCGTTGTTGTGTTACTGAACGAATGCAAAGCAATTTCTGAAGTAAAAACAACTGGCTTCTATCAAGGGAAACAACTGTACCTTACGCGACATTATTACATTATTTCAAATCTGTACATCCATACTTTTGTCGGAGATGTCTTTGGGATATTAATAAAATTATTTTAAAAATAGGCACGGTTTTCAGATTTTAATAAGCTTTCAAATTTATGATCTGTAAAAAGTAGAGAACATAATATGTCATTTCAATTAAGTTTCAAAAAGAAACTTAATTTTTAAATATATAACAACCTTTTATCATATTTTGTATTTAAAAATGAAAAAAAGAAAAAAATTATTGTAAAAATTCATTTACCATCAAAATGTTCTTCCTTCAGAT
This sequence comes from Acanthosepion lycidas, assembly GCA_963932145.1. Classification (NCBI taxonomy): domain Eukaryota; kingdom Metazoa; phylum Mollusca; class Cephalopoda; order Sepiida; family Sepiidae; genus Acanthosepion; species Acanthosepion lycidas. The sequence goes on from OZ010574.1 coordinate 36,380,500, forward strand.
AAAAGTTACCTTACCTTACCTTTTCTGAATAACATATATTCAGAAAAGCCATTAAAAGCTTTTTTTATATTAAATATTGTCTTAGTTTTAATGTTTACAATTGAGGTAAAAAAAAGTTTGGACAATTTTGTGCATTTTTTTACCAAATAAATCGATGATTTACATTCTTCAGAGTCTTGTGCATTTAATTTTTTAAAAAAAGGTTGCAAATAAAATTTTTGAAGTTTTCACAAAAATTAAGTTCGGGGGACGGGGGTAACAGATAAAAAAAAATATTTATACCATGACTTTCGAAAAGACATATTTCTAAAATAATTTAAGTTCTGAAGGTTTCATTAAAATCCGACAAGTACTTGATTTTTGCAAGATTTTTCAAATCAATGTGTCTTTCAACTGAAAAACAGTTAAAAACCAACTAATGCTAAAAATATTACCTAATCGTTAACCTAAAAAAAACAAAATTTTCAACCTAAATTTAAAAATACCTTGGTCTTTCCTCTTAATAATAACATAAACTTTTTCACGATAAAACTTATTAAGTTTGGGGCCTTTTTTGCATGCTATGCGTTTTGGAGGCAACAAAACGGACAAACCTACGTGAAAAAATGTAAAACTAAACAGCAAATTTTAAAAACAACTCTTAAAAATCCAATATATCTCATAGAGATGCTTCCATGTCAGTTACAGTGTAACCCGGATATAAGAGACCCGGATATAAGAGAAACCCGGATATACGATATATTTTATCTGGTCCCAAATTAGAGCCATACTTACCTAAACAAAATAGACCAAACCCAGATATAAGAGAAACCCGGATATAAGAGACTTCGTCTCCGGTCCCGACAACTCTCTTATACCCGGGTTACACTGTACTAAATTGAAAGAAATAATTAACTGGATTTTGTAAAAGTAATTCTCATGTTTCAAATAAGATCAAAATTTAACACGAAAGAAAACATTTGAATTATTTTAAAAAATAAAAATGTGTTTGTTGAATTAATGAGTAAGAAGACATTGTGTTTCCCGTGTAAAAAAAAAAAAAAACAATACACTGACCTCATTATTTAAAAAAAAAAGAAAGTACACTTTTTTTTTTTAATTTTGTATAACTGAGCCGTGTAATTTTATTTATTTATTTACAGTGTAACCCGGATATAAGAGAGTTGTCGGGACCGGAGAATAAGTCTCTTATATCTGGGTTTCTCTTATATCTGGGTTTGGTCTATTTTGTTTAGGTAAGTATGGCTCTAATTTGGGACCAGATAAAATCTCTCTTATATCCGGGTTACACTGTTGATAAAAGTTTAAAGTGAGGCCCATAAAATAGGTGTCATAATTCACACGCACAAAAATGAAAATAATTTTGTTAATACTCTTGGCCTGGAGAAATTTAAAGAAGTTCTGAAGAATTTAATTACTTTATAGAATTTGTTCCTGATAGATCTGGAAACAATCATCCAAAGACGTAATGAACACCACGGTTCTACACAATCATTAGTGATGTTTGGTCTGCTTATAATGGACTGAATGATCACAAGTGACAACATTCATTGAAAATAATTTTGTTGATTTTTTAATCTTTTTAGTTATTTTTTTACTCAACAAACAATATAGCTGGGTTCATAAAGCATTTTATTTTCCCAGAGAAAAAGGAACCAACAAGCATCCGAACGACTGTGAATATATTTTTTAAAATGTATTTGAAAGAAAATAAAAACAAAAACGATAAATTAAAAATTAATAAGTTTTATGGCCACTGTTATGGCCCCGATTAGACTTTTTTTTACCAAAATATTTCCTCACTGATGGAAGCCTTAACGAATACAAGGAGTTAAGTCTGATCATTTTTAAATTTTAACTATTTATTTTAACTTTACAAATTCGGCGAATTATTGTCACAAATGTTGAAATTATTTCAGTTTTTATTGATAGAAAACAAAAGTGTGGTACTCAAAACAAAATATGAGAGTGAGATTATGTAGAAAAAATATTAGGGAGTTAATATTTTCTATATGTAAGTAAAAAAAAGTAAATTATTTCAGATGGTAAATTCGCCAAATACTCATATTTTTTACATTTCGATCGTCAAAAAGATGAAAATTCATGGATAACTGAAGAACACAAAAAAGAAATTCTAATTTCAAGTTATTTTTTTTATTTAAAAAAAAAGTTTTCAATAAGTGAAAAATAAATGTTACCTAAACTTGTAAGTCGTAATGTTGACACCATAAGTTGTTGTTTTTTTTTGTTTTTGTTTTTTGGTTGTTTTTTGTTTTTTTTTTTATTGTTTTGTTTTTTATTGTTTTGTTTTTATACAAAACCTCACGGCAGACAAACAAAAATATACACTACATCCAAAGTTTTATAACCTTCGAATTATAAACGCTTATGTGATTTATTCCCCCTTAGCCTTGTATATTGTACTGGGAAGTGAAATTAATACCACTTTACTGAAATTGAGATTTTCAAGTTTTTAAAAATAAAATTAAAGAAATAAGAACTTTAAACAAAATGTAGACAAAAACGAAGACCTCAGTTTACTTATTTAAAGTGATACCAGCAGTATAAGGATTAATTTAAAAGTAAAAAAAAAATTATTTTATGTTTTTACATACACTTAGCTTGTTGCGGGGCCTATTAGGATGTCGACCCCATTTGTGTTCGAAGAAAAGTATGAACAACCAAGACAATGATGGGACAAAAGGCAAAGGTTTATATTTTAACCAAACTTCAGTTTTATTTCATTAAAACGACGTGCGTTTTTACAACGAAACAGGAAAAGATTTACTGAATGAAATGTCAGGTTCGGGTAGACTGGTCTGGTAATTTTTTCTGAAGCCGTTGGTAGGTAAGTTGATCGTCGGCCGGTTGGTTCGTTAGTTTGTCGGTCGGGCCTCGTTGTCAGGTAAATTGAAGTGTGGTCGGACTGGAAGTATCGATGACGAGAAGTTGAGGTGCGGTCGTTCGCGGATCATCCGCGGAAAGCGGGATCACACCGAAAAGCATCCCTCAGCGGGGCACCGGGGAGATTAAAGGCCAGTGTACAGATACTACGACTTGATCTTAATATTTATTGACAAAAATACATCAATTCGGCACAAGGCCAGGAAAAATGGGGTGGGGGGAAGCTTGTCATGGAAAGTCTCTAGTACTAAAAAATGAAAACGTCTCTGTCATTCAGCCCAACTACACGAACAATATTCCTTTCGTCTGTCTCTTTTCATTCGTCGCTTACTACTCTGTACTACTTGCAGATCATCACTTATGCTATAAATACTAACATGCAAGAGGCTGGGCGGGATTTGAACAGCGGGGGCGGGTACGGATCACACGACAGGTTTCATTTTCTGATGGAATGTACCATGGCAGCGCACCAAAGCTAAAAAAAGTCACTCTAATTTGGTACCTTTCACACGTACCAAACTGGTTTCTTTTTTATCTGTCACAGAAGTCCTCCTTCGTCAGTCTTTGTTTGTCACATCTTATCTTCAACATGAGCTGATTTTGAAGAATGCAATCAGGTCATGGAGAGACAGAATATCCCTGCAAGACCACGAGTTGCCTGATGTTCCACACAACCATTCTGGCTACAGCCAAGAGTTTGAGAAACACCATGCGTTTCAGGCCCTCCCATGGAAAAGCCGCATTATTGCATATATGAGACGTCAAGGGATAGTATATTTTCAGGCTGCAGACGAGCGCCCAGATCCCCTAGATATTTTCATGGCGAGTAGACTGGTGTGAAGTGACAGAGGGCATGTTCGGCCGTCTGCTCTTGATCACTTCATCTCCCGCACTTCGGTGATTCGGCTACCCCCAATCCTGAACCTGATATCGTTGACGGGCAAGGCATTTCGTGCCAGGCGCCAAGTCAGAGAGAAATCAAAGTTGGTGACTAAATCGGTACCTGTGGCCCAGTGCCAGTGGGACCGGAGTTCCTCCCCTGTCAGACCAACGCACTGACAGACGAGGTCACGGGAAACCTTTTTACCAGACTACGGTAAAGAGTCTTTCTCAATCTCGTTGAGCCTGCCGTCTGGGGGGTCTTGGCCAGTGCCGCTCGGCACTCACGGAAAAATGCCGATTATCCTATGGGACTGTGACATGCCTCTACGGGACAGTGCAATGAGTCGACCCTGAGCCCTGGAAAGGCAACTGCAGCGCAGGACCCAGATTCGGGTTCCTGGCCTTCATGCGTCCCAGAAAAGTCAGTCTCAAAGCCCGCTTATGGCTTAGCAGGAGAAGCAAACCCAATCCTCCATGACATGGGCGTTCAAAGCAAACTTTATTGCGCACCATTCGTCCTCTTACCCAGAGCAATTTAGAGAGGAGCTTATGGAATGTGATCAGCTTCTTTCCTGTGATGGGGAGGACTGAGTATATTTATTCTGTAACATACAGAATTGTGGCACAAGGCCGGAGGGTGAGGGGACTGGTCTTTATTATCCTAGTCCTAGTTAATCAGATTCGCGACCCTTTCATTCATTACAATTCGCTCATTCACCAAAAGAATTTGTCCATCACCTCTCGATCCTGCACAAACCAAAATACCGCATATGCACCGGGGGAGAGACTACAAAAATGACCCAATGAGATTAAAAATCTGATCGGAATCCGTAATGTCCTTTTTTTTTTTTTTTTTTTTCTTTTTACACTTTTTGGATTTTTTTTTTTTTTTTTACAAAAATATATAAAAAATTAAAGATTCATGCAATGATGGAGAGGAAAAATAAACCGAAAACAAACTTAATTTAACACAAAAATAAAACAAAACAAATGTTAGTAGGACCCGTCCACCCCTCCGCAGTATTCTGCAGAATCAAATAGCACACTCACTAATGGAATGGAGAGGGTAAAAATAAATGACGGAATGGAAAAAAAATCAAAGGCTGACCAAGCCGAGATGAAAACTGGTGACAAAAATAAACTGGGGATATTGGGAATCTCGACATGGGTCATAACAAAAGAGAGAACTGGGAACAGCCCGGGAAGAACACTTATTCACATTAAGTAGGAAAACAAAATTGTGTCTAACTTAAAAAGGGGAGGGTTCACAGGAAACACCTCCGTTGCACTTAAGGGGACTTAAAAGAGAAAATCAAGGCTAGCCCCGACCTCACGAACCAGGCTCGCCTCCGTCACCCACCTTTCGCTGAAATATGTCGAAATCAAACGCTTTCGATCAGATCTGATTTTCACCTTAAGCTGATGCTTAAAGAAAACAACCAGATCCTGATGCGAATAACGTTCATCCCGCAAGATTCACTCCTTTCGCGTCGTCCACATCACCATTCTTGCCACGACTAGCAACGTCAAAAACACCATCCGTTTTACCCAGGAGATCGGTGGACACGAGCCGATCAGGAGCGATACGAGCCGTCAACTCACCGACATACTTCCAAAAAGGGCGCACCTGAGAACAATGGTAGAAGACGTGCGAAGCCGTTTCCTCTAAGCCAAGGTCACACCGATGACAGTCTGGCAAATCTACCTCACCCCATTTGAAGAGTACGTCATTGAGAGGTAGCACGTTCCGAGCCAATTGCCAGCTATGCGAAAACTCAGGGGTTGCTGAGATAATTCGCTGGCGCCCAAAACCAAAAAGAGTGCAACTTCGATGCCGACAAGCCGAGCCGGCCACACAGAGGATCCTTCGCGACCCCCTCCACTAATTCACGATACAATAGTCTCCAAGACCGAGAAAGGTCACTGGACCGAGGAATGACCTTCAAGGCCGACCCACACTCGTTGAGGAAACTCGACAACCTTCCACAACCGTGACGGCGCTTACCCCAAGCAACGGGAGGAGTGATGGTAAGGCTAGGGAAGGCGTCCCTAAAACTCCGCGTCAAAATCGAGTCTTCTGTCAAAACGCGGTGTAGGAAAGCCAACCTCGAGGCATGGCGATGACTCACCAGTTGTGGCAATCCCAGCCTCCCATGATGTGAACGCTGGTAACAGGCTTCTTTACAGACTCAATGCTTGCGACCACCCCACAAAAGGGTGGTCAACAAACGCAAAGAGGAAGTACAGACAAGCGGTAAAGGATAAGGGGCAAGACGCAAGTGGCACACGCCTCAGCCCTACCCTTTAAGGACAACCACTTTCGGATCCAAGTCTCGACCAACGATCCGACCTTTGCCTGTACTTCTGACCAATTCTTCTCCAGCTGGAGTCCGGGCCCGAACCACACTCCAAGAATGCGGACGGGTCCATCAGTCCAAACAAAGGGCCCCGGAAGCGCGACCTCCTTTCAGGCACCTAACCGCAAGCCGGAAGACTTGTTATGGTTAATCTTGGCCCCCGTCACCTTCTTGTACTGCTCAAGCGTCTTCTGTACTACCTCAATGTCGCTACGGCACGATACGAAAATGGATACGTCATCGCCGTACGCAGAACCCCTAGCTCGAGCTTTACCAAGGAAAACGGCGATTCCGCTTAGGGCCGGACTGCACGTCCCATTCTTCAGCCGATGAAGGAGAGGCTCCAACGCCAAAACATAAAGTAAGGACGACTGCGGACAACCCTGTCGTACTGACCCTGACAGCGCAAAAGCGCTCGACCACTTCCCGTTCACCTGTGCCACATCACTACGGGCGCGATACAGGAGGCTAATCCACCTGCAGAAGTCGAGTTCGAATCCGGCGGCCTGCAGGACAGCAGACTGATGGTCTACCCTATCAAATGCCTTGGACTAATCCAAATTGATCAGCGCGGATTCATCGTCGTCTTTTACACCCTCTATGATCGTTCGGATCAGATTCAGGTGGCTTTGAATTGTTCGTCTCCTCACAGCACAAGTTTGCTCGGGTCCCAACAAGCTCGCGGCAACTAGCTAGAAACGCTCCGTCAGGATCTTTGCCAAAATCTTTAACTCTGTGTAGCAGAGTTATGGGCCTATAATCGTCTAAATCCCTACCAACACCCATACTTTTTTTTACAGCCTGATCACACCCCTGAAAATTCGGCTAGGAATGGACACCTGCCGGGACCAGTTTTTGAACACCACTGTCAAAATCGGGACAAAGATGTGCGACAGCCTCAAGTATATTTCGTATGGCAGACCATCAAGTCCCGGAGACTTGCTTCTGCCGACCTTCTTCATGGCCAAGTAAACTTCGCCCTCTCTGATCTCACCCTCGCAGCTAGCCGTTTCAGTCGGCGAAAGCCGAGGAAAGTCAGCAAAAATAGCTGCGAAACTCGTCACCACTGATATCAGGCTCCTTGATAAACCGGCTCTCGAAATGCCGCCGAAACGTCTCGCGCATGTCCTTGGCCGCCCTCAGAGTACGCCCCTCCGGGGTAATAACCTCACGAATGTACCGATCGGAACCTGAACGGATCTCTTCCTTGCGCAAGTCTGCGCTCATTTTCATAGCTTCGTTAGACATCTTGTTTAACTTGTACCTGACCCTGATAGCGCTTGCTAGCCTCACACTTCAGGGCCTGCCTAGCTACGTCTATCTCTAGGGAATCTCCGCCTCGGCCACCGCCAGGGACAGACTATCCTCTAGAGCCTTATCTAGAGCGACTCGTTGGCTATATTCAGTGGTGAAGGACCTAATACTATCCTTAAGCCGTTCTTACCACCTATGCCCAATAACCGCCCCACTAAATCCCGCTGCACTAATCTAATTAGCTTTTGCTGAAAGTCCCTCCTGTCCAGTAAGGACACGTTGAACTTCCAGTGTCCAGTCATTCTCGGCCTAGCACCTAACACCATCCGGGCACAGACGAGTCTGTGATCCGAATAGTCTAACCGGTGGAACGTGGGACAATCTAGTAAATCTAGGTCGACCCTTCTCACTAACATTGTCCAGGTAGCTGGCTACCCGGAGAGACGGCGATTGGAAGGACTAAGAGTCTGTAGAGCGAGAAACTGACTTTTTAGTCGAAAATGGGGCTAAAATTATATCAATAACGTTTGTTCATTTACTTCCTGGCTGCAGGGAGTACAAAACCCTAAATATAAAAATACTCCGACTGCTGTTCGTGTGTTGGTTAACACTCCCATATGCAATATATTTAACGGTATGTTTCCAACTCAAAATATAGCAGGATAGTTGTTTAATTGCTAATTAGCTCCTAATTCAATTTTGGGAGTAGAAGGTTAAGGTCGTCCCATTTGTTTTGTTTAGGAGCGGCCAGCTGCGACAAGTTTTTACATTTACATAAAATATTATTAGTCGATATATTTTCGAATTGTTGAATTCATTTTTTGTTGTATTGGTCTTTCATTATATTCAACGTTGTGGCTGATAAACTTTTTCATAGGTATATTCAATTTCAATAACTTATCTAAAAAAAAAATACCCTGATGAAAAAAGGCCCCAAAGTTGATTATACAATTTTTTATCGTCTAAATGTTTATACTATTATTAAGAGGAAAGATCGAATTATTTTTTTAATATTTTAAAATTTTCTTAATCTTTTCTAGCACGTCCGAAATTTTAGTTAAAATTCTTGTTTTTTTTTTTGTTTTTTTTTAGTCAGCAAAATTCAAAATCGATCCTCCACCCATTTTTGACAACTTTGTAAACAAAAGTGAAATTCTTCGTTTTCTTGTAAGATTCAATTATTGTTTTTTTCAAAAGTTATTCTAGGAAAATTAGAAAATTTAAAGTTTACTTAATGTAATTGGAAATAAATATTATTTAAATTTTTAGTAGAAAAAATTTAGTTGGAAATAAAAGAAGCATGTCTAACCGTGGTGATTGGTTTTGGAGATGTGAATTGATGTTTATGTCAATGTATCAACAATTAACGTCAGGGAAATTTATCGGACGAAAGGGCAGAAGTGGAAGTATTTTCGAATTTTAAGTGAACCAGCTTATTTAACTATAAAGTAATTCTTAAAATTTAAACACTTTCAAAAGTCTAGTATTTTATTGATTTTTAGGTACTTTTTTTAACAAAGATATGTCCAAAGCTTGCACTGTTTCCATCCTTAAAATTGAATCTAAAAAAGAAAACATTAATAATCGCAGTATATCTCTCATTGAAAAAGAAACAATTGATTATATTTATAAAATGAAAAGAAAATATTTAGTGAAATATATAAAAAAAAAAAAAAAAAGAAAATTTAAAATTTAAAAAATGACGATGATGGTCGATCACTGAGAAAATTTGGCACGAAATTAACGCAATTTATGAGACCAAGCCCTCGCTTATCAGCAGAAACAACTCTTAAAACACGTGGCATTATTTCTGAATTGTGCCTCCGTAGTTTTACCGGAAACATTTTTAATACATTTTTTGACATATTAAAAAATTATTTTAAAAATAGAAACGCTTCGCAGATTCTAATAACCTTTCCAAGAGAAAAAATGTAAAAAATAGATCTTTTAATAAGAGCATTTTTAAAAAGACACATATTCAAACTTAAATTTTAAATATTTAACAACTTTATCACATTTTGTATTTAAAATTGAAAAAAAGAAAAAAATTCTTGTAAAAATTTATTTTTCCTCGGAAATATATTTTGGCTTCAGGCAATAATGTTCTTATATTATTCATAAAAGCCAATTAAAAGCTTCTGTAATTAAATACTGTCTTAGTTTTATTGGGTTTTATATTTTATAATGTATTCAAAGGTAAATTTTAGATAGAAACGCTTCTCGATTTACAAAAAGAAAATCGATGATTTATATATTCTTCAAAGTCTTCTGCATTTACTTAAAAAAATCACAAAATGCACATAGTCGAATTTTCGCGTTTTCATAAAATTTAGTAGGGGCAGGTAACAGACGTGAAAAATATTTTTACCACAGAAGAGGTTATATGCACTCAACAGAAACCCAGTTCTAAGTGGAAAGTTAAGCAAGGACACTCCAGATGAGTCGAGTGTAGAGTTAAAGGAGAATTTCCGGATAAAACATTCAGCTTTAACAGCGGAAGATCTTGACACCTCAAACAGACGTGAAAAATATTTTACCATGACTTTCTAAAAAACAAACGTTTCTAAAATAATTTAATTCATTTTTTAATAAGTTTTTAAAGTTGTTATTATCTAGAATTTGATAGAATCTTTCTGCAATTATCGTCAGAACATCAGCAGTTGACCAAGAAAGACGAAAGCCATATTGCTGCGATTTGAGATGATTAACCAATTCAGCATTGATTAGGGCCTCTAGTAATTTTCTAAAGACTGGTAGAAGGCTAATAGGCCGATAGTTTGAAGAGTCGGATGGTTCATCTGAGTTCTTAAAAACTGGAACAACATTTGAGGATTTCCAACAGGCAGGAAAGCAAGAGGCTGCGAAGAATTTATGATACAGTTTAGAGAGAACAGCAGCCAGTTCGAGAGCACACATCTTAAAGACTATTACAGGGATACCATCAGGTCCGTATGCTTTGTAGGGATTCAGATTAGAGATGATAGCAGAAACCACAGAAGAGGTTATATGCACTCAACAGAAACCCAGTTCTAAGTGGAAAGTTAAGCAAGGACACTCCAGATGAGTCGAGTGTAGAGTTAAAGGAAAATTTACGGATAAAACATTCAGCTTTAACAGCGGAAGATCTTAACACCTCAAATTGATTAGTGAGAGGAGGAATAGAAAACTTACTCTTATTTATTTAGAGTACTATTACAGAGCCGCCAGTAATCAGGAAAGCCAAAGATGGTAGAAGCGACACGGTACTGTTATGATTCATCCTTCTAAAAACAACCTTTCCACCAGTGACGATTCATGATGATGATATCTCAACATTCTAGAAGTAAAGATCTGAAACTTCATTATAAAAACGAGCCTTCAACCACAAGCATGGGTAGCAGTAGTAAAAAAGAAAATCACACATATATCTTCTTCGCTCCGCGAAAATCCAAAGTTGACTGTTTCAAAACTTTCCATTAACCACGAAATTCTTGGAACAATTATAAACAAGTAAGGCCAAAAAATTTTAAGAAACAAAGAGACAATAACCCTAAGGACATTTAACACACACAAAACCAATATTGTTAAAAACATTCACGAAAAAAAAATACATATTCTTGTCATTAATTTCAACACGTATTTCAGAGTTTTATTGTTGTATGTTATTGTTGTATGTTATTGTTGTATGTTTTATTCATTTTATAAAAAAGAAAAAAAGAATCCTCTATTAACTACTAATAACACGGGGTAATTTATATTAACAACTCGGCACCACCCCGGTTACAGTACCTCATTCTCTCAGCAAACAAAGACTTAGCTCCTTCACTGACAAGTTTTTTACATTTCATGTGCTACCCCGAATAAGACTGTTACGATGGGAAATGTCTCGCTGATATACCCGGAAATACAGGTATTTATAGCCCAACATAACATTCAAATAGGAGCTCTCTTAAGGGATTCTACATTTGATAGTTGAAGAATTAATCATAATAGAGAATGGTGAGTACGTTTCTGGTTAAACTCAATCGTTTGACTCAGATAAATTCGACTGAAGTTTTCGTGCAAAGGGAACAAATTCTAACCGGTATGCTTTATGTTGTAAGGGAGATAACTATGAACTGTTTAAAAATTTCACATTTAAAGGTGTGTGGTTGACCATTTTGTTTACAATAAGGTAATTTGAATAGGCAGTTCACATACCAGCTGAGATAATCCATTTCTCATTAATATGAAAAGCAAGAATCAACTACAATCCCAACAGATTAGGCCAAGAATTATTACCTACTGTTCTATTTTGCTTAGAGTGAATTTAAAAGCAACAATACCCAATACACATTTTTTGATCAATCATTAAAAACCCTTGGTTGACCATAGGTGACATTAAAACATCAATTGACTTGAGCCCAGAGTTTTCCTATGGGATGGACTTCCTACCAAAACTAGATTGTTCAGTTTACTTTGCTACTTAACCCATAGACAAGAAAAAACAAGAATGATTGATGTCTTGAGGTCTCTACTTAACTTGCTAAGTCTAACTCAAGATGAATTCATATTGTAGAAATATCTTCTGAACAAATAATTAAATAATGTCACTATAAATAAAGTTATTAGTGGATGAGAAAAAAAAATTGTGATGACAGATTTGATTGTATTTCATTTTTTCTTCCTTTCTTTCTTTCCAATTCTATATTTCAACCAATGATATTAATATTGGCATCATTTTTTTTCTTTTCATTTTTATTGGTCGATCTCAAATAGATTAATCTATAACACAATCGTCTATATAGGAAACAGTGTAGCAAGAAAAAGAAAAAAGAAATCAGTAGGAACAGATTTAATCTGTTTTGTCAACAATATTGTCTAAGAGGAATTTATAGTGGAAGGGTTTTTTGGGGGTCTTTTCAGAGGAACCAATCCTTGATATGAAACAAATAAAACTAACATTGTTGAGTCAAAAAGGTTACCAGTTCCCTTCCCTGGGCCAGACAGTAGTGACTCAAATTACTGCCCCACCCCACTGGTTAAAATCAAGAGGGAGAAGCAGAATGAATAAATTAACATTTATATTGTAAGAATGTTTAGCAAGATGAAGACATACCACATGTAGATTGAATAAGGCGACCAATACAAAATATTAGGTTGGTGCAAAAATAATGTCGTTTTCTCACATAGTAACATATGTGAGAAAACGACATTATTTTTGCACCAACCTAATAAACACAACTGAAAGAGTTTGACCAAAACTTATTACAATCATGACAAGCACTAATCCAAACACATTATGCTATCATCATTTTTTTTAATCATTTCACCACAATGAAGGCGATAAAGCCACTAAGATGCAACAGGTTAATGAGTGTGAAAGAACCTGAGAATTAGCATAGAACTTATAGTTACATCTAGTAATTTCAACTGTAAATTGAGGAGACCTAGCTACCAATCTAGTACTGCACTTAAATTTGTAAAATGAAGGTTCCAAAGTGGAAAGCTCCTTAGAAGAATTTCCATGAAAATATTCATAGAAAAATCCAGGGCCAGGGCTGGCACAAGGGTTTTGTGAACACTCTACTATATCCCAATTTTCATAAGGTAGCATTCATATAAAATGCATATTTTATTGTAACCTAATTATGTACAATAATGGATCCTATGCAATATAGGTGAATAATTCAATTAGAAAAATTGAAAATAAATACAATGTATCTAAATAGAAATTAATAGAGACAAGTCATAATAAATCATTCATTTTTAAATAAATGTTTTCAGGCAATTTTTAACAGCAACTTGAGATTTTTCTAGCAAAAAATTAAATAATTTAACACATTCAACATGATGGATAAAAATATAAAATAATAAATATAGAATAGTTCTTTTTTTAGATTTAGCATGAGCAAAAACAAATTCACAGATTTGGATATAAAAAGAACCCAGAATGGTACGATTCAAGGTCATTTTAGAGATCAACTACCAATTTGATCTCATCAAACCTATCGGACTGGAGTAAATAGTTGCATCATCAGCATTGATACCAAGTCAAGAACTGATGACATCAGGAAGGTTGTTAATGTGCATTAGGAACAATATAAGAGCCAAGGATAGAGCCCTGGGAGCCACCTACATTAAGGTAAAAAGATTTCAAAGGGAGGCTATTCAAGACAACTTTCATTTCATGATTGGATAAGAAAAATTGAAACAAATCAAGAACTCATCTAGAAATACTAGAAGCTTTCAACTTATGGAGAAGACAAGTATGCGAAACCCTGTCAAATACTTGAGATATCCAAAGCAACAGCCCTAGCAAAACAAACCAATGGTTGCTCAAACATCAACATGGGCCTGGGCAGCAGATAGCTCCCCCGACAAAAAAAAAGAGCCAGATTACTACAGCAGCCAGTGGTGGAGGCAATCAATATCAGGACCATTTCAGGTGTCAAAACAATTAATTGCAATCACCAAAGAGACTATGGAAGTGTCTCTCAGAGCTTTGAATATTGCTGCCAAACTGTGGCAAGAAGGTTAAATGCCATGTGGGAAGTTCTGCTGACTACAGAAGAAGCTACTAAGGCATTAGCCGGTAACATCCTTACCACCAAGTCTCTTTGCCTTCAAAACGAGTACATGGGTATCCGAAAGACATGGATAATTTTGCATGAGGGCCGCCGTTCCCACTGCTGGTCTGGCAGAGCCGCGGGCAAAGTTGTGTCCGGGAAGGAATCCAGCACCACAGCTACCGACAGCAACATCAGAACAACCCATGGAGGATGCACTCAGGAAGGCCCCCAGTGGTCCCGGTGAATGGACGCAGGTGGTAATGAGAAGAGCCAAGGCGGCAACTTCACTTTCCCAGCAGGATGTCCCAAACAAAGTTGCTGTGATATCCACCCAGAAGCCTGAAGCAGCAGCAACAGAGACCAAAGGACCAGCAGCAACAGCAAAAACCGGAGCAACAACACAGGCAGTAGCAGCGAAAACCGGAAAAGCTGAGGCAGCAACAATACAATCAGCAGGAGACGGAAGGCAAAAGCAGGCGATTCAGCAAAAACAGCAACCCAAGCAGGTAGAAGTAGACGTACCACAATTAGATTTATTTATGGAGGTAAATGAAATGCCTCCACTTCATTCCTCGTCGCTGTAAAGGGGAAGGACGAAGAGGAGGAACGGGATCTCAAATACATGAAAAAGAAGATAAGAAATGATCGGAGTAAGGCGGAGAAGGCCCAGGTAGCCGCCAGAACTCAATTCGCGCCTGCTTCGCTATCAAAAAGCGACCAACAAACCGCTCTAAGTAAGACCAGGAGACTCTCTTACTCCCCATTCTAGGGTTTTGCCTTCCCCTTTTCCTTCCTCTAACCCTTCCTAAGAAAGGAAAAAAAGACATTTCCACAAAAGGGAAAAAATTTGTGTTGTGGACAGTGAGTCTCGCGAAGGGGACCTTTCCTCTCAGAAAAGGGCCCTCTTGAGGCCTCTATTAAAATGCACCTCTCTTGACAGAAAGTCAACGGAGGACCTAATAAATTTTCTTGGTTTCCCCGGTATAGTCACTGTCATTAGGAATACCAGGGGTAACCTCAAGGTTTGAGAACATCTGACAGGAGCCAAAGATAATTTTCCCAAGCTCCGGATGGCCCAGATAGAGTCTCCGGAACTCAAAAGAATGAGTCAATATTGTTCAGCCAGGGTCCTGGTTTTGCTTCATCCCTCCTTATATAGGGCTCTAAAATTTACCTTTCCCACAGACGTCAGCGACATTGTATCAGAAGGACGAATTACGTCCGAATTTTACACTAGTAGTCTGGGAGAATCTGTCGGGATCTTGACCTCCACAGATTTTCGTAATCTGTGTTTAAGGGGTTTCTCGTAAAATTCAGTTTGAATGTGAAGGCCTGAGAGATTGAGGTAAGGCGGTCCTTCGGTGTAGATGTGACTGCGTAAATTGTCTATTCAGCATGAGGACTAGCTGACCAGAGGTAATACTTGTTAGTAAAACGTTCCCTGGGTGTGAGTGTGGACCATGTCCATGTCGACGTGGATGAGTGCAGTTGATCGTGGCCGATATTGCCGTGAGTGGTGGTTCGTTTCGTGTCGTTGCGGTTTATGCGCCCAACGATTCGTCGCATTTAGTCTTAATGGGGGACTGTAATGCCATCTTGGAATCCAAGATAGACAGTGGGCGGGGAGCTAGCGGGAGATCATCGGGCAATCGTAGCTTGATTGATCTGATCGACGAGTTTGGGCTCGTTGATAGAGGGAGGGATATGTGAACATGGGCTCTTAAGTCGTCGTCTCTCCGGGTAGCCAGCTACCTGGATAGAATGTTAATTAGAAGGGTTGATCTAGATTTGCTAGATTGTCCCACGTTCCATCTGTTAGACTATTTGGACCATAGACTCGCCTGTGCCCGGATGGTGTTAGGCGCTAGGCCTAGAATGGCTGGACGCTGGAAGTTCAATCTGTCTTTACTGGACAGGCTGGACTTCTGGCAGCAGCTGACAAGATTAGTGCAGCGGGAATTAGTCGGGGCGGTTATTTGGGAATAAGTGGTGGGAGAGGCTTAAATATAAAATTAGGTCTTTGACCACCGAATATAGCCAACGACTCAACTTAGATAAGGCTAAAATGGTGAAGACTCTAGAGGATATTCTGTCCCATAAGCTAGAAAGGCTCTGGAGCGCGAGGATAGCAAGCGCTACCAGGGTCAGTTAATTAGACATAGGCTATACAAAGTGTCTAATAAAGCTTTGAATATGGGCGCAGAATTGCTCAAGAAAAAGATCTATTGATTTTCCGATCAATACATTCACGAGGTCAATACCCCAGAAGGGCGTACTCTGAAGTCGACCAAGGGCATGTGTGGGGAATTTCGGTCGCTGACTTTCCTCGACTTTCGTCGACTGATGCGGCTAGCTACAAGGTAGAGATCACAGAGGACGAAGTTCACTTGGCATTGAAGAGGGTCTGCAGTGACAAGTCTCCGGGATTTGATGGTCTGCCCTACGAATTGTGCTTGAGCCTGTCGTACATCTTTCTTCTGATTTTTACAGGGGTGTTCAACAACTGGTTCTGGCAGAGGTTCATCCCCGATCGGATCTCCAGGGGTGTGATCACACTGTTGAAAAAGGGCAAGTGTGTTGGGCGGGAATTAAATGACTATAGGCTTATAACTGCTAAAATGTTAAAGATTTTAGCCAAGATCCTGACGGAGTGTATGCAGTCAGTTGTCACTAGCTTGTTGGAAACCAAGCAGACTTGTACTGTGAGGGGACGAACAATTCAAAGCAACCTGCATCTGGCCCGCTGATCAATTTAGATCAAGGTATTCGATAGGGTACCTAATCGGTACCTAACTTCTGTCTTGCAGGCCGCCGGATTCGAACCCGACTTCTGCAGTGGATCAATTTCCTGTATCGCTTCCCCAGTGCTGTAGTATACGTGAACGTGAAGCGGTCGAGCGCTTTTACGCTGTCTCGGTTAATACGCCAGGGTTGTCTGCTGTCGCCCTTACTTTACGCTTTGGCGTTGGAGCTCCTCCTTCGTCGGCATGCAGTTCGGCCATATGCGGAATCACCGTCCCTGGAAGTCGAGCCAGGATTTCCGCGTACGCCGATGACGTGTCTATTTCGTGTCGTGCTGTAGCGACATTGAGGTAATACAAAAGGCGCTTGAGCGATACGAGAAGATGACGGGGGCCAAAATTAACCACGACAAGTCATCCGATTTGCTGTTACGTTCCTGAAAGGGGATCGTGCTTCGGGTGCCCTTTTGTTGGACAGACCAACCTGTCTGCATTCTTGGAATGTGGTTCTGACTCGGTCTCCAGCTGAAGAAGAATTGGTCTGAAGTAAAGTCAAAAGTCGAAGCGGCGGTTCTGACTTGGCTTCGACGGCGGTTGTCCGTGAAGGGCGAGGTGGAGGTGTGTGTCACTTCCGTCTTTCCGATTATCCTTTACCGATTGTCTGTACTTCCTCTTTATAAAAACAGAAAGAAGGCGTTCGATCGTTTGTTGGCTTCCCACTTGTTGGGTGGTCGCCAACATCTGCTCTGTAGAGAGACTGTTGTCCAACGTCGGTGTCATGGGGTGGTGGACTGGGAATGCCGCACATATTGTGCCATGGGAACGCTACATGGTTGGTCTTCCGTGCAATGTCAGAAGATCCGATTTTGGAAAGGAGTGTTATGGACGCTTTCCCTAGTCTTACTACCACTCTCTCTGTTTCTGAGGTTGAGCGTCATCGTAAGCCTCGAAATCAATCGAAATTCCCGCTAGAGTGTCGGGCGGCTTTAAGGGCTCTTCCTGTGTCCATTGACCTTTCATGGCCTTGTTGGCTATTGTATCGTAATGTAGTGGAGAGGGTCGCAACGAACCGCCTTTGTAGCCGGCTTCGCTTGTCAGCATCAGAGTTACGCTCTTTCTGGTCTTGGGCGCCAACGACGAACTATCTCAGCAACCCTGAGTTTTGGCATACCTGGCCATTGATTCGTAACGTGCTACCTCTCAGTGACGTAGCCTTCAGATACGGCTGGGCGGATTTTCCCGACTGTCATCAGTGTAGCCTTGGTTTAGAGGAAACGGCTTCGCACGCCTTCTACCATTGTCCTTTCTGGGACTATGTCGGCGAGTTGACGGCTCGTATGGCTCCCGATCGGCTTTTGCCCATTGATCTCGCGTACGCTTGTGACAATGTGCCGCTTGCGTTCTCTGAGGTGAAACGAATGATGTTTCTCACATTGGTAAGAATTGTGGTGTAGACGTCGCGAATCGAAGGAATCTTGCGATATGAACGTTATTTTCATCAGGATCTGGCTGGATTCTTTGGGTATCAGCTTTTCTCTGCACTTTTGTCTCCCTAAGTGCAACGAGTCGGCTTCCTATGAAGCCTCCACTGGTTATGTTAGACTTGTTTCTTGTTTTCCTAGTTAATGTGAATAAGTTTTGGTTCCGGCCTTTTTCCAGCATTCTCTTTTTGTTATGATCCACATCGCGATTCCCAACCTCCCCAGTTTGTTTTTGTCAACTTTTTTTTTCTTTTTTTATCTCAGATACCAGATTTTGTTTTTTTCCCACTCCAATACTTAATTTTTCCTTCCCACTCCGAGTGTGCTTTTTGATTTTGTCTATCGGCAGAATACAACGACCACTTTTATTATTTTGAGGGGTGAACGAGTCCTACTAACATCTGTTTACTTTTAATTTGTTTTTGTTGCTTTCTTTCGTTTTGATTTTGGATTCATTCCCTCCTCAAACATATTCATTATTTTATATTTTTGCAAAAAAAAAAAAAAAAAAAAAAAAAACGAAAAGAGACATTTTTGAACAATTATATAATTTTTACATCATGGGGAGTTTTGTAGGCCCCTTATGAATATGTGGTATTGTGGTACGTGTAGGATTGAGAACTTTTGGACAAGTTCTTGTGGTGATTGAGAAAATTATATTGAATGAATGGGTCGTGATTATGATTATCTCGGACTAGGATAGTCAGTGAAAAACCAGCCTTTCTCCACTTCCCCGTCGGACTTGTGCCACAATTTTTTGTATATATTACAAAGTATATATATCCATTTCCTATCCTCGTGGGAAATCAACATAATGCTTGATAGACTCTTTTAGCAATAACTATTAACACATCAACAGTTGACCTAGACAAGCAGAAGCCATATTGATTGCCTGAAAAAAAAAATTCTATGATGTAAGACGCTTAACCAATTCACACAAATTATCACTTTTGTAAAAAACGTGTATTCTACAGACATTGCAGAGTAGCAATTCAATGCTTTCCTATATCGAGCCTTTTTAAGGAAAAAACAAGACATATTTAACCGTATTTAAATCCTAAATATATAAATAATGTAAAAAATTTCATTTTGCACCAAATTTGACATGAAAGCATATGGAATCCTCCATACTTGCCTGTCACCCCCTCCGGGAAGATGTACTCTTCTCCAAATTAACCTTTAACCAACCATTACTTCACTTTTCCACACTCAATTTCCCATTGGTTAAAAGGACACTAAAATGTAGCAATTTGAGACAAATCCTTTTCACCCGTGCAGCTGTCTGGAGCCTATTTGAAAACCCAAAAATCTATATAAAAAAAAAGAATCGCTCGACAATTCAAGTCAGTCAGACACTGAGTGTCGAGAGATGCCAGCAGACTCCACGCATGCCAACACACTGACTCAATAACCACTACCAACCTCTCATCAACTCAACACAACTCGCACTACTATTGCCACGTGAAGAAACTTAACTTACAATTTACTAAAAAAGTGACATTATCACTAAAAAATAGTAATTGTACATTTAATCAACTTTAGCATATCAGTCAAAGGCACACAACTCTTCATAACTTGAATCAACACTTACAGCTGTCTCACACATACACACTATTATTTGAATTCACAAAATTGGCATTTTACCTTACAGAAATCAAACTGTTTTAATTTCACAAACTTAAACCATCAACATTCATTCACCAAATCTGTTCATGGACACTCTTTGCAATCTTATCTCACTTACTACATTTAACAAGCAACCTACCATCACTTTGTGTATGTCAAATATATATATATAAATTCATGTTATTATTGAAATCTATAACTACGTTGTTTTTTCCTTGATTTCATCAAGTTGTATTGTCTTCATATGTTCGTTTAATTTATTTGTTGTGGATAAATGCATAATGTACATGCACATTTTAGGCCTTCACACAATTTCACCTTCTGACACATCTTACTTAGCATAAATTCCGCAACAAGCATTTTAAGCTTTCTTTTGTAACAAAGTTTTACTGATTATAACATTAACTTTGAACTTTACTCTCTGTGAGTGGATAGATACATAAAGTTTTTTGTAGCTAAGTCTTTAACTTTAAAAAAAATCATCAATATATTAATGCGGTTACAGACTCAGAAACTGCTGGTATTTCATTTTAAATTTAAAAACTCATATCTTAAAACCATCTTTAATTTCTATTGATTATTGTATGTTAAAAATAGTTCTATTTAATTAAAAAAAAATTAAATAAACCCATTTCAACTCAAATATTTCCAGGTGTTGGTTAGATCCAGTAACAGGACACAAAGAGTTGTGAGTTCAATACCTGGTTAAGGCGGTGGAGAACTTGGAGCGGTGAATTAACAGGAGATAACTGACATCCATTAGAACGAGAACAGTCTACACTAGTGATCGAAATAAAAGGTTCAGTTCAACATTTCAAACACCTGAAGAAGGCCTGGGCGTACAACGGCTAAAACATTGTGATAAATAGTCCGAATAATGTAAATAGTGTACGTAATACATCATCTCAGAAATATAGACAGATACCTTTCTCAGTTTCAGACTAATTCTCTAACTGGGCCAAGGGCACTAATTCACTTCAGTTATCCGCTAATTGTGCCAACTCACCTCAGTTATCTGCTCTCAACGTAAGAGATTCTATCTAAACCCCTACTATTCAATACTTCAAACACATCCTGCTCGATGAATCAAATACACATTATTACTAAATCAAAGAACGTTTAATTTACACAGTAAGTCACTTATACACACTTATAAACTTTATATGAAGTAATTGCACATGTTCTACACTATATACAAACCATTAAAAAGGACCTTTACTTTCTAATAATCTCATTTAAATTGTTTTATAAAATGATGTGTTTATTAAAAAATATTTGTTTATTATTCATTGTTTCTCAATACTCAAATTATTTTATTAAAATCTGGGTTGGTGAATCATTCTTCACATATAGTGATTTTCCAAGCGTAGCTTGGATGTGGCACAAGGCTGAAAGTGTAGAAGTCAAGTGACTTACCTGCCAACATGGCTGCCTCCTTCTATTTTCTTGTAAAAGGCAAGCCAGCTGATTTTACCTTATTTTATAGGAGAGCGCCTAATACACCAGTTGGGATGGTCCATTTTGCTAGAATGGACCTTCCCAATACATTTGCATGAGGGGTCTTTATTCAGCTATATATTTCTCCATAAATGACTCAAGTCAGTTTTGGCTTTGGCTACATTTGCCTACTTGTGTGCTAAACCGCTGGCAAACTAGCTAATATTCAACAGAAAGTAGGGGGAACCCAGTGAGGATTGAACTCACGGATCAGTCGTAATTGTTCTAGCTAGGCAAGCTTGCTAACCATTACACCAAGTTGCCCCTCATGTATATGTATATATGAAAAAATATTACCTGGTTCTGGTCAGGTGAACAAGGGGTTTCAAAATAAATTTTGAGATCAAAAATAAGTTTTGTGATTTGGTAAAATTTTAGGAAGTGTGTCGAGTAGATAAGTTTTTAGTACTCTTTAACAAAACATGTTAAAAATCAAAATACAAACAAGTGAAACATTTCTTTTGTTTCAATTCATTTTTTGTCCCTGACAAAACAAATCTTTTGGCTTAGAAGTAAATAAAAGTAATGGCTACCATGTTCAAGTTTTTCCAAATTTTTTATAAACTATCCAAGAAAAAGTGATGACATAGACGAGAACTTACAATACCTCAAAGAAACAAGACCGTGATGAAGTAGGTAAACCACAATTCTCCCAAGATCTTTAAGTCTTTGGTAAACCATCCTAGAAGCATGTGGTTGAACATCCCCAGTTTCCAGAAAACTTTTCTATTGATCAAAGAAATTTTTTTCCTTCAAAGAATCATATATATTATAGATAATCCCATGAAATATATAATACTAATACAATGGAGTTGTAAATAGTCTTTTGATATGCACATGAAATAAGATTTAGCGGAAAGGTCTGCAACAAATGAAAATACTTTGCCTGCACTTTTATGGAATAAATACTCTATATGATATTATAAATATATGTTTAGTAAAAAGTTGTTTAAATTTTTTTTTTTTTTTTTTGTCAGAATCAATATCAATTTTTTCTCACTCAATGAGATTTAGTTAGTTCTGTTATAGCAATATTAATAATGTTGGTTATGATGATGATTGTAAGCACTTGTAAATGCAGAGAACAAAAGGGATCCATCAGCGATTTGAATAAAAGAGTTCTTAAGTTTACCATGGCTAACGTTGTCTTTGTACAGGATTCAACTTTTCAACAGCCAGTCTCATATAATTTATCTTTCCACCATAAGACCAGCAGAACAAGTTCTAATTTTAATAATTCGAGAGATATGATATCATCACTAATTATTGTAGAAAATATTGAATTTTATGAGAAACATGGAGTGTAGAAATTGTTTATTGAATAAATTTCTAAAGACCTTGCATTTCCTTAACTTACATAATTTTTATTATTCTAACAATAGAAGTTCATTGTGGAAAATAGAATCGGAAAACTAACATGTATTTTATATTTACCCATTATCTTTATAATTGCAATTTATTTTAATAGTATAAAATTATAACTTTTTCACAAGCAATCACTTTGTAATTTATATTATTAGTTTTGCATGTTTCCCTCCGATTTTCTGTTAATTTTTGCCCATTTTTATTTGTTCTATCCATGTTTTCTTACTTTGTTTCTTCTTCCCTTCTTTGATATTCTGTTAATTTTTCCCATTTTTATTGGTTCTATCTATGTTTTCTTACTTTGTTTCTTCTTCGCTTCTTTGATTTTCGGCTAATTTTTGCCGAATTTTATTTGTTCTATCCATGTTTTGTTAGTTTGTTTCATGTTCCCTTCCTTGATTTTCTGTTAATTTTTGCCCATTTTTATTGGTTCTATCCATGTTTTCTTACTTTGTTTCATGTTTCCTTCTTTGATTTTGTATTAATTTTTGCCCATTTTTATTAGTCCTATCCATGTTTTGTTAGTTTGTTTCATGTTTCCTTCTTTGATTTTCTGTTAATTTTTGCCCATTTTTATTTGTTCTATCCATGTTTTGTTAGTTTGTTTCATGTTTCCTTCTTTGATTTTGTATTAATTTTTGCCCATTTTTATTAGTCCTATCCATGTTTTGTTAGTTTGTTTCATGTTTCCTTCTTTGATTTTGTATTAATTTTTGCCCATTTTTATTAGTCCTATCCATGTTTTGTTAGTTTGTTTCATGTTTCCTTCTTTGATTTTCTGTTAATTTTTGCCCATTTTTATTTGTTCTATCCATGTTTTGTTAGTTTGTTTCATGTTCCCTTCCTTGATTTTCTGTTAATTTTTGCCCATTTTTATTGGTTCTATCCATGTTTTGTTAGTTTGTTTCATGTTTCCTTCTTTGATTTTCTGTTAATTTTTGCCCATTTTTATTGGTTCTATCCATGTTTTCTTACTTTGTTTCATGTTTCCTTCTTTGATTTTGTATTAATTTTTGCCCATTTTTATTAGTCCTATCCATGTTTTGTTAGTTTGTTTCATGTTCCCTTCCTTGATTTTCTGTTAATTTTTGCCCATTTTTATTGGTTCTATCCATGTTTTGTTAGTTTGTTTCATGTTTCCTTCTTTGATTTTGTATTAATTTTTGCCCATTTTTATTAGTCCTATCCATGTTTTGTTAGTTTGTTTCATGTTTCCTTCTTTGATTTTCTGTTAATTTTTGCCCATTTTTATTTGTTCTATCCATGTTTTGTTAGTTTGTTTCATGTTCCCTTCCTTGATTTTCTGTTAATTTTTGCCCATTTTTATTGGTTCTATCCATGTTTTGTTAGTTTGTTTCATGTTTCCTTCTTTGATTTTGTATTAATTTTTGCCCATTTTTATTAGTCCTATCCATGTTTTGTTAGTTTGTTTCATGTTTCCTTCTTTGATTTTCTGTTAATTTTTGCCCATTTTTATTTGTTCTATCCATGTTTTGTTAGTTTGTTTCATGTTTCCTTCTTTGATTTTGTATTAATTTTTGCCCATTTTTATTAGTCCTATCCATGTTTTGTTAGTTTGTTTCATGTTTCCTTCTTTGATTTTCTGTTAATTTTTGCCCATTTTTATTTGTTCTATCCATGTTTTGTTAGTTTGTTTCATGTTCCCTTCCTTGATTTTCTGTTAATTTTTGCCCATTTTTATTGGTTCTATCCATGTTTTGTTAGTTTGTTTCATGTTTCCTTCTTTGATTTTGTATTAATTTTTGCCCATTTTTATTAGTCCTATCCATGTTTTGTTAGTTTGTTTCATGTTTCCTTCTTTGATTTTCTGTTAATTTTTGCCCATTTTTATTTGTTCTATCCATGTTTTGTTAGTTTGTTTCATGTTCCCTTCCTTGATTTTCTGTTAATTTTTGCCCATTTTTATTGGTTCTATCCATGTTTTGTTAGTTTGTTTCATGTTTCCTTCTTTGATTTTCTGTTAATTTTTGCCCATTTTTATTAGTCCTATCCATGTTTTGTTAGTTTGTTTCATGTTTCCTTCTTTGATTTTCTGTTAATTTTTGCCCATTTTTATTTGTTCTATCCATGTTTTGTTAGTTTGTTTCATGTTCCCTTCCTTGATTTTCTGTTAATTTTTGCCCATTTTTATTGGTTCTATCCATGTTTTGTTAGTTTGTTTCATGTTTCCTTCTTTGATTTTGTATTAATTTTTGCCCATTTTTATTAGTCCTATCCATGTTTTGTTAGTTTGTTTCATGTTTCCTTCTTTGATTTTCTGTTAATTTTTGCCCATTTTTATTTGTTCTATCCATGTTTTGTTAGTTTGTTTCATGTTCCCTTCCTTGATTTTCTGTTAATTTTTGCCCATTTTTATTGGTTCTATCCATGTTTTGTTAGTTTGTTTCATGTTTCCTTCTTTGATTTTGTATTAATTTTTGCCCATTTTTATTAGTCCTATCCATGTTTTGTTAGTTTGTTTCATGTTTCCTTCTTTGATTTTCTGTTAATTTTTGCCCATTTTTATTGGTTCTATCCATGTTTTGTTAGTTTGTTTCATGTTTCCTTCTTTGATTTTGTATTAATTTTTGCCCATTTTTATTAGTCCTATCCATGTTTTGTTAGTTTGTTTCATGTTCCCTTCCTTGATTTTCTGTTAATTTTTGCCCATTTTTATTGGTTCTATCCATGTTTTGTTAGTTTGTTTCATGTTTCCTTCTTTGATTTTGTATTAATTTTTGCCCATTTTTATTAGTCCTATCCATGTTTTGTTAGTTTGTTTCATGTTTCCTTCTTTGATTTTCTGTTAATTTTTGCCCATTTTTATTTGTTCTATCCATGTTTTGTTAGTTTGTTTCATGTTCCCTTCCTTGATTTTCTGTTAATTTTTGCCCATTTTTATTGGTTCTATCCATGTTTTGTTAGTTTGTTTCATGTTTCCTTCTTTGATTTTGTATTAATTTTTGCCCATTTTTATTAGTCCTATCCATGTTTTGTTAGTTTGTTTCATGTTTCCTTCTTTGATTTTCTGTTAATTTTTGCCCATTTTTATTTGTTCTATCCATGTTTTGTTAGTTTGTTTCATGTTCCCTTCCTTGATTTTCTGTTAATTTTTGCCCATTTTTATTGGTTCTATCCATGTTTTGTTAGTTTGTTTCATGTTTCCTTCTTTGATTTTCTGTTAATTTTTGCCCATTTTTATTGGTTCTATCCATGTTTTGTTAGTTTGTTTCATGTTTCCTTCTTTGATTTTCTGTTAATTTTTGCCCATTTTTATTGGTTCTATCCATGTTTTCTTACTTTGTTTCATGTTTCCTTCTTTGATTTTGTATTAATTTTTGCCCATTTTTATTAGTCCTATCCATGTTTTGTTAGTTTGTTTCATGTTCCCTTCCTTGATTTTCTGTTAATTTTTGCCCATTTTTATTAGTCCTATCCATGTTTTGTTAGTTTGTTTCATGTTTCCTTCTTTGATTTTCTGTTAATTTTTGCCCATTTTTATTTGTTCTATCCATGTTTTGTTAGTTTGTTTCATGTTCCCTTCCTTGATTTTCTGTTAATTTTTGCCCATTTTTATTGGTTCTATCCATGTTTTCTTACTTTGTTACATGTTTCCTTCTTTGATTTTCTGTTAATTTTTGCCCATTTTTATTTGTTCTATCCATGTTTTGTTAGTTTGTTTCATGTTCCCTTCCTTGATTTTCTGTTAATTTTTGCCCATTTTTATTGGTTCTATCCATGTTTTGTTAGTTTGTTTCATGTTTCCTTCTTTGATTTTCTGTTAATTTTTGCCCATTTTTATTGGTTCTATCCATGTTTTGTTAGTTTGTTTCATGTTTCCTTCTTTGATTTTCTGTTAATTTTTGCCCATTTTTATTGGTTCTATCCATGTTTTCTTACTTTGTTTCATCTTTCCTTCTTTGATTTTGTATTAATTTTTGCCCATTTTTATTGGTTCTATCCATGTTTTCTTACTTTGTTTCATGTTTCCTTCTTTGATTTTCTGTTAATTTTTGCCCATTTTTATTGGTTCTATCCATGTTTTGTTAGTTTGTTTCATGTTCCCTTCCTTGATTTTCTGTTAATTTTTGCCCATTTTTATTGGTTCTATCCATGTTTTGTTAGTTTGTTTCATGTTTCCTTCTTTGATTTTCTGTTAATTTTTGCCCATTTTTATTTGTTCTATCCATGTTTTGTTAGTTTGTTTCATGTTTCCTTCTTTGATTTTCTGTTAATTTTTGCCCATTTTTATTGGTTCTATCCATGTTTTCTTACTTTGTTTCATGTTTCCTTCTTTGATTTTCTGTTAATTTTTGCCCATTTTTATTTGTTCTATCCATGTTTTGTTAGTTTGTTTCATGTTCCCTTCCTTGATTTTCTGTTAATTTTTGCCCATTTTTATTGGTTCTATCCATGTTTTGTTAGTTTGTTTCATGTTTCCTTCTTTGATTTTCTGTTAATTTTTGCCCATTTTTATTGGTTCTATCCATGTTTTGTTAGTTTGTTTCATGTTTCCTTCTTTGATTTTCTGTTAATTTTTGCCCATTTTTATTGGTTCTATCCATGTTTTCTTACTTTGTTTCATGTTTCCTTCTTTGATTTTCTGTTAATTTTTGCCCATTTTTATTAGTCCTATCCATGTTTTGTTAGTTTGTTTCATGTTCCCTTCCTTGATTTTCTGTTAATTTTTGCCCATTTTTATTAGTCCTATCCATGTTTTGTTAGTTTGTTTCATGTTCCCTTCCTTGATTTTCTGTTAATTTTTGCCCATTTTTATTAGTCCTATCCATGTTTTGTTAGTTTGTTTCATGTTCCCTTCCTTGATTTTCTGTTAATTTTTGCCCATTTTTATTGGTTCTATCCATGTTTTGTTAGTTTGTTTCATGTTCCCTTCCTTGATTTTCTGTTAATTTTTGCCCATTTTTATTGGTTCTATCCATGTTTTGTTAGTTTGTTTCATGTTTCCTTCTTTGATTTTCTGTTAATTTTTGCCCATTTTTATTTGTTCTATCCATGTTTTGTTAGTTTGTTTCATGTTTCCTTCTTTGATTTTCTGTTAATTTTTGCCCATTTTTATTGGTTCTATCCATGTTTTGTTAGTTTGTTTCATGTTTCCTTCTTTGATTTTCTGTTAATTTTTGCCCATTTTTATTTGTTCTATCCATGTTTTGTTAGTTTGTTTCATGTTTCCTTCTTTGATTTTGTATTAATTTTTGCCCATTTTTATTAGTCCTATCCATGTTTTGTTAGTTTGTTTCATGTTCCCTTCCTTGATTTTCTGTTAATTTTTGCCCATTTTTATTAGTCCTATCCATGTTTTGTTAGTTTGTTTCATGTTTCCTTCTTTGATTTTCTGTTAATTTTTGCCCATTTTTATTTGTTCTATCCATGTTTTGTTAGTTTGTTTCATGTTCCCTTCCTTGATTTTCTGTTAATTTTTGCCCATTTTTATTGGTTCTATCCATGTTTTGTTAGTTTGTTTCATGTTCCCTTCCTTGATTTTCTGTTAATTTTTGCCCATTTTTATTGGTTCTATCCATGTTTTGTTAGTTTGTTTCATGTTTCCTTCTTTGATTTTCTGTTAATTTTTGCCCATTTTTATTTGTTCTATCCATGTTTTGTTAGTTTGTTTCATGTTTCCTTCTTTGATTTTCTGTTAATTTTTGCCCATTTTTATTGGTTCTATCCATGTTTTGTTTGTTTGTTTCATGTTTCCTTCTTTGATTTTCTGTTAATTTTTGCCCATTTTTATTTGTTCTATCCATGTTTTCTTACTTTGTTTCATGTTTCCTTCTTTGATTTTGTATTAATTTTTGCCCATTTTTATTAGTCCTATCCATGTTTTGTTAGTTTGTTTCATGTTCCCTTCCTTGATTTTCTGTTAATTTTTGCCCATTTTTATTAGTCCTATCCATGTTTTGTTAGTTTGTTTCATGTTTCCTTCTTTGATTTTCTGTTAATTTTTGCCCATTTTTATTAGTCCTATCCATGTTTTGTTAGTTTGTTTCATGTTTCCTTCTTTGATTTTCTGTTAATTTTTGCCCATTTTTATTAGTCCTATCCATGTTTTGTTAGTTTGTTTCATGTTTCCTTCTTTGATTTTCTGTTAATTTTTGCCCATTTTTATTTGTTCTATCCATGTTTTGTTAGTTTGTTTCATGTTCCCTTCCTTGATTTTCTGTTAATTTTTGCCCATTTTTATTGGTTCTATCCATGTTTTGTTAGTTTGTTTCATGTTCCCTTCCTTGATTTTCTGTTAATTTTTGCCCATTTTTATTGGTTCTATCCATGTTTTGTTAGTTTGTTTCATGTTCCCTTCCTTGATTTTCTGTTAATTTTTGCCCATTTTTATTAGTCCTATCCATGTTTTGTTAGTTTGTTTCATGTTTCCTTCTTTGATTTTCTGTTAATTTTTGCCCATTTTTATTTGTTCTATCCATGTTTTGTTAGTTTGTTTCATGTTCCCTTCCTTGATTTTCTGTTAATTTTTGCCCATTTTTATTGGTTCTATCCATGTTTTGTTAGTTTGTTTCATGTTCCCTTCCTTGATTTTCTGTTAATTTTTGCCCATTTTTATTAGTCCTATCCATGTTTTGTTAGTTTGTTTCATGTTCCCTTCCTTGATTTTCTGTTAATTTTTGCCCATTTTTATTGGTTCTATCCATGTTTTGTTAGTTTGTTTCATGTTCCCTTCCTTGATTTTCTGTTAATTTTTGCCCATTTTTATTAGTCCTATCCATGTTTTGTTAGTTTGTTTCATGTTCCCTTCCTTGATTTTCTGTTAATTTTTGCCCATTTTTATTAGTCCTATCCATGTTTTGTTAGTTTGTTTCATGTTTCCTTCTTTGATTTTCTGTTAATTTTTGCCCATTTTTATTAGTCCTATCCATGTTTTGTTAGTTTGTTTCATGTTTCCTTCTTTGATTTTCTGTTAATTTTTGCCCATTTTTATTAGTCCTATCCATGTTTTGTTAGTTTGTTTCATGTTTTCTTCTTTGATTTTCTGTTAATTTTTGCCCATTTTTATTTGTCCTATCCATGTTTTTTAAGTTTGTTTCATGTTCCTTTCCTTGATATTCTGTAAATTTTTGCCCGTTTTTATTGGTCCTATCTATGTTTTCTTACTTTGTTTCATGTTTCCTTCTTTGATTTTCTGTTAATTTTTGCCCATTTTTATTTGTTCTATCCATGTTTTGTTAGGTGTTTCATGTTCCCTTACTTGATTTTCTGTTAATTTTTGGCCATTTTTATTGGTTCTATGTTTTCTTACTTTGTTTCTTCTTCCCTTCTTTGATTTTCTGTTAATTTTTGCCCATATTTATCGGTTCTAACCATGTTTTCTTACCTACTTTCTTCTTCCCTTCTTTGATTTTCTATTAATTTTTGCCCATTTTTATTTGTTCTATCCATGTTTTGTTAGTTTGTTTCATGTTCCCTTCCTTGATTTTCTGTTAATTTTTGCCCATTTTTATTGGTTCTATCCATGTTTTCTTACTTTGTTTCATGTTTCCTTCTTTGATTTTCTATTAATTTTTGCCCATTTTTATTTGTTCTATCCATGTTTTATTAGTTTGTTTCATATTCCCTTACTTGATTTTCTGTTAATTTTTGCCCATTTTTATTGGTTCTATGTTTTCTTACTTTGTTTCTTCTTCCCTTCTTTGATTTTCTATTAATTTTTGCCCATTTTTATTGGTTCTATCTATGTTTTCTTACTTTGTTTCTTGTTCCCTTCCTTGATTTTCTGTTAATTTTTGCCCATTTTTGTTGGTTCTATCTATGTTTTCTTACTTTGTTTCTTGTTCCCTTCCTTGATTTTCTGTTAATTTTTGCCCATTTTTGTTGGTTCTATCTATGTTTTCTTACTTTGTTTCATGTTCCCTTCCTTGATTTTCTATTATTTTTGCCCATTTATATTTGTTCTATCCATGTTTTCTTACTTTGTTTCTTCTTCCCTTCTTTGATTTTCTGTTAATTTTTGCCCATATTTATCGGTTCTAACCATGTTTTCTTATCTTGTTTCTTCTTCCCTTCTTTGATTTTCGGCTAATTTTTGCCCATTTTTATTTGTTCTATCCATGTTTTATTAGTTTGTTTCATGTTCCCTTCCTTGATTTTCTGTTAATTTTTGCCCATTTTTATTGGTTCTATGCATGTTTTATTAGTTTGTTTCATGTTCCCTTCCTTGATTTTCTGTTAATTTTTGCCCATTTTTATTTGTTCTATCCATGTTTTATTAGTTTGTTTCATGTCCCCTTCCTTGATTTTCTATTAATTTTTGCCCATTTTTATTGGTACTATCTATGTTTTCTTACTTTGTTTCATGTTTCCTTCCTTGATTTTCTATTAATTTTTGCCCATTTTTATTTGTTCTATCAATCTTTTATTAGTTTGTTTCATGTCCCCTTCCTTGATTTTCTATTAATTTTTGCCCATTTTTATTGGTACTATCTATGTTTTCTTACTTTGTTTCATGTTTCCTTCCTTGATTTTCTATTAATTTTTGCCCATTTTTATTGGTTCTATCTATGTTTTATTAGTTTGTTTCATGTCCCCTTCCTTGATTTTCTATTAATTTTTGCCCATTTTTATTGGTACTATCTATGTTTTCTTACTTTGTTTCATGTTTCCTTCTTTGATTTTCTATTAATTTTTGCCCATTTTTATTTGTTCTATCCATGTTTTGTTACTTTGTTTCATGTTTTCTTCTTTGATTTCTGTTAATTTTTGCCGATTTTTATTGATTCTATCTATTTTTCTTACTTTGTTTCTTCTTCCCTTCTTTGATTTTCTGTTAATTTTTGCCCATTTTTATTTGTTCTATCCATGTTTTCTTTCTTTGTTTCTTGTTCCCTACTTTGATTTTCGTTTACTTTTCATATTGTTTTTAAAGATCTATATATTTTCCAGTTTTTTTTCTGCCATGGCTCCACCACCTTTTTGTTTCTTTTTATTTTAGACCATTAGAACTGGAAATTTTTCCAATGATTCGTTAATTTTTCTTATATTTTGGTAATTTTCTGCATATTGGCATTTTTGATATTACAGTATTTTTTTTAAGGATCTTTAGAATTTCTGATTTTTTTTTTTTAATTTTTTGCTAATTTTTTACATTTCCTTCTGTTTTCTTAGTTTTCCTCATGTTTTATTAATTTTTCCATGCTTTCCCTATCTTTGGCCTTCTGTAAAAGTATATTATTTTTGTTTTTACGTTAAATAATTGAAAATTCACAAAAGAACTACTTGAAATATCTCTTTATATTTCTGAGATGAGGTATTATGTACACTATTTACATTATTCGGACTATTGTCCTCATCTTTGTCACCATATTTATTACAACGTTTCGTCCATTGTACACGCAAGCCTTCTTCAGGTGGTTGGAATGTCGAACTGAATCCTTTATTTCGTGTTCTGGGGTAGACTGTTCTAGTTCCACGTGCCATGTTTAATGGATGTCAGTTATCAGTTATCTCCTGTTAATTCCCCTCTCCAAGTTCTCCACTGCTTTAACTAGATATTGAACTCACACTCTTTGGGTCCTGTCACTCGATCTAACTAACGCCTTTATCCACTGTGCCATGAGTCCTTGGCACATGGAAGTTGAACAGTCTACCATACTGAATGAAATAATGGGTTCAGTTTGACATTCCAACCACCTGCAAAGGCCGGCGTGTACAATGGCTGAAACATTGTAATAAATATGGCAACAAAGACAATAATCAAAATAATGTAATAGTATATTTGAAATATTTTCTTTTTTCTTAAGGGTTTCTATCAAATGTAGTCTATCAAAGAATATTTTATGTTTAAAACAGTTTTTAAATAATGGAGGTAAGTAATATCACCAGATAATGGAAGAAATTCTCCCATTTGTATTCCCCCCATTATTGGCATTATTATTGTTATAGACAAGCGTATGGTTGCAAGAAAGAAATACGACAACAGCAGAAATAGATTTATGTGGTTTATTTCAACAGGAACGTGAGGGTTTGGGACAGCTACCTTGTGGTATAGTTCATAAGCCGGCTTCGGATCTAGGTCGATCTCTCATAGTAATTCACACATGTTGACGGTGGTTGATGTTCCCCTGCTGACAGCTGCTGACAGCTGCTGACCGCTCGGTCTGACCGTGAACAGGTTTGTTCGGTGGCCACCTGTTGACTGCCTGTTGAACTTCCGTGTGACCCCTTTTATAGCGTTTTCATGGCTTAACATGCTCGAAAAACGAAGCGAGTATAATTAGGAGGGAAGCATTTTTATTGGACGAAAAATAGAACACTTTAAATATTATTTTATTTTTCGACCGGAACTCGTGTGTCGGGAACATTTGTAAACGAAGATAATGGTCATTTTGTGACGGGGCTTTGTCCCGTTCACATCCGGCTCTCGCTCTTGAGTATTTGGCTGTAAATCAGCCGAGATATGTCTTATTTTATTTTATAACATTATATTCATGATTTAATGAAACCTTATTTCACAGACGGAATGGAATGACTAAAAGGAATGGAAATTTATGCTTTATTCTCAGAGAAACTTTTATACTGCTAAATCATACACAGAATTATATGAGATAACAATATATATTTTTATATATCAAGAACGGTAATAGGGAAATGTATGACAAAGAAAAAAAGTTTACTTGTGATGCATTTCATCCTTCAGGACTTAATCAAACTAATTTTATTATGTTGGTAGGACTATACATGCACACATCAGAGGAGTGCTGGGAATTTTAGAATGTTTTTTTCAGCTGAATTATTTTAGAGACTTTTTCTTTTTCTTTCTATAACTTTTGTAAGTAGGTATTCACACTGTGATATTTGAAGATCTGACAGGAATGGTGAAATGTTCTAAGAGCCCGGAGTGAAAATTTACTGTAGCTGACCTTGTGATTAAGGCTCTCTCTGGACATTTACATCATAGTGAATTATTTTCTCTTTTGATAATCATAGCTTTTTTTATGTCAAAGTTGTAGTCAGTCTTGTTACAGTGAGCAACCAATGTATTCCATGGTATTATTTTTTAAAACAAAACTTTTTGTAAATTTATTGTCTAGCACAAACAGTTTAATATTTGTTATCATCTTTGTGAAACTTTAATGACAATTTTTGTAACACTTAACCTCTAAGTTAAACTCACAAGCATCATTCACACACACATAGATATAGAGTTTAACATTAAACAAACAATACAAGATTTCAATCAAAAATCTACACCTATTACAATAGATATCATTTTAATCTACTTCTTACGATATAAATGAAAATTGTTATTCAATATAAATGCTTGTCTTTTCTCAGTATTGTTTTATGCCTTTCTGTTTATTTTCATTGTAGAATAATATAAATGTGTTGGGGATAATGTCTTGCACGAGCAGCCCAAATTTGGACACATCAATCCCTCTCTACAACACCAACAGACACCAGGGAAACAAACAAACTGATGAATGACCCCGACTACCTCGACCAGTACACACAAATAAAGTCACTTATTTTACATAGTTGACAAAAATAAGGACTACAAATTCCTTGTGGTTACTGGAGCAGCAGTCAGTCATTCCACTTGGACGTGGATTGAAACCCAAGCCTAGTCTCCCCAGACTACTATCTGCAAGCGGTACATGCATTCACCCCTACGGTACAAAAGATTTTACAATAAATATTAGGATGCGCCGAAATTTTGTGGACATTCATAAAAGCCGACGAGCAAACACCCATTCTTGGGGCAGCTTTTTTGACCCATTTCATCTTGTCAGTGTATATAAAACACAGAATACTTTCTGATACCAAAACTAATATCCATTCCATATCACAGGAATTCATATACAGCACATATCTACTGGCATGAGTGCAACAAACTCTGCCATCATACAGAATCCTTTGAAATTTTGAACAAATATAAGGATATTAGACAAGAAAATATTATAGCTGATGCACTGTCACATACAGATATAACAGCAATCACCTATGACATATTAAGTAATGATTTAATTTCTGATGAACAGAAATGTCATCAAATACCTCTTTAAGACTGAAACAATTTTCAGTTCCTTTCAATAATAAAAAAATCTTTATTGTAGCAGGTATTGATTGCCTAAATGAACCCGTGCATTTTTTTTTATTTACAGATGTTTAAGCAAACGAAAAGTAAACAAGAGAAACAACACGAAAAACTGTTTTTATAACAATAACAAACAATAATATTTATATATTTATGTATGTCAATGATATACAAGCATAATTAATAGGAGTTACTTCCCCTTGACTGGAATTAAAGTCTTTACTAAGGAAATATTTTTATCAGAGTTCATAAAAAGTTGAATGAACTTAGCGCTCAAAATGTTCACCATGAGAGAATTGAAAGAATTCTGTAAAGCTGAGAATATGTTGATAAACTTTTAGCTCCAGAAGAGTTGAAGGAGTAAATGTTCCGTAATGTTGAATTAGTTTCCGTTGCTTGTAGTTGAATATTCGTAATATGTTGGTGGTTGTAATGTTCTGTAATGTTCATAATGTTTGTAATTAAGTTTCTGTATGATTCAATACTGTGAATAAATAGTTTTCAGTAAGTTTCAGAAGAAGTTGGTGAGTGAGTGGTTGAGTTGAATGTTTTAACTTGAATTACAATGAAGTTATTTGAGGTTGAAGAACTTAAAATTCTAATTTTGTACTTCACTGCAGTAATGATACAAGTGTTGTGAACTAGTTTAGCAATTGCTAGCCATTCGTAAATTCTCACTGGCGAGGTTCACTCATACATTCAATTTATTTGTTTTCTAGTCACATGACAGGCTCCGAATAGCATTTCTAATTTTTGGCGAAAATGTATTTTCGTCAGGCCAGGAACTAGGTCGATGCTATTCGGGCGTAGTTGAGAATATGATTTCAATATTAACCAACCAATGAGAAGTGATAAAAATATCAAGGCTCTGTGATCCACTTTTTTCACAGATTTGCACAAAAATTGCCATTGAAAGAAAAGTGGTAGCAGGATGCTCAAACATTAACCAAACCTAGAACATATATTCTCCCGCCACACTGAGAAAACAAATATTTCAATACTTCTTAATCTTTCACACCCAAGCAAGCAATCCACTGTAAAAAATCATAAGTAAACATTTTGTTTGGCCAAACATGGCATCAGATATTAGAAATTGGGCATCAACATGCCTAGAATGCCAGAAGAATAAAATACATCATACAAAAACATCAATACGTACCTTCAGCAACCCAGATGCAAGATTCAAACATGCACATAGACAGCGTGGATCCCCTACCAAGCTGTCAAGGTTATTCATATATCTTAACTGTTGTTGGCTGATTTTCATGTTGGCCTACCATGATTACATTCAAAGACACATCATTAACTTCAGTCGCAAACGCTATTTTAAAAGAGTGAATATCTGTTTTCGAAGTACCCAATGTCATCACCACTGATCATGGCACACAATTCCAATCATCCCTTTTTTGAGAATCCAGCAACTTGCTGGGGACAAAGGATATTAAAAGAACTGCATTCCACCCATGTGCTAATAGATTATTGGGAAGATTTAGAACTTGTTATCTTGCCTAAGTGTCTGACTCACAAAAGAAAATGTTGTGCACACTTGTTTTGTAAATTGTGTATTCTGTGCCATTATTATTTCCATGTCACTTTATTATATGTTTTTTTATTTCAAATTTCACATCAGAGTAAGAGTCTTGTTCCTTTCCATTTGCGTTAATACTTGAAAAAGAATATTTTTCATTCTTTTTCTCCTATACTTTTATATAAGAAAATACTTCCAATGTCCTGGTTAGCTGTCATTTGTATATATGCTGATTCTTTCAATGGTTTGGTTGACTGTCATTTGATTGTAGGCAGAGGTTTCTGATATAGTTCTAGATTCTCATTCTGATGAACAAGAGTCACAAAAGCTTCCAAATTTTGTTCTTTTATTGTCTTCAGTACTTTTCTCAGTCACCATTGCGTCTTAATGGCTTTATAACCTTGCTTTGGGTGAAATGATTTTTTTAAACTATTCCAACAAATGGAAGATTTACAGTAATCTTCACCTACAAGCAACTTAACCTTATCACATCTTGGTTCACAGCAACCAAATGTCGACTGTCGTTATATTAATGCCAACTTTAAGGTGAATACCGGCAATGAAGTTACATGATGAGCACACTGCTATAACGGGATACTGGGAGTGAAAGAGGATGAGAAGACTTTAGAAGTAACCGAAAACCCAATCCTAAACAGGAAATAAGGAATAAACCTCTACTCCTGTTCAAAAGACCAGAGAGGATTGTGAACCGGGTGATAGGGGAACGTCTAATCTTATTGAAGGAATTCAGTAAATAGATAAAATAAAGAAGTATACAGTTGATCCTGATCAAAAGATTGGGTAAGATTGCAAATTACATATTTTTTTCTGAGGCCAACAGCTCCACGGTTTGCATGTTCATGCCTGGTAGGCAAAATAGATATGGGTTTTGCAGACTTTTAGTTTCAGTTTTCTGCCAAAAGTTCTCAGACCTAAGGGAATTGTACTGTTTTTCTGTCTATGCCTGATAGACATTGTGTTCATTTCCTACTACATATCTGTCATTTGAAAAGCAGACGCATCGTTAGTTAATAAAAGCCTCTGCTAGCTTTCCTAATTACATGAGTGGGGGCTCATTTGTGACACTATTACTGGGGCTTTGTTCCGTTCACATCCGGCTCTCGCTCTTGAGTATTTGCCTGTAAATGAGCCGAGATAATGCTTGCAGGAACTTGTGCCTTACAGGTGTTATGGACAAGCGTATGGTTGCAAGAAAGAAATACGACAACAGCAGAAATAGATTTACGTGATTTATTTCAACAGGAACGTGTGGGCTTGGGACAGCTACCTTGTGGTATAGTTCATAAGCCGGCTTCCGATCTGGGTTGATCTCACATAGTAGTTCTCACTGGTTGGTGTGGCGCTCCTCCTGCTGACGGCTGCTGATTGACCGTGACAGGTCTCTTCACTGGCCACCTGTTGACTGTTGTTGTACTTCCTTGTGTGACCCCTTTTATGGCGTTTTTTATGGCTTAACAGGCTCAAAAACAATGCGAGTATAATTAGGAGGGGAGCATTTTTATTGGTAAAAAAATAGAAACACTTATATTATATATAAACACAATATTATTTTCTTTTTCGACCGGAACTCGTGTGTTATGCATAGATGACGATAATGGTCATTTTGTGACGGGGCCTTGTCCTGTTCACATCCGGCTCTCGCTCTTAAGTATGTTAGTTTATTTGCCTGCAAATCAGCCGAGATATGTCTTATTTTATTTTATAACACAGGTTCCTCATTAAGACTGATACGATTCACTATTGTCAGCATAGATGGGCGACCAGTTATTATAATAGTTTTCATCAGATTCTCCAATAGCTCTGGCCTAGTCTTCTCATATTACCGAATCTTTCAGTTCTTCATATTTTTAGATACTAAATCAAGAGATTGGTAATTTAGTAACTACTTCAGGAGGCAATGCACTGATCCCAGCATAGGATTTCGTTTCTTCCAATGTGACTCGTCTTAAGCAGAATTAAGATTCAATAACAGTGAATCACCTGTTCACACAAGTTTCAATGAATTCAGGTGCCTTAATGCTAACTTGTTGCAGTTGTACTTCCAGAGACATTTTTTTAACTGCTTTAATAAACAATATGAGTTAAATATATCAATAAAAGGAAAGTGGAAGGTTAGTAGACACCAGATATATGTTGGAATCCTTCTACTCTGGTTTTGTTAAATGTCAAAATTCAGAGTGTCGGGATTCGATAGAATAACATAAAATATTGTTGCAGGACTGCTCGTAATTTGACTGTTTAGAATAACCCCACGACTTTCATTGAAAGAATAAAATCCAGTAGGAAAGATAATTTAGTATTACCAAATAACATTAATTTTATGTAACAACAAGAATACAAGAAGTTGGTTGAATGTATTGCATGAGTAATATCATTTTTTGGTTGTTAATAGAATTCTTGGATAGAATATAAACGTGCGTATGTATGTGAGAACGGTGAAATGTGTGTTTCTGTGTAAGAATCAGTATGATTATGCATGCGTAGTAGTAACATAGATAAAGGAGATAAGTAGAATTTAGTTATTACTGTGGACAGTGGCACCATAGTCTGAGGCAGTCGCTTTGTAGTTTGATCAGTGCTACTGAGTCAAGCGTTGCTTTTTGCGTGTGGACAGGAATAGGGTCTTGAATATCAGAAGCTAGAGTGACATGGACCTTGGTGACACTTGTGAGTTTGTTTTTCTTTTCTTTTTTTTTTTTCTTTTTTTTTTTTTTTTTTGAGGGCTGGACTTTGTGATTTTTATACCTTTTTACCTAAGAAATTGGCTCCAGAACTACTACGTCCGCACGATATTTTGACGGTATCTACCTAAATCATGATGACTAATAAAACAACCTCTCTGATTAGTATTCTATGGTTTTGTATTGTACGGTTTTATTGGTGTGTTTTAAGATGTGAGCACTTTCTTGTGTTATTGGTTTATAAATATTTTATTAGCATTTTAATGTTTATGTAGCTATTGTTGGCTGAAAATGCTTCTCATATTTAAAATTAATAGGTTTATAATTAAGTTTATAATTAACATAATAATTAGTTTTATTTTGTTAAATATGTTGCATTTTTTATTAGATATTTTAGTGGACATGACATATGTATGAACAAAGCGAAGGTTTGTGTGTAAAATTTACTTACTGATTACTTTTTTCGTTTTTTTTGTTTTGTTTTGTTTTGTGTGTGTGTGTGTGTGTGTGTGTGTGTGTGTGTGTGTGTGTGTGTGTGTGTCCACTGGTTTGTAGTTTTGTGTCGTTTCGTTGTTTTCGAAAAGGTTGTACTCAGTGTCGCTCTATATGTATATATTTTTTTATTTTTTATTACATTTAGCGTCGTGTTCTAGTGAATGAAATTGTAGTCAGATAAAGAAGTTGACTCCAGTTGTAGTCGGGTGAAGAGGCTGACTACAGTTGTAGTCGGGTGAAGAGGTTGACTCTAGTTGTAGTCGGGTGAAGAGGTTGACTCCAGTTGTAGTAAGGGGGAAGAGCTTGACTCAAGTTGTAGTCGGGTGAAGAGGTTGACTACAGTTGTAGTTGGGTGAAGAGGTTGACTATAGTTGTAGTCGGGTGAAGAGGTTGACTCCAGTTGTAGTCGGGTGAAGAGGTTGACTACACTTGTAGTCGGGTGAAAAGGTTGAATACAGTTGTAGTCGGGTGAAGAGGTTGACTCCAGTTGTAGTCGGGTGAAGAGCTTGAGTCTAGTTGTAGTTGGATGAAGAGGTTGACTCCAGTTGTAGTCGGGTGAAGAGGTCGACTCCAGTTGTAGTCGGGTGAAGAGGTTAACTACACTTGTGGTCGGGTGAAGAGCTTGACTCCAGTTGTAGTCGGGTGAAGAGCTTGAGTCTAGTTGTAGTTGGATGAAGAGGTTGACTACAGTTGTAGTCGGGTGAAGAGGTTAACTACAGTTGTAGTCGAGTGAAGAGGTTGACTACAGTTTTAGTCGGGTGAAGAGGTTGACTACAGTTGTAGTCGAGTGAAGAGCTTGACTTCAGTTGTAGTCGAGTGAAGAGGTTGACTCCAGTTGTAATTGGGTGAAGCAGTTGACTACAGTTGTAGTCGGGTGAAGAGCTTGACTCAAGTTGTAGTCGGGTGAAAAGGTTGACTCCAGTTGTAGTTGGGTGAAGAGGTTGACTACAGTTGTAGTCGGGTGAAGAGGTTGACTCCAGTTGTAGTCGGGTGAAGAGGTTGACTACAGTTGTAGTTGGGTGAAGAGGTTGACTATAGTTGTAGTCGGGTGAAGAGGTTGACTCCAGTTGTAGTCGGGTGAAGAGGTTGACTACAATTGTAGTCGGGTGAAGAGGTTGACTACACTTGTAGTCGGGTGAAAAGGTTGAATACAGTTGTAGTCGGGTGAAGAGGTTGACTCCAGTTGTAGTCGGGTGAAGAGCTTGAGTCTAGTTGTAGTTGGATGAAGAGGTTGACTCCAGTTGTAGTCGGGTGAAGAGGTCGACTCCAGTTGTAGTCGGGTGAAGAGGTTAACTACACTTGTGGTCGGGTGAAGAGCTTGACTCCAGTTGTAGTCGGGTGAAGAGCTTGAGTCTAGTTGTAGTTGGATGAAGAGGTTGACTACAGTTGTAGTCGGGTGAAGAGGTTAACTACAGTTGTAGTCGAGTGAAGAGGTTGACTACAGTTTTAGTCGGGTGAAGAGGTTGACTACAGTTGTAGTCGAGTGAAGAGCTTGACTTCAGTTGTAGTCGAGTGAAGAGGTTGACTCCAGTTGTAATTGGGTGAAGCAGTTGACTACAGTTGTAGTCGGGTGAAGAGCTTGACTCAAGTTGTAGTCGGGTGAAAAGGTTGACTCCAGTTGTAGTTGGGTGAAGAGGTTGACTACAGTTGTAGTCGGGTGAAGAGGTTGACTCCAGTTGTAGTCGGGTGAAGAGGTTGACTACACTTGTAGTCGGGTGAAGAGGTTGAATACAGTTGTAGTTGGGTGAAGAGGTTGACTACAGTTGTAGTCGGGTGAAGAGGTTGACTACAGTTGTAGTCGGGTGAAGAGGTTGACTACAGTTGTAGTCGGGTGAAGAGGTTGACTACACTTATAGTCGGGTGAAGAGGTTGAATACAGTTGTAGTTGGGTGAAGAGGTTGACTACAGTTGTAGTCGGGTGAAGAGGTTGACTACAGTTGTAGTCGGGTGAAGAGGTTGACTCCAGTTGTAGTTGGGTGAAGCAGTTGACTACAGTTGTAGTCGGGTGAAGAGGTTGACTGCAGTTGTAGTCGGGTGAAGAGGTTGACTCCAGTTGTAGTTGGGTGAAGAGGTTGACTACAGTTGTAGTTGGGTGAAGCGGTTGACTCCAGTTGTAGTCGGGTGAAGAGCTTGACTCCAGTTGTAGTCGGGTGAAGAGCTTGACTCTAGTTGTAGTTGGATCAAGAGGTTGACTACAGTTGTAGTCGGGTGAAGCGGTTGACTCCAGTTGTAGTCGGGTGAAGAGGT
Source organism: Acanthosepion lycidas (assembly GCA_963932145.1). Classification (NCBI taxonomy): domain Eukaryota; kingdom Metazoa; phylum Mollusca; class Cephalopoda; order Sepiida; family Sepiidae; genus Acanthosepion; species Acanthosepion lycidas. The sequence continues at coordinate 36,422,170 of OZ010574.1, forward strand.
TGACAACAGTTGTAGTCGGGTGAAGAGGTTGACTCCAGTTGTAGTCGGGTGAAGAGGTTGACTACAGTTGTAGTCGGGTGAAGAGGTTGAATACAGTTGTAGTCGGGTGAAGAGGTTGACTCCTGTTGTAGTCGGGTGAAGAGGTCGACTACAGTTGTAGTCGTGTGAAGAGGTTGACTACACTTGTAGTCGGGTGAAGAGGTTGACAACAGTTGTAGTCGGGTGAAGAGGTTGACTCCAGTTGTAGTCGGGTGAAGAGGTTGACTACAGTTGTAGTCGGGTGAAGAGGTTGACTCCAGTTGTAGTCGGGTGAAGAGGTTGACTACAGTTGTAGTCGGGTGAAGAGCTTGACTCCAGTTGTAGTCGGGTGAAGAGGTTGAATACAGTTGTAGTCGGGTGAAGAGGTTGACTCCTGTTGTAGTCGGGTGAAGAGGTTGACAACAGTTGTAGTCGGGTGAAGAGGTTGACTCCAGTTGTAGTTGGGTGAAGAGGTCGACTACAGTTGTAGTCGGGTGAAGAGGTCGACTACAGTTGTAGTCGGGTGAAGAGGTTGACTACACTTGTAGTCGGGTGAAGAGGTTGAATACAGTTGTAGTTGGGTGAAGAGGTTGACTACAGTTGTAGTCGGTTGAAGAGGTTGACTCCAGTTGTAGTCGGGTGAAGAGGTTGACTACACTTGTAGTCGGGTGAAGAGGTTGAATACAGTTGTAGTCGGGTGAAGAGGTTGACTCCAGTTGTAGTCGGGTGAAGAGGTTGACAACAGTTGTAGTCGGGTGAAGAGGTTGACTCCAGTTGTAGTTGGGTGAAGCAGTTGACTACAGTTGTAGTCGGGTGAAGAGGTTGACTACAGTTGTAGTCGGGTGAAGAGGTTGACTACAGTTGTAGTTGGGTGAAGAGGTTGACTCCAGTTGTAGTTGGGTGAAGAGGTTGACTACAGTTGTAGTTGGGTGAAGCGGTTGACTCCAGTTGTAGTCGGGTGAAGAGCTTGACTCCAGTTGTAGTCGGGTGAAGAGCTTGACTCTAGTTGTAGTTGGATCAAGAGGTTGACTACAGTTGTAGTCGGGTGAAGCGGTTGACTCCAGTTGTAGTCGGGTGAAGAGGTTGACTCCAGTTGTAGTCGGTGAAGAGGTTGACTACAGTTGTAGTCGGGTGAAGAGGTTGACTACAGTTGTAGTCGGGTGAAGAGGTTGACTACAGTTGTAGTCGGGTGAAGAGGTTGACTACAGTTGTAGTCGGGTGAAGAGGTTGACTCCAGTTGTAGTCGGGTGAAGAGGTTGACTCCAGTTGTAGTTAGGTGAAGCAGTTGACTACAGTTGTAGTCGGGTGAAGAGGTTGACTACAGTTGTAGTCGGGTGAAGAGGTTGACTACAGTTGTAGTTGGGTGAAGAGGTTGACTCCAGTTGTAGTCGGGTGAAGAGGTTGACTACAGTTGTAGTTGGGTGAAGCGGTTGACTCCAGTTGTAGTCGGGTGAAGAGGTTGACTCTAGTTGTAGTTGGATCAAGAGGTTGACTACAGTTGTAGTCGGGTGAAGCGGTTGACTCCAGTTGTAGTCGGGTGAAGAGCTTGACTCCAGTTGTAGTCGGTGAAGAGGTTGACTCCAGTTGTCGTTGGGTGAAGCGGTTGACTACAGTTGTAGTCCGGTGAAGATGTTGACTCCAGTTGTAGTTGGGTGAAGAGGTTGACTACAGTTAGTCGGGTGAAGAGGTTGACTCCAGTTGTAGTTGGGTGAAGAGGTTGACTCCAGTTGTAGTTGGGTGAAGAAGTTGACTAGTTGTAATCGGGTGAAGAGCTTTACTCCAGTTGTAGTCGGGTGAATATGTTGACTCCAGTTGTAGTTGGGTGAAGAAGTTGACTACAGTTGTAGTCGAGTAAAGAGATTCCAATTTGTGGTAGTTGGCTGTCATATTGTTCGATTTGCTTTGCTCTAGGTGAGAAAAAATTTCTCTGTGCCATAAATTACAACTCATGACCGAACTTCCATATCATATCGTGCTCTTGAAAATAATTTTTTATCCACCAATAGTTTCTTATCACATTGGGATTTCTGTATCGCATTGTGGTCACCAGTGTGGAAGTCACAGAAGGTTGGTTTTTACATTCAAAATGAAGGAACGCTGAGCGAACATTGTTTTGGAAGTTTTATTTTCTTGTACGTACAAATTTTATCCTTATCATGAAACACATTTTGTAGCTCGTGATGCGTTGGAGCAGAGAGAGAGAGGGGGGGAATGTGAGAGAGATTTCCTCCTTCTTTGTAAAAGGCAGTCATCTTGATTAGTTCTTTGGTGGTTAGAGGAGTGGATCAGCCTGTCCCAATTTCTAAATGGTAGAAAGAACTGATATCAAAGCCCTCTTTCATGGGTTTATTTGAAGTCAGTAAGTGGTCAGGGAGTGTAGTGAGTGCAAGTAGGATTGTCCGTTATATTAGTTCAGGGTATTTGATCTTGTTTATCAAAGTATATGGTTTCAGAAACAAATTTAGTTGATTGACTTGTCCTTAAGAATATCTTTGTTAATATTAATGAGATGTTAAGATGATGATAAGTAGGTGATACTTTTCAGGGAATTTAAGACATACTTTTATTTTATTTATTAAACTTAGCCTACTACTACAATTTAAATAAATCTAGTGAGAAGATGTATCCCGTCACGTGTTTCTTTCTATTTTTGTGTACTTAATTATTTTTCTATCCAAATGCTGGCAGTTTGTTCCTAGTAAATGTTACTCGTTATTCTAATATCTTTCCCAAATAAACAGGTTTTTGTCTTATGACTTATCAAATACTTTTGTGAAATCTATGAAACATTAGTATAGGTCTTTTTTACATTTGTATTGGTTGCTCTGATAGTATTCTGATCATAAAGACAGTATTTCTTGTGCCAGTGTTTTGAACAAAGCCTCGCCGTTCTTGTCCTATTTTCTGTCTAATTCCCTCGACAAGCCCTGTTCATTAGAATTTTAAGCTTGGTTTTGTATCTCGTTAAGTTGGTTTTCTGATGGAGTTTACATTCATTGGCACCTGGCTTCTTTGACATTGCTATGAAAATAGATCTACTGAGGTCTTCTGGCATTTTACCACTGACATGTATTTTAAATTTAATTTATTGTTTCAGTAATGTTTTCAATCCTGAAGTCATCAATGGCATTTCTATTATAATTCCATTTGGTTCTGCTGCTCTGTTTATGTTTGTTTGGACCAGTAATGTTCTTAGCTGAAGTCCTTCCATATTTTTATGTATTGTGGTTTCTCTCCTCTGTTGTCATGGAAGAGTTGTTTTCTGTATTTTTCTATCTTGAAGTATCTCTTCTTTTTCTATTATAAGATTATTTTTTATATTTTATGTGTCCTGATGGGGAGCATGTTTTTTTATATATATATTATAAATACACGGAAAAGAAATTACAAAATCTCCTACAGAATGTAGCAATGGAGAGTGAGAAGAAAGGACTAAGCATAAACTACAAGAAAAACAGAGTGCATGGTCGTCAGAAAGAGGGTGAGCCCGAAATGCGATTTGAAGGATTTGAAGGTCGGGAACATTAGACGGAAGCAGACACTGAAGTTTAAATATCTGGGAAGCATCTTGACAGTGCGACACTGAGATCCGTAGGCGTATTGGGATGGCGAAAGACGTACTCCAAAAGCTGGACAGAGTATTGTGAGACAGGAGGATTTCTTTGGTAACAAAGGAAAGAATACAGAGCTGTTACATGACATCTATCATTCTTTATGGCAGCAAAGGTTGGACGATTTCCTCAAAGATGAAGAATAGACTCGAGGAGATGTGGTTCTAAAGAGGGATGCTAAGGATATCATCGGCCGAGCGTGTGAGCATCGATGAGGTCTTAGAGAGGTTGCAAACATGGAGAAGGCTTATATTTAATATCAGGAAGAGGCAGCTGAAGTTTCTGGGACACATAATGAGGAAGGAGGGCCTGGAGAATCTGATACTCACGGGTCAAATGGAGGGAAAAGAAACAAGGTAAAACAACATGTGACATACCTGGCGGACTTATGCAAATGGATGACAGAACGTAATCTGGAGGAGGTGGCAGTGGTAAGGAACTTGTTGAGAGCTGCAAGGGATAGAAGAAGGTGGAGAGCCATGATTGCCTACATCTTGAAGAGACATAGCACATAAAAAGAAAGAAGACTAAAAACTATTACTATTAAATCAAGTGAATTAATAATTAATAATTCTGAAGTCTATTGAAATACTGGATTAATTATTGTTTATTTCTGATCACATACACACACTCAGGGGAATGATTTGGTTAATTCATGACAGAAACCTAAATGTATTCAATTATTTCATTGGAAAATGAGTAAATGAAACCAATAACAATATCACTTTGTTAATTAGAAGATATCTCAATGAAATATATTTGTGGCTGCAACTAATTAGAATAAAAGGAATAGAAAACAAGTTTTTAGTTTAATACTTGAATAATTTTGCACAAAATTATACTTATATTTTCTTTTAATCTTTGTTTTTCTTAATGGAATAGAATAAAAATAAAGCAACTCTCATAAGCTTTAAAAAAACTTACATTTTTCAATAACATGTCTTAAAATGATCTTACATATTGTATTCAGTCACTTTGAGGGATTTTAACTGCTCACTTAATTTTTAGATATATATTTTAAAATAACAACTTGATTTCAATTTTTTTTTCTCATACCATTATCCTAATGGTCTTTCATACTTTTAGTTATAATTATTGCTGCTAGTGTACTTCTATAGAAAGAATCTGGAAAGAAAATGGATTGCTCATTCATAATTTTTGAATATAAGGAAAATATTGATTTATTCCTAATTTAATTTATAGATAACGCAATTCAGGTTACAAATGATTGATGGCTGCATTCATTTGTGCTGAGTTGTCCCCCCTGCCATAATGCTTCAACTGCCATCTTTCTAATCCACTTAAAAGTTAATTATAATTTATCACTGCTTAAAAAATAAAAAGACATTGGAGAATAATTTAATTTAAAGGATGGGCTTGATTTTAAGCTTAAATGGTCAATAATGCTGATAATAACAGAAAACATATCAATGATGGCATTATTTCAAAAGGTCTTATATGCATATGAATATATCATTTTCAAAAACAGAGCAAATAATATTTTAATGAAAATGATGACAATACTGTTAATAATGTGAGCTGAATTAATGAAGATAGCAACAGCAGTGGAGAGAATAAGATTACTGTTTATGATGGTAATAATAATTATAACAACTATCATGGAAGATAATATTTTCTGTGTTAATAGAAGAAATTATACCAATGTTAAAACTAAGGAAAATGTTATTGTTGAATATTTATATTTCAGAAATATAGTAGATGCCATGTTTAGTAGACTGACTGCAGAGGGTAATCAAATATCAATTTGTGGTAGTGAATTTAACCAATTCATTAGTTGGAGTAAAGCTTCAGACATATTAACATGCAGTTTTTGCCTTTACTACTTGAACGAAACATACAAACGGGATGACATTGTTCATTGAGATGATGTTAGTAATACTGATTGCTGCATTAATAGTAACCTTTGTAGTTTTATTGGCAACAGCAACATTGATAACAACTACTACATATACTAGTATAGATTAATAATTTATATTACATAATGCTGAGTTCTTTTCTTTAATTATTCATTAGGGTATATAAAATAATAAGCTTTGAATATAGGTAAATTTAATAAATACAATAATAATAAAAATGGTACTATTAAGAGCAAAAATAGAAAAAATGTGCTGGAAAAGAAAGAGAAAATATTTTTGAATGGATTTTTTATCAGACATTATTTCTTATTACAATGAACATTTTTAATGGTTACATATATTTGCATTCCAAAAATAGCTAATGCTTAAATATATACACCCTTTAAAAATAACATTTTTAGTACTAAGAAATATTGTCAGATAAAAATATCCATTAAAAAATTACTGTTGTTTATGCTTTGTGTACAAAACTGAAGCTTGCCGATAGATTTGTAGTCCCAGTGAGAAATGTTGCATTCCTTAAATAAGTAATTCAAACTATCCTCATCCATCGCAGCCTCTTTAGCCAAATTGGTAAAGGCATGTTTCAGCTATAGAAGTGGTTTCCTTGATGGCAAAGGGAACATGTGTTTGATTTCTGTTTGAGACACAACATTTATTTAGTAGAATTTAGGCCAGTTATTATTAATTTTGCTGTTTAAAAAAAATAAAAACCTAGGGTAGAAACTCAAATACACATACCCACTAAAAATAATGGTTATAGCAATAAGAACAGAGAAAATATCTATTATTTAATAACTGTCATGGTAATTTACCCATGCATGCATGAACCAGCTATAAACAGGACCAGGTATTGCCTTTTCAAGAAGGAAGTTTCCAGCAGTCAGCTCTGACAGTCAGACCAAACATTCTTGCTGTAACACTCTCATCTGTATATGTTTTGTATTACTGTTTCTGTTAATATATTTGTTTAACTCAATTCCTCTCTTTGTGTCTTTATTCCTGGCCATAAGAAGGCCACAACAATAATAAAATTCTTTTTTCCACACTTGGTAATAATTCTGTATTTTAGTCATGCCTTCATCTTTTTTTTCTTTTTTTTTTCACAATAATCTTCACTCTATACAAAAGCCAAGAATCACTTGAGGTAGGTTACAAAGTAAAATGTGAGAGACACAGTGTATGATGATGTTGGAAAGATAAATGTTTAATGCTAGATTTGAACAGGTTGAGAATGTAGAGATTGGGGAAGCATCCTCTTGGGAGTCAGTTCCACAAAGTAGCCATTCATGGGAATAAGCTGTTTCAGTGAAATATACATTTAGTCAATAAAATATGAGGGAAATGAGGGTAGTTCACTAAAGTGTGCATGGTATAGTGGCTCCTAGTTGTGAAGATTAGAACTGGTGGACCTAAGGAATGTTGTTTGTATGAACACTTAGCCATAGCAGTAGCAAGAGGCATGCAATGCTTCATCTGTGGGAAAAGGATTGTAGGGTAGAAAATAATTCATCACCCACAAGGTTGCATAGATATTTTTGGACTCTATTGAGTCTGAAAAGTAAAAACTGGACAACTCCTGCCAATATATAACAACAGTAAATTCCTCTAAACTATTATGAACTTCTTCCCAATTATCTCATTCAGTCCAGCACACACCATATTAAATGTAATAATAACTGTTTCTTTACTGTTATTACTACAACTTGCTTCATAATCTCATTTTTTATTCATTTCCAAACTCTAGCACAATTTCTGTTTTGCATTACCAAGAACATTCAATTTCTTCCACATAGACTGCTATTATATTCCCAAGGAGTGTCTTGATACATAGTATAAAGCAGTCTATCAAACAGGTATCATACTGGACTTTACCATCAGATGATCCAACTTGAGCCCCCTAATTCAGTTATTTCCCCTTCCCAAACTTAATGGATGGGTCCAAGCAGCAGTAGGCTTGTCTCCCTTCCTTCCAACTTGTATTTGTCCAATGAACCAATTAAGCTGGTTAAAATTACTCTTTCTCACTTCTGATGTCTGGGGAACCTTTGCCACTTTAACTTCTAATGTCTGTAGAGTCTATGCCACTTCAAGCTCTGCAGACTGTAATTAATTTCTACTGAACTTTTCAATTGATCATCCAAATTGATTATGTTGGTCTGATTCCACATTGAATTTTATTCTACCTTCATAAAATAGCGACACCAAA
>OZ010574.1:36434884-36482384 GCA_963932145.1 Acanthosepion lycidas
TCACATCTGTGCTTGTATATGCATAGGACAGTCCAGGAAGAGATTAAACAGACTTGGGTTCTCATTTATTCCTTCTTGTATTCCTGATGAGGTTTGAAATGTTCCTGTTTTGGAGTCCTCCCAGCCATGTTCAATTTTGTGAATGGATATAGTTACTCTATCAGATGTAAACATTTAGTTGAGTCAGAGATTGGAAGGTAGCTTCTAATGGATGAGAATCAATGTGGTCATGTGTCACTGTGAGGTTGACATAGCAGGTATACAATTTTCAAATGGAAAAGTATGCAATTTCCATAAGTTGTTTGATGACATATATGCCATACTGTAGAAGTAACAAGTAAGACATGAATTTTGAAATATTTGCATTAAAAATAAAATACAAAGACAAGGAAATTACTATTGTTGCAGAACTCGTCTCTTTTGTTATAAGGAGTAATTGTTTTTTAGCAAACATTTAGTAGCTCCTGAAATATTTGACCCCAAAAAAATATTTGACAGATGAGTCTGGGTAAAAAAAATAAACACAAAACATGGAAATGACAATGAATGTTATTAAAAGGAATTGAAATCAAAGGAAAAGATATTAAAACTAGTTATAAGAATGTGCTTGTGTGTGTGTGTGTGTGTGTGAAACAAGTGTGCATGTATGTGCATGTGTGCAAGAGTTCAATAGTCAGTGGACTAAGGAAGCAAATACACCCTGGCAGCCCTGTTCTTTATCTATATTCAACTACATCTGTAAGCAAGAGGGAAAAAATAAAGAGAAGAAAATGTTTGACATTTTATAGACTTAAATAGTGCTACCTAATGGGAGATTTTGGCGAAGTCAAGTGGGGTAAACCAAACTACTAATCTAATAAAATATAATACAACCCAATCCTTTTGGTTTAGGCATATACAGTATATACTTAAATAAAATTTATTTGTAATAATTTCCAAAATTAGCTTTTTATAGCATTTTTAGTTTTGTCAAGATTACTTTTCTGTTTATAAATTCACACTGCCATTTAAAAATTTTAAAGAATCATAATTAGTTTCTTGTATGCATCTATGCAATTGTTTTCCATGTTTCCACAATAACAGGTTCTCAGGTGGCAGTGTACTACCCCCAAGCCCCCTAACCAGTAGGTGGGCGGCTTGATTGTGGGGGGACCCTGGACAGTGTTTTGTGACCCTTGATATCTTATCAACATTTACTTTTTTCTGTATTTATATACACTACAAATTAAACTAAGCACAACTGACTAATAAAGAATTAAAAATTTTCACAAATTTTGATGTCATTCTGGCGGGGGTGGGAGAGCAAATCCATGAATTTTCCACTCAAGTATGAAAAATATAGGTTATCTCCCTTTGGTTGATATGCACCCCCCCAATAGGGAGATTACTCCTTTTATACAATAATAATGGGTAAGATCAAAATTTAAGCGCCAAAATGATTTTAGGAACCAGAGTAGTGAGGCTTCAAGACCACAAAGGTGAATGGATACGTTTTTGCCTACTCCAAAGAACAGGTGATGCTGGCTACGAGCAAAACTGAATAATGTTAGGACAAGCAACCATTGGAAGAAGAATATGATCAACATCAGATAAGTGTTTCAATCAGTTTCAAATGGATATATGTATTTGAACTGTGTCTTCAATGCGATGATATTAACTCAAACTGCTAAAGAAATATGTTTAGCAATTAATTCTCTCTTCTCATTCTCGTTGTATAATGAATTATTTATAAAAAGTATGTTTTTTAAACTGTTCATTTGTCTCCTCCTTTGTTATTCTGTCACAACTCATACAGGGAGTCGCTAATTTTCCCATACATGCTAAGTCTTGAAAGAACAATATAAAATTCACTATTTTTTATCAATAATGTTGACTGTGTTAAAAACTATTCAACATTTTAACAAAAGAAATCTCAAATTGATATTAAAAATTGCCGCAAAACATTGTCGATTTATTTAAGATGGATTGATCTATTATGACATGTCTCTAATTTGTATTTAGATACATTGTATTTATTTCCAATTTTTCTAGTTGAATTGTTCACCTACATTGCATATGATCCATTATTGTACATAATTATGTTACAATAAAATTTGTATTTTATATGAATGCTACCTTAGGAGAATTGAGATGTAGTAGAGTGGGAGCCCCATATCACAAATTGGGGGTGGGGAGCACATGACCCTTACACTGGCTCTGCAAGTTCTGATTAAACTTAGTAAAAAAGAACAATAAAAGTCGAATAAATGTCATTCAGAATGAAAGTGAGATTTAATCTTTGGAGTCAATTCTCCCAAATAAGTAAAAATAAAACAGGCAATGTTTAACAAATGTAACTGCAAAAAAAAAACTGTGTCAAAAGGACCAGCTTTTCTCTTGACTTTTAGTAAAAATCAAACATATGAAACTGGATTTATAAATTCTCTTTCTTTCTCAAGAATTGACAACAAAATTATCCTATTATAATTATGCTTGTAACCCACTTTTGCTTGTATGCACGACCATTACACCCAGCCAATACCTATTAAATAATGGACAAATCCATTTTGATCATGTGGAAAGAGGGGAAAAGATACTACTTGGTTTCAGGGAGAAAATGAACGAAAGAAAGAAGTGAAGAGAGAGAATCAGATCAAGCTGATCAGAACAGATACTACACTTTGATCTTAGCAAAAGAGTGAGAAGCAATGGTGTGAATTAATGGCAATCACAATAAATGCACTATTTTTCAAACACACAGTAATGAATGACAGAAACCAAGTAAGGCAATCATTACCATAAATAAAATAATGATCTGTTGAATTATTTTAAAATTATTATTAAGAGAATTGTTTATAAGACTGGGATTTGGCTAGTAAAATACTATTCTAGTAAATAAACACTCTAATAAATAATGTCTAACATTTTTGTTGGCATTTCTCACAAAAGGAAAGTGAATTATGCAAGCTCACTCAGAGATACTTTTTTACTAGTAACAGTAATGATCACGTTGTTATTGACAGTTACATTGTTAAAAAAAAGAAGTTAAAATTTATATTCTCATTTCTACAAAGGTTGCTACTTTACTCAAATTTTAAATAAGGGAGATAATTCATATAGGACAATTTATTTTATGTTTGCTCATTGAAGTATTGTCAGCCATTGTTATTAATTTTGACTATTCACTTTCATCTTAATTTTTCAGTTGCCTTTTAAAACAAGTTTACTTAGGACATCAGTTTAAAGCAGAGAGTCAACAGCAAAAATTACAAATAAAAAATACACTTACCAAGAGCTAAAAAATTAAGCTGACAGTAAATACTAATCAAAATTAATGGAAGATAATTCATTTTACACATTTCCTCAAATACACTGTCGTATCTTTTACTACCTTTCAATAAATTATTTTTTAACTGTTCCTATATTTTGGTTGTCTTAATTTCAAATTTAAAAATAAATAAAAATATATATATATTTTTCTTTAAATGAAAACAAATACTATTGTTTTTGGATTCTTTTTCTCCAAAATCTAGAATTTTATATTCTTTATTAAACACTGACTTAAAAATGTATACTATAAGAGACCTTGGTGGGCTGTATATTAGTAACCATTTTCAAGCATTTTGTTAAAAGACTTTATTTTTTCTTGTATCAGTGTTATTAGAAAATTAAACAAAAAAACTTTGATTCTCAAATTTATACAGATTTTTTTCTGTTAAAGAAATCTCATTTGTAAATGGAATGATTTTACACAAATGTAAATTCTTTTTACAGACATAATGCTTCCCAATTTTGGTATTATTCTCTTTTTCTTTATATGTCTTTTCCAATATTCAGCAAACTGATTCTCTCTCACATTCCAAGCCAGTAGTCAGTGGCAACGTAATACAAAAATGTAAGCTTGCTAACTAACAGCACCCCATCCCATCTAACATAGTACTTGAACACACAGACATGGAACAATTTCTCCTGTCCTTTGCAGCCTACATACAGGCTTAGAGAAGGTCAACAGCAAAAGCAGACAGCCAGTTGGATGTAATTCATTATCATGGAATATTTTAGCCCTTAAAGTCATTTTTATAAATGGAGGTAAATTTACTCTGTTCAAAAATTTTAATATATATGTAGATATCCAAAAGAAAAAAAAAAGTAGAAACCATAAATTTTACTAAGATATTCTCCCTTAGTAATAAATAAACATAGCTATAACATAAAATCAAACTCATAAATATGTAATTATAGTCCAAAATCTAGTTGGATTGAAGACAACAAAGTTCAAAGTTCACTCCCAGAGGCCATTACATGAAGCTTGTTATCCACCCGACACTTGAAAAGCTTAAAAAAAATAACTAAATTAAATAAGATAATGTCACTGAAATAACAACTTATTGGTTTTCCTTGTGAAAGAACATTAAGAGATATGCAATAGTGTAATAGGGTATAAATCTTTAATACACTGATGGAAAATTAAATTATAACACACTATGTGTTTCAATTTACCCAAAAAAAGGTACAGGTAATATAGTCGGGTTATAGTAAATAAGCATATAGATCCTGTCCTCGGTATGTGGATAAACTACATCCACGTCCTGAGTAAGACATTAAACTGCATCTGACAGCAAGGCCTCTCATCGGGAGGTTTTGTGTAGTGTAGAACCACCTCTTAATTGCTGTTGTTCCCAGGTCCACTCTGACCCAGGGTGGTAGCACCTTTTAGGGTTCCAGCTATGGGCAAATAGTTAACCCCCAAACTGGTGTCAAAACACTATGAAAGTGTAAAAATAGGTTTTAATACCAGCAATACGTTTTTGCAAGAAAAAATTATTACCAACAATACATTTTTTGGAAAAAAAATATCAACATCCATACATATTTTAGAAAAAAAAAATATTACCAGCAATAAAAATCTTGTCAGTATTAATGACTCATTGAGGTTGATATGTCATAAAACAAAACAAACAAACAAACAAGCATATAGATCAATACATGCACAAGTTCTAAAATAAAGTTCTCAAACCCCATATTAATACACTGTAGATATTTATCCATAAGCCAGAGGAGGCATGGTAGAGTAATGGATAGCGGCTTGGATGGAGGAATCGGAGAGCCGAGTTCAAATTCCAGTTGAATCCATTACATTCACTTACGTGCTAATACCCTTGTGAAAGGTGTGAATCCTCTTCTTCTCCCTCCAGCTATGGGTAAATAGCAGAACAGACTGGGTTCTGTAGCCTTGGATGGCAACTGGTCTAGGAGAAGTAAAACTCTGAATTCAAAACCTGTGGAGGGTCGTTTGGGGACCTTGTGCCACGTAGTGCACCAGGTCTCTGTAATTGGCCCTTCAAAAAGTGGGGATGGTCCTGCACGAAACCTTCACAACTATAATCAAATCTCATGTGCTATACATGTGAGTTGGGGACCACTTGTGAATTCCAAATTCCCATGAAACTCTAATATTGGAGCTGGCTCAACCCACCTCAGGTGAATGCCATTACAAGAACAAGAAGAAGAGAGAACAGAACATGACACAAGGCAAAATATAAAATGAGAGATCACAAGTACATGGACTAGGGACAAAATTTACTCAGTATTTCTCCATTTGGAGATACCTCACATGCCAGTTAATGACATGGACCTTCTCCCAAAGGAGACATATAATGATTGGGGTGGGGGTTTGACCCCATTTTATTAAATTTTAACCACCTGGCCCACTTGGGCCAACCTCCTTGGACATTAACACAAGTATTTATACAGTCATACAGATCATGTATACTATTCTGTCATACATCATTCCATGCATCTTGCACCTGTTGACACAATACAAGGTGAGCTAATAGAATGAGTCATACATCCTCCCATCATGTCCCATATATGTTCAACGGGGTTGGAAGACGAGTCTGGCAACTATACCAACCAGAGAAGTTGATGAACATCTTGCAGAGCATGTTGAATAGTACAGGCATTATGTAAGTAGGCATTATCAAGCTGGAACAGTATATCACCTTCCTTTTATCAGGAATGGTAGCAGAACGGGTTGAAACAATTTTCTGGGCATACATGGCATTGTTCAACATTTCTTCCATAAACATTAAAGACAAGTGAGAATTGGTTGGGCCTGTGTGTCATAGGTGAATACACTTTAGTAGATAATCTCTTCTCAACACTGACATGTCACATTCAACATACACTATAATTCTCTGCAATTCCCATCCAGTCTCTTGAAGGTACACAGTCTGATGCTTCTCAAAAATGCTCTAATTGAACAAAAGGAGCTTGTATGCATCTCTGTAGCATAAATGCCTGCTGGTACTAAACTCTTTTACTACATTGAATGTTATCACATGTGTCACTATCTAAAGTTCAGATAGAGATGGTGCACTGGTATGAATGTTACTTTAGTGATTAGCTACTTCAATAATTAAATGTGTCAGGTTTCTTAGAGGAACATTTTATAGTACATGAAATAAAGATGGTGAAGAAGAGTACACACACATATAACATACCAAATAACTTGGAAATCAAAAAAGACATTTATTAAAATAAAATTAACAAAAGTAAAGTTTAGAAGCAGAGATTCTTTTGTTAGACATAAATCGTATGCACAACGAAATGTTCATTAATATCTTATAGTGGGAAACTGCTTTGTTGGTGTGTTTTATATGAAGCATTCACAGCCCTTTTAGCTTCAGCATAGAAAGTTCATTTCAGCAGTTTTAAAGGAAGAAAACCCAGAGAGAGAGAGTTACTTTAGGGTTCACATGTTTTTATATTTGAGAGCTGCTGCTGATATAAGGTTTATTTAGAGCTGCTACTACTACTATCTTTAATGTCACTACAGTACCCACTTTCAAGTGAGACAGTTGTACAACAATCTCAAGAAAGAGATTTTTTATTATGTTAGGTAAGAACACAGTTTCTTAGATTATCTAATATGGTGACCACTTTTTGAAGTCCGAGGTTGTGTCTGCTTGATGGTTTCTAATGAATCATCACCAATATTTTCTAAATGTGCCAGTTTTTATCGTTTAATAGAAATATTCTATTGTATATTATTAATTACAACTGTGAAATGTTTCTCTGTACATTTTACTACCTGTAACCTGATTGTAAGGGATGTTTGGTTGTATTGTCTTTTACTAGCACAAAGTTGCAGTTTTTGAGTGATTCTGGCAAATATGTTACATGGATTGATTGTCTAGGAGATGGAAATGTTACTTGAGACATCTTCAATCTCAACATATCTACAAATGAAGCAGGATCCAAGGGTGGTTCATTTGGTTTGATTATTAACTCTCCTGGTAGACATAAAGGTGTGCCATATACAAGTTTGACTGTAGAACTTTATGAATCAGATTTTACAGATGTTCTTAGCCCTAAAAGTATTAATGGAATATTCTGAAGCCAAGAAGTATAGTTTAGTGCTGTTTTCAGGGATTCCTTCAGAGAACGATGAAAACATTCTGTTAGCTTCAGGATGGTACAAATTCTGGTTGTACCAAGCAGGTTAGTTAGGGAAGTGAAAAGAAGTGAGGATTCAAATTGTGTTCCTCTGTCTGTGGTGATGGTAGTTGGAGCACCAAATCTTCTGACAAAAACCAGTTATAAAAACCCTGTGCAACTGATTTTGCCCTGATATCAGTAAGGGGAATTATTTCAGGACAGCAAGTGAATCTATCAATGCAGGTGAGGTGATAGTAATATTGATAATGGTGAGGGAATGGTCCGGTGATGTTGATATGGAAATGGTCAAATTGAGTATCAGGAACAGGTAAAAAATATAGGTGCTGATTTAGTATGGCTTTTTGACATAGTGTACAACCCCTCATATCCTTGTTGATTCTGAGCCAAATATAAGTTTTAATAATTAACTTACAAGTTGCTTTTACACCTGAGTGTAATATTAAGGGCAATAATTTTCTACAGTGAGTTTTTGGAATAAAAGGCTGCAAATTTCCTGTAAATATGTCACACAAAATAGAATGTCTCACTTGTGGAATATATGTTTCCTTCCTTTGTAATAAAGAATTGTCTTCTAGAAGAGATTTTAGATCTTCATCATCTTTTTGGGAAGTTGCAATAGCTTCAAAATCGATGGCTGTACTTATATTTATTGTAGAAATATTCCTGGAGAATGTATCTGCTAGAATGTTTGCAGAGCCTTTGATGTGCATATATCAGTTGTAAATTGGCTGATGAAATCAAAGTACCTAAGCTCCCAAGGAGAATAGTTATCCAATTTTGCCTGGATTGCTCTGATTAAAGGTTTATGGTCTGTGAGCATGAGAAAAGACATACCTTCCAAGAAATGTCAGAAGTGTTGGATGGCACAATACACTGTCATTAACTCTGTTGTATTGAGTAGCGGTTTCTGGTAATTTCTTTGAGAAGAAAGACACAGGTAATCATTCATCTGATTCACATTATTGCAAGACTGCTCCAATGGCAAAATTTGAGGTACCTACTGCCAAAGATAATTCTGCTTCATGATTGGGAAAAGTGAAGTTACTAACATTCCTTTGCCAAACACTTCCTTTGCTGACAACACTTCTTCAGAAAGATTTATATCACAGTTCCTTTTCTTTTGTCTTTGAAGAACATCTATGTATAAGGAAACTATTCCTGCCAAATTGGGAATAAATTTCCAATGAAGAGATGGCAATAAGCACCTCATTGATATAACAGAAAACTGAATCTAGTGATTGAAGAACTTGGTTCATACATCTTTGAAAGGATTGGGCTGCATTACATAGTCCAAACGGTAAATGTAAAGATTTGTAAAGTGTAAATGGCATTGTAATGTCTGTCTTCTTTAACTCAGAGTTCTCGACGGGTATCTGATAATAGGCTTGTATGAGATCAAGTTTTGAAAAGATTTTAATTCCATGTAGTTGGCTGGTAAAATCTTGGATATTAGAAATTGGGTACCTATCAGGAACAGTAATCATGTTCAGTTTGTAGCAATCACCACAAAGTCTCTATGAGGATGACATCAGATTTGGAACCATGTGTAGAGATGAAGACCACTCGCTTTTTGAAGGATGAATTTCTCCAAGGTTTGCTAAGTGCTGGAATTCCTGTTTGGCAATCTTTGTTTATATTAGTGGCAAGTTCACGAGGTTGTGAGAAGACAGGTAAACCAGTTGTTTCAATGCAGTGAATTAAATTTTGGTT
Organism: Acanthosepion lycidas; assembly: GCA_963932145.1. NCBI lineage: Eukaryota > Metazoa > Mollusca > Cephalopoda > Sepiida > Sepiidae > Acanthosepion > Acanthosepion lycidas. Next base: position 36,444,035 of record OZ010574.1, read on the forward strand.
TAGTTATGTCTTGATAATCAGACAATATTGCTGAAAATATTTTCTTCTGCAGATGCAACTTTGGGACTAAGAAATGTTGCAGACTTTAGGCATAAAAAATATAGGCCATCTCCTTTTGATAGATGGCTCCTGCTGATAATAAGAAGAGTCTATTATAAACTGATAATGGGCATAGCCCAAAATTATGCACAAAATAGGATTTTGAGCACCAACTGAGAAATGCCAGTAGACATGTTTCGCCTACTCCAAAGAACAACTGAGAGATGCTGAATCAAACACAAAGTGAATGGATGTGTTTTAATATCACTCCAAACCAGAGACACCAAGAAGAATATGGAGCAATGAGGCATGTCCTGATACCACTCAGAACAGGAATTCTGACCTCAAGATGACTTGAATAATGTGAGGACAATGCAGCTAATACCAGCAAAATATGAAACACCAATCAGATAAGTGTCATCTATTTCAAACAGATATGTATTTGGATTTTTGACTTTAACCATTAAAAGAATATGTTTTTAGCAATCTATCTGTTCTCTTTCTTGTTATATATTGTGTTCCTTGTATAAAGTATGTTTTTATAATGTTCAATTGTCTTGTTCATCAAGTCACGGCCCTGTATGGGAGGTCATTGAATTTGCCACATTTAGCTAAAAGCATATTCACAAGTAAGCAATTTTGCCAAACATAAATGCAATTTCACTAAACAAAAAAGCATTTGCTATATATATATATATATATATATATATATATATATATATATACATATATGTGTGTGTGTGTGTAAAAGCAATTTGCCGAACACATAAAGCAATTTTGATGGCATGATGACAGAGAATTAAAAAAAAATTCATGACATATTTGAGCTTAAAGAATTGAGTGAGAAATTATTTAGACTGCTGTCCTTATTATGAGAGAAAATTTCTCCAAAATAATCTATTTTTATAAATGAAAAAAATATATAAAAGATAATTTTTTTGCCTTCACAATTCAGTGAGATTGATTCTGGACACGTGTGTCTAAAAATATGTAAAGGACCGTTGGGTGACGAGTATGTAAAACACACATGAGTAGAATTTCCTGCTAGCCGATCCAACTACATGAGAAAGTTGGACTTTAATTAAGTCCAAAGAAGACAAGGAAAAACAAACAAGACCAATAAATATATGTAAACAAATATATGTATTAATAACAAGTTACAGGTTACAAGTTACAGGGACAGAGTGCGTGTAGTGAATATTATGTGTGTGTGTATGTTCATACGTACGTGTATTGTTCTTAGCGTGTTCCCAGAATTTGGGAAACGCTGTATCTATGACAGCTCACATCTGCGAGGTGGTAAGGCTGAAGGTCTGAGGAAAAAGAGGAAGAGGCGAAGGGTCAGCCAGTATTTATAACTAGGGGAGAGAGACCCCTGGTGAAGGGTTAAGGAGTTGAGGAGGAGCTAACTCCGACAAATATATAAAGTAATTCTGCCCTACTTCACCGATTCTGTGAAGTCATTATTGGCCCAACATGGTTTCCAAAATTATATAAAATAATTTTTGCCTTCACGTTCAGTGAAATAAATCCAAACACGAAGAGTCCAAAATATAATTTTTAAAAAATTAAAATAATTTTAATTCATTGTCTGATTCAAGATGAATAACTTCTTAGAATTAAAAGGAGTTATTGACTCTAAAAATAATTTAAAAATTAATTAAGTTTGGAATCACTGAAGCAAAATAAAAATTGAAGAAAAAACCTTTTAAAAAGTAAGAAACCATTATAGAAAATCTTCAGGGAGAATTTCGAGATTTGGATGGTAAAATCAGGAAATTTGTATCAAAGCTAACCTGGATTTAAAAGAAAAGTGGGTTTATGTCTGAACAAAGGAACGAATTTGATTTTCAAGTCAGTGTCAATAATCGGCTGGCAAATATTGAAAAATCTGTTTGAGAAAAACGAGTATTTCTTATGAAAATGAAACCAGTTCCTCAATCAACAGCCATTCAATGATTTCAACTCACAGATTACAGTTTGCTACTTTTAGCGGCATCAATATATCTAAATTTGAATTTAAGAATTTTATAGCACAGTTTAATAATTGTGCTAATTCGATCAATTCTAACAAAGCAAAGCTGGCCTTTGTGAAGAGTTACTTAGCTGTTTACACCCTACAGCTAATATCACATCTTACCTTAGAAGATGACAATTACAAAGTGGCTATAAATTTATTAACGAAATAATTTTTGGTTGTGCCTTTTATAATTCATGAGGTCTTCAAACAAATAATAACCAGTTCTCCTACGAGACCGATTTTGTGACTGGTTGGATTTTTTTAAGGAAGACTCCCCTGGATTCAGACTTGTAATCTACATCATATTTGATAAGATACCCCATAATTTAAGGCAAGAAATCATGAAGCTATCTACACACTGATAAAGAATAAGAAGTCCTTTCGTGTATAAGGACGTTAAAAATAATAATTCCTATGAAAAGGAAAATAATGTTGCAGCATTACAGAATTTTGCCATAAACGCTAAAGGAAGGCTGTAGTTTAAATGAGTCTCTGTTACTCGGACATCGTTAGTACAATCCAAGATACCGCTGGTTCAATCCGCCGTTCTTGCCTTCCGCACACTTCAAAACGTAAACCCGTTCTCACTGCTTCAGCCCCTCTTTTATCAGGCCAACGCCGCGCCCGACCAACCAATCAGCATTCTTCGCTTTTATTCTCAGTTACCCAGGCAAACAGCTTTCTCCAATCCGACCAGTCAACACACGACTTGCTATAGATCGAAGCATGCCAAACTGTACAAAATCCCTCGTTACCGCAGATACTACTTGAGTAGCTAGACGGGAGAGTCGTGCCATATTCAAGGAGCAAAAATGCCAATGCCACGTACCGCACGTTGAGGTAAGATCCTTATTTTCCTTTGCACCAGATACAAGCCACTCTGGTTCGCTTGCTTCTACGTGACTGTTCACCACAGAGGCCATGTAAGTTTTGTGCAACATGTGGTCACACCATAGGGAGGTGTACAAAATATACCACGTTTGAGTCCCGTACTGCTCGTTGCAGATGTTTGAATGTATGTATTCGATGTTCTAGTAACAGGCATAAGTCTGAGGATTGCCCAGGACGTCAGAATAAATTATCCCTCTCTTGTAAACAATGTTCATCTATGGGACATATAATGTCACTATGCGATAATCATAAGAAGGGGATATCTCTTTCTACTCATGTAGGCATGTATAAATGAAGAAAGTGATTTAATGCTGCCTATAGTAGTAATCTCATTATATTAAGGTGCTAAGAAAGTATCTATAAATTGTTTATTGGTCATAGGTAGCCAGCAGTCATATTTCTCTAAAAGAATATTAAAAAAGTTAAAATAACCTGATTGGAGTCTAACTCCTGCCGATTACCTAGTAAAATCTTATAAAGGGTGTTTCATTAAGATGGATTATATATAAGGGTGTTTCATTAAGACGGATCAAAGTCAGCAGTAAATAAATCAGTGTTATTGGTAAAAATTTATTTATTTCTCTATTAGATCATGTTATTTAAGTCATGGCTATTATGTGTGAAAAATAATATCGCCCAAATGTCCGCCAAATCTGAAAGAAGAAAAAAACCATTAGACGCTTAAACTTAATTCACATCAAAATCGGTACAAGTTATTAGAACATACTTTAAAAGTGAGTCCGATAAAAATTTAACCCAAGTCGTCTGAGGTGCAAAAATAGGAAAAGAGAGACAACTTACTATTCCTGTTTTGCTGGACGAGAAATTTGATATTCAAGTTCGATGATTTCAAACAAGTGATAACGAATTTGATCACATTAAATTATAAATTAGCCTTTTTTATAATAGCAATAGTAATCAAATAAATTCAAGGAACTTTGGGAGTGGACATTTCTCAACATATGGAAGTTACCAAAATTGAAAATGCCGAATGGAATTGTCCCTTTCAGAAACAGTCTATATTTTCTATATAGGAACCAAGTTACACCAGCGTGACCTAAGGCTTCTAACGTTCACCACAACTACTATACTATAATTTTTGGACATTCTTTGTGTCCCGAATAACAAGGAGAGTTTGTATTGGAACCAAAGTCCGCTTACCCTGAAAGATTCCCTGATGCCTTCGAATTTATCCAACGTCGATCGGAACTTAGATAAAATGTTTGCTGTGGATGCATGCGCATTATCCTTTGATAAAGATGAACATATCAGGGAACATGACAAAAGCAAAATAGATAAATTCGAAAAAAAAACAATAGAGTTCAAAGATAATTCATATTACATGGAATTACCACAGCACAAAGACAGGATCAAGTCAGTGCCATCTAATTATCAAATAGCCTTGAGAGTGCATTCATTAAGGGGGAAAAAATTGGCTACTATTTATAACGATATTTTTCAGCAACAAGAAACTGAAGGGATCATAGGAAGAATTGAAGTCTACCCACAAGATGTTACAAAATATAATTGCATCCCTAACAGACCGGTCTTCAAATCTGATGAACAACTAGCTATAAACTCCAGACCTCTAACATATCGGAGTGCGTCTGATACTCGACTATTACCATTAACACCCAATGCCTTTTTACATCCTAATGTTAATAGTGAAAACTGATTTTGCTGGACCTCCTGAAACTGAACCTACTTCCAAGTCCCAGTTATTAGATGCTCCGGCTGAAAGGGAGAAATTATTCAAAGAATTATGGTATGAATATCTCTTGAGTCTAAGCGAAAGTTGCAAGGATCTACATGATATGGATTTTAATACAAGTAGACGATATAGCATTAATTAAAAATCCTGCAAAAGCCAGACCATTCTGGAAACTTGGAAGTGCGATTGAACTTTTCTGTGGAAATGATAGAAATGTACATTTCATACGCATAACTAGAGGATATGCATCCTATGAGAATCATAACACAACATCTGTTTCCAGTGGAACTTTCCTTGACACATTATGATTGAGTCCTGGGTAAAACTTTAAACTGCATCCATGTCTATTCATGATCAGTCCTGTCCTGGGTAAAACTTTGAATTGCATCCATTTCTTGGTCAATTTCTGACCACTTATTGGCCATCCCAATCCTGACCAACTTAGCCCTAAGTATGACTGAATTACAGTCACACCCTGAACAATTTTATCTGGGTCAAATTTGTCCATGATCAAGACATTAAACTGTATCCATGGCAGTAATAATGATAATTACGTGTAAATAAAGATTTAACACGACTATTAACATGTACGTAAAATACCTTTTGAATAGGTACAAGATTTAGAACAATTTACTTCAGAACACAGGTGTTAAATTCAAAATACTACATATTCACAAATGCAATGGATCACTTGAAACAATGCAATATCTATTGTTCATAGAAGGAAAACTCAATCAGTATTGTCAGCAACACACAGTTTTTATTGTCCATCAGTACTTCCGGACCAATGCTTTTGACTTTTAAAACAATATGTTTTTAGCAATCCATCTGTTTTCTTTCTCGTTATCCATTATGTTCCTCGAATAAAGTATGTTTTTACAATGTTCAGGTGTCTTTGTTCATCAAGCCACGACCCTGTATGGGAAGTCATTAAATTTCCTAGACTGTCAATAGATTTGACGTCAGTCTTTTTGTCAATCAATTCTTGTAATTTAAGATCGATTAACAGACCATAATGGTGCAAAATGTCCGTGCCCAAAATTGGTCTAGTGATGTTGGCCACGATGAAAGTCAATTGGAAGTCACGTCGTAGAGACAAATTAAGTGTCATGCATTTATGTCCATATATGTGGGTATCGAACCATTTACCACTCGTAATGTGAGTTTTCTCGGGTCCTTTAATTTGTCTAACTAGGAAACTGGGATTAACGACGTTTGTGCTTCACTATCGATCAGGAATATCGTTTTTAAATTTCTGTCGATTATGTGAAAGAGTCGACTTGAGTTTGGAATGCTAATGTGTCTCGCCGACGAAGATTGTTGGCTTATTCGTTTCCCTGGGACTCGTAATTGCAAGGAGTTGTGCATTATGTACTGCTGTCACCAAATCTATTGTGGTAGTGACAGATATCGCTCCTTCCTTTTGACTTGCTCCTGTATAATTTCTCAATGAACTGTGATGCTGATGTCTGCAATTGTTGATTGTTTTAGTTTTTAGTCAAATCACCGATTTGCCTTTTTAACAATTTATTTTACTCCTGTATTTGGGCAATGTCATCATTCGGAGTCCATGCACTTGCAACTAGCTTGTCTTGCGTTATGACTTCAATCAGTTTGTCGGTTGTATCGCATAGCTTATTCATGGGTACATTGCCTCCCATCGGTAAGGATACCAGCACCATTTGTAGCAGCTTTCCTATAAATATGTGTTGTAAAACCATCCAACATATTGCCGGACAGAGTCTTTAAACAATGCAGAAGTTGGGATGGTTTTATCTCCCAATGCTTTAGTTTCTAATAATTGTTGCAATCGCCTCTCAAATAGTGAAATTCGGTGTATTAACTCCTCTTTAAATTTGTCGTACGGGTTGGTTTGTGGTGGATTTTTAACAGGAGATCCCGTAGACACGTGGCTGTTTCTTGAGGTAATGCAGAAATTACATAGGCATTTTTTCTTTCTTCTTTTTTTTTTTTTTTTTTTTTTTTTTTTGCGCTGAAATATTTTTCGTGAGAAAAACGCCCTCCAAGCGGATAAAAAACAGTTCCGGGTCATTGTTAGAGAATATAGGTAGGTTTTCAAAGGCAGCGGCTAATTTGGGTGTAGTAAAAGAGATAATCAGCTACCTCGAAAAAAGTTCGTGTTTTGTAAGCGATCTGACGAAGAAAAATTACCAAAAAGTAGTTAGCAAAAATCTACTTTAAGGGCCAGAATCTATGCTAATGTTCTTCCCTCCCTTGAATGGCATGACCAATCAGAAAGATCTCTCGGTGAACAAAAGCCGTTGTTTTTCGCTTATGTGTGTGATGAGATTTTCTGAGCTTGGTGTACGGACACGCGTTTTTGCTGGTGAGAAGCGACGGTTGGATGGGTGACCCCATTTTGTTGTTTCTACGTTGCCTGTTATGACAGACTACCGTTTGAACTGTGATTTGGCTACAAGTGTTGTGACCGAGAAGCAGAAGAAATCTATTGCAGACGTTTGTTGCTACTATAAATTGACAGTTTTTTTTTTTTTATTTTCTTTACAGGTACATTGGGTTCTTCCTTTGTGTGTAAGTTCGTTTTTTTTTTGTTTTGTTTTGTTTTTATAAACAATTTTATGAGTTTTGTAAAAATAAATGCGTATGCTGTATCAAAAGGTTGTACGTAAAAATATTTTTTATTCACCACTTAATTATTTTGTAAGAAATAATCTGAGAAAAAATCTCAATGGAAAACAATAACACGATAAGGAGATTTTGAATAGGGAAGAGACGTTTCTCAATTTCTAAAAAATAAGTTTCTTTCTTTCCTTGTTTTGTTATTATTTATTTAATGCTATTTACATCAAACACTAAAGTATGTGCCATGCATGATACACGCCTAGGTGATTGACAAGGCAGAATTTTTTCCCGCAGTAGGTTGCCATTTCTTCCTGCGGTAGACCAGTTGCCAACCGAAGCTATAGAACCCGGTCTGCGGAAAAGAAGAGGATTCATACCTTTTCCCAAGGCTATTAACACGTAAGTGAATGTAATGGATTCGACTGAAATTCGAACTCAGCTCTCCGAGTCCTCAGTCCTGAGCCGCGATCCATTACTCCACCGACACTACCTTCCTTAAAAATGAAATAATTTAGTAGGCTCGCTCTGTGTTTGAGTAGTAGTAATTAGGTCAACACGAAGACAAAATGATGACATGGGATGGAGTCACTTGGTTGGTCAGTGACAGCCTTATCCCTATAGTTTCACGACTTTCTACGAAGTTTTGTAAAAAAAGAAAAATATATATTTATTTTAACTGTTATTGTGCGTCAATAAGTCCCAGTTATAAAATTTCCCAGTTTATAAAATATTTTATCATAAAATATTATTAATTCAAAATCCAGTTTCGTGAAAGATTTTTTTGTTTTTCTCCAAAAAATTATAAGGAGAAAATCTTGTATGAAAAAGATTTCAAAAATGAAATACAAAAAGGAAAATATTTGTAGTTAGTTTAAGTAATACCTACAGAACGTAGCACAATTTTATTTATTTTAAAGAAAAAATCGTTTAAATTAAAACCAGTGAAACTTTACTCATGTGAAGTTTTAATACACTATTTTTTAAAGAAAAAATAACGCGTTCTTTTTTTAGCATAAAAGTCTTTTTGTTGTGGTCACCAGTTTAGTGATTAGCTACTTCAATAATTAAATGCGTCATGTTTCTTACGGGGACATTTTATAGCACATGAAATAAAGGTGGTGAAGTACGTGCACAAATAACAGACCAATTGATTTGGAATGCAAAGATAACATTTGTTAAAACAAAAGTAAAGTTTAGGACCGAATTTCTTTTGTTAGACGTAAATTGTATACACAATGAAATGCTCATTAATATGTTATAGTAGGAACTTACTTTGTAGGTGTGTTTTATGAGAAGTATTCACAGCCCTTGTAGCTTCAGCGTGGAAAGTTCATGTCAGCAGTTCAAAAGATGGAAAGAGAGTTACTTTAGGGTTCATGTATTTTTATATTTGAGATCTGCTGCTGATATAAGGTTTATTTATAACTGTTACTATCTTTAATGTCGCTACATTACTATGCTACAAAATGAAAGATTTGAAAATTTAATCCAATATCTCTACTTTGACATGTCCATATTGTGCTTGAATCAAAATCAACATTGTCCTTCAGGATGTTACAATTTTATTTTTCATCAGCATATGTCTAGATAGATTATTATTATTATTATTATTATTATTATTATTTGCATTACTGAAAATGATAACTGGTTTACTTTGACGTGAATAACATGCTGACATGTTTCCTGTAAGCAGATTGTCTACTTCTAGATGCTTTAATTTAAACTTCTAAACAGTTATTTCCTAGCAATATAGTTTAGAGTAAACTTCATCAAAGAACTTTTATTATGGACAAATTATATCATTACTCTTTGCACTTGTCTTCATGATGTTACAATTTTAAATAGAAACAAATTCAGACATTCTATGTCTTTTATTCGTCTTTGTCAGAAATTTTGATTAGATGCCTAATAGCATTTAAACAATTTGGATTAATCATGGTCTGCTTATCTGTCATTGTTAACCTTTGATTTCCACACACACGCATAGAAAGGAATACCAAAAAGTGTGTCTGATGAAATGATCAATCATTAAACCCTTTTTTATTCCTGCAGCCTAATGAAAAATAAACTTATTTTATACAAATATTTTTAATTTAATACCCTTCTTTATCTATGCGCTTAACCATACTCTTTTCTATAGATTACATAGAGCTAACAATATACAGTGGCGATTTCAGATTTAAATTCAGCTCACAAGTTTTATGCTGCAGTCTTATTAACCTATCCTTTTACCAGGGCTAGATTAACCATTAAGCAAAATAAGCACCTAGAGCATTAAGGGAAGTGGGCACCACAGAATTTGTAATGATATGATGTTGTTGTACACATCTAAAGAAATAAGTCGAACACGATTAACATTTGAATCAACAGGGCACCATTACAAAGGGGTGGGGACAACTGATCTACATGCTGTGTTGACTGTACAACGCGATTTCTGCATGTTACCAAGGATTTCAGTCCATGTTACTCAGTGTTGTTTGAAATTCATTCATCTTTGTTTATGTTTCTGATGTCTTGGCTACATTTGTCCCATACATGTGGTGTTCCCATGTGGGAGTCTTGTTCATACTCTGCTCCTCATGATCCAGTATTCAGCTTCTTTAATGTTTGGTTCCGGTGCTGCTAATTATTCTGCAGAACCCAACCAATGAGAAGAAAATACTTCATATATACATACCTGAAATTGCTCTCCAAATAATTTGTAATTATAACAAACACACGTCATGCCTCACTTACATCACAATCAGTAGCGATTTTGTAGAGGAAAAAAATCACAGCAGACAAATTACACTGTTCTGCTAGTATTGACGTTAGTATTAAGCCTTTGATTTTGTTTTGAAGTTAACCCCTCTCTTGTGGTCCAAGAGCTTGACAGTGGAAAAGATAGCAGAAATGGATTAGAACTCCACTTTTATTAATGAAAAGTTATTCTGTTTAATTTAGTGAAGTAATATACTTATACTAAAACTCATTCCTAAGTTGTGTATACGATAGTGGTGTAGTATGAAAATAAAAACGTTATTTGAATTCCCCTCCTCCTCCGCAGAAAAATCTCGGCTCCCAAGTGCCCCCCCCTACACACACACTTTCAGAGTTCCAGAATCGCCACTGATCACAATACTCACTTGTTCTATGAAACTCACCAAATGTCTCTACCTACCCTGATGACGTAAGAAAGTCAAAAGTCTGAGCCATATTTCTTGTACTTTTCTTCCAAAATGAACTTCAGACAATTTCTGACAGAATTTCCTCCTTGTCTGAGAAAGATTATTCATAACACTGTAACACAATTTTTGTCCTTGGGTAGCAACTGTCATTTTCTATTTGCTTATGTGTAAAACATATGAATAATGGTTAATATTTCCTTCAAACTTTGTTTTTGTGACCAGGATAATGATATTTCTGGAACTGACCTATTCCCATTGGGAAAACTGTCAGATGTGTACATTCCTTTCATGAAAAGTAAGAACAAAACAGCAAAGTAGCATTTATTTATTCTTTGATTAGACAAAAGAGATCACAAAACTTTAGAAGTGAATAGTTTTTCATGACATACTGTAAAATTACTTTCACAAATTTACCCCCAAGTAGTTTCTATCATGTTTTCATTATACAATCCTTGGTAACAGTCCAAAATCCAGTCCTTGCTCCTCTGAATACGCTCCCGTGTTCTTCCTGAATTTATCAAGATGAGCATCAAGAATATGGACTCTAAGGGACATCCTGCAGCCCAGTGTGCTGCAGTTCTTCACCAGGGTTTCAACAAGATCCAGAGTTTTCAGCCTTGTGATTTCCCAATAAGCACAGAACCACTGTGACAAAGTTGTTCTATCCTGCCTTCTCCATCCAAGTGAGCATCATGGAGAATCCTTTGTACTCTATCATCTTTATTTGTGGTCTGATGAAGACTTTTACCGCAGACAGCTTAGGGAAGAAGTCTTGAAGGTACTTGAAGACTCCTTATCTAGAGCAATGGCAATTTGTTTCATAAGGCCCAATTTTAAGTGCAGTGGAGGAAACAAGAGTGGCTCCCATTTGATGTTGTTCCTCCCCACAATGAACTGAGTCTTCCATGGTCAGTCCTGCATGTGGTATTGTGCTGCAGTGTTACCTGCAGTTTCAAACGTAAAGATAACACAGAAATTTGGTAAAGCCGTCTTGATGACCCATAAGAAAGGCCAACATTTTAAAGTCTCCAATAACCTTCCAACTGTACTCTTCATATTTCAATACATCTAGCAAGATCTTGACACTGCTGTATTCCTCTTTGGGCTGCATTGAGTGGGCCAAAGAAAGAGATGGTTACATGTTCTCATTAGGAAGAAGCGTGGCTTTGAAAATCTTGGATGATCTGTCGATGTAGATATGCTACTTGCTGCAATTACAGATGATTCTAATTGCCATGGACAGACTGGTTAGATTATAACAGAAGCAAAGTTCAGCTTGAAAAACACTAGTGACACTTTCTCTGTTCACTTCTCATCTAATTCCACTGATAGAGTCTCAATATCAAAAGCTTGGTAGTGGATTTTGTGAAACCAAGATCTCTGATCAGGTCGTAGAGGTCTTTTTGGTTGGGGTAGTATGCGCTTCTCTCCTCACCTGCACCTCTGTAATCTGGATCAATCACTTCATCCTCTTCTGAATTGCTGCTCTCTTCTGAAAATGGTTGCTCTTTGTGTGTATGGAGAGATCAGAGCAGTGTGACACTAATGTAATAGATGATAGAAGCTCTGGATATATGATAGTAGGCGCATTCTTGCCAGATTGATATTTGGAAGGGTCCACTATGCAGAAGAAGCAATTGCTTGATTAGTTATGTAATAGCCCCCACCCAATTAGAATAATCCTAGCACTCAATGCCAACATAAATTTTGTCTTGAAGGCCTTCAAATCCAACAGTTGCCTTATAAACTATATGTCAAGCAGTTTCCATTGAATGTGTATAAATAAGATTTTCTGCAATTACACATTTACATTTTACTTGACATTGTTCTATTTTAGGAAAAGGCAATATGAGATGTGGTGATTAATTTCCAATTTCTTTTTTGCCCTCCGACAACTTTCAATTGATATTACTCCTTTAGTGGTCAAGAGATTAATTTGAAACTCCAGGTATGTTATTAAAATAGACTGTCATTTAAAAATGTTATTCTAAAGGTAATTGTGAATATACTGTGTCCTCCTTTTGTTTCAGAATTGCTGAAGTCAGTATATTTTTTACTGATATGAGGATTTTTGTAATTTTAGAAAATTATATATAGTCCTACTTTAGTCTCCCAATATATGTACTTTGTGACTTTAGTACACAAATATCTGGCATTGTAAATTAAGTTATTACATTGAAGCATTTGGCTTATTTACTTTTCAAACTCTTATATCTGATGATGTCACTGGAACTCCAGACATAATGAATCTCAGATAAAATGGCAAAAGTCTAGTCATGCAATGTTTCAAACAATTTAAGCCATTATTTGAGGCTCTGCGGCATTTTAAATTTGGCATGCAAAAAGCAAGCCTTTCACAACTCCAAAATAATCTGCCTGAGATAGGGTCAAATAATGAAACTGGCTTCATAACAATTTGGCTTATCAGGCTCTTTCTTGATTCAGACCACTTCTGCCATCACTCTGACATTGGTTTTTGATGTACAGAAGTGTTCACAATATTCATCATCTTGACATCCACTTGATTTTTACAAAATCCTGTACCACTTGAATACACAAGACTTGCATTTTCTCTATAAACTTCAGTTAACATACAAAAAAAAACAGTAACAATTTTGTTCAATTTGAAATAGATTACTGGATTTGGGAAATTACCATTTATGACAACAAAAACATGTCTACTTTAAGAGATGCATAATAGCAAACTGAAGACATGAGTAGATTGAAATTTCAGAGTGTTTATGTTTAGGTCATATTTGCTCATTGGTGATTCATGCATGCACACTGGTTCAACAAATTCAATTAATCTCTTTATTTAATAGCCATATCTCATATGATAGACTAACTGCAAGTAAGCTTTAGCAAGCCATCCTATTTTAATCTATCAAACACAAAAAGCACAGCATTGCAATGATGATGCATTAAAGCAATTGGCCTCCAAGTTCAGCAAAAGTTGTTAATATCTATTATTTTAAACTTTCTGCTAATGGATAAAAACATCTGCTGAGGTTGATTTGTAACTCCAGTCAACACAGTAACACTGCTAACAGATATACTTGTTCTATTTTACCACTAATGTTAATTATTGTTCTAAAGCAGGTTTATAGATAACTTATTGTGGCATCGTGGATGTATGTCTATCATAACAGTTGCCAGTTTGGTGAGCAGACTTCATATAACAAATCTATATATTATATATATATATTATATATGTATATATACATATATGCATATATATATATATATATATATATATATGTACACACACAGCATTAATATACTCTTAGTATATTTCCCCCGAATATGTGTATATCTTAATAACATACTAGAACAATTTTGAGTACAAATTTGGAATGTACTTGATTTAGTCTAATACACTATTGTCTGGATCACAGAAGAAAAACAGCCACCCAGTGTAATATGTCAACATAAGCTATTAGAATTCCTACAATGCAATAGCCTAGTGGATTAAAATATTGGTTTGTGAACTTGGTGACATAGTGATTGTGAGTTCAATCTCTGCACCTAGCAGTGTGTACTTGGATTTAGTGGAAATGAGCAAGCAATAACTGAGTAGTAATGAAAATAAGAAGCAGATGAGATATCCCTAGACATGTGCTCTCGAACAAGAGCAGTCTACTCCTGCAAATTAAAGAAAGGGTTCCAGTTCAGAATTCTCTGTATGCTACCCAAACTGATATACATCTGAGAAAGGCTGGAGGAAACAACGGTCAAAATGTTGTGATAACAACAAAGATGAGGACAATAGTCTTAATTTAAATAGTGTAAATAATGATAACTCCTCATCAAAGAAAGTTTGATTAGGTTAAATATTTTTTTTTACTTATTTTATCAAACCAATAAGCTAATCTTTTGAGAGAAACATTTCAGGAAAGTGCATTTTTTTTAATGAGATTTCTCGAATATTCAGGCTGGTAGACAAAAATAAATGCATTATACTGTTGTATGAGTAACATTTAAAGAGATGCATGTGTGTGTGTGTATATACACACACACACACACATATATATATATATATATATATATATATATATATATATATATATAATTGTGAATATAAACTAAATAATGAGATATTAGCAATTGTATATGTGTGTATATGCAAATAAGCATATAAATATTGACGGTGCAAACAAAATAGTGCTCAATGTACTTAAACAGAGCTATGAAGTATATGTTTATAAATACATGTATACCTACATTTATAGTGTAACTTAAAGTTTCATGGTTTCCTAAGTTGTCAGGTACATATGGCAAATGAGCCACTTATTACAGTTGTTTTTTCTAAATTATACTCAGATTCAAAGCTGAAAGTTAATATAAACCCAATATATTATTGGAGTGTAAATTCAAAATATAGAGTGTATGGAGGAAGATATTGTGGGTGGGAAAGGAAGAATGATGCAAGCTTAAAGTTTATATGGTACATGTTTTTCTGTTGGGGGGGGGGAATTAAGTTAAAAAATTATACAGTATAAGGAACAAGCAATATGAATAAAAAGGGAGGCACAGTGAATTATATATTGTTTATAAATAATCTCTATTTCTTAATTCCCTTAAGAAATAGAGATTAAAAAAAAAAGAAAAAGAGTAAAGGTAGAAAAAATTTTAAAGAAAAGAGAAACTCTATATATATATATATATTACTAATGTTTACCCTGTACAAGGCCCAAGGTAGGTTACTGAAGGCAATTGTTGTCCAAGTACTAAGAGTATCAGTGCCATTTATACAAATGTGAGAAAGATTGACAGTTAACTCTAGACTTGAAGAGGTTAAGATTGTAGTAATTGGGAAAGCATCCTCCTGGGATTCTGTTTCACAAAGCAAGAGTTCTTGGAAAGAAGCTATCCAAGTGGAAAATACTTCTTACTAAAGTGCATCTTAGCCGGTACGGTTATAGTTGAGTAGCTAAGCAGTAGAATAGTAAGAGGCTTGCAAAGTTTCATATGTGGGAAAGGGGTTGTAAGGTGGAAAATAGTTCATCACCCACAAGGCCACATAGATGCTTTTGGAAAGTGAAGACTGGGCAGCACCAGCCCAGATGTGGCAGCAATAGTCCATTTTCAGTCTGATCTGGCTCTTGTGAAGGTAGAGCATAGCAGCAAGAGTCTGGTACTTACTGGAACAGTACAGGGAACCAACCAGTTTTCCAGTATCTTTAGCAAGGGATTGTATATACAGGTTCCAGTTCAGGTCTAGGTTGAGCTTAAGTGCCAATAGGCATTTATGGCAAAGGGCCTCTTTGAGAGAACACCCATTCATTGCGATAGATGGAAATTTGGGGGCTGCTCGATGTTTATGGAACATTACAAGTCTGGTTTACAAGGTTTTGAATTTAATCATCCAATTTACCCCCCACCCCACATTGTTGAAAATAGGTCAGCCGCCAGGCTAGATATTGACAAGAGATTGGTATATGCTCTTAGGCAGATCATTAATATAAAGCAGGAAGAGGACTGGACTGAGAAGCAAACCTTGGGGGATGCCTGGAGGGGCCTCCAAGGACAAGCCATTAACAAGAGTCTTTATGGACTTACCAGTGATTGCATAGCTGGAGAGCTTGTGCAGTAACCCCCTATGCCACACCTTGTCAAAGGCTTTTGATATATCTAATGTGATTGTCCTAGTGATGTGTCTACTGTCTAATACCCATGACAGTTAAGATATCAGTGGCGGACCGAGCCAGATTGAAATCTGTATTGTTTGTTGCACAAGAGGTTGTTCCTGTTGAAGTGCTTGAGAACTTTCTTGTTGATTATAGCCTCAAGTAGCTTGCTAATAACATGGGGGAGGAGCACTTACCTGTGTTCTTGACAACTGGGCATACATTTAACACCTTCCATAGCCTTGAGAAGGATTTTTCCTTTAGGCAGCAGTTGAATTATTTTGCTAAGATTGGAGATAATTCTAATCAATAATCTTAAGGACAACCAATGGGATTTTATCTGAACTGGTAGTGTGTGTGTGTGTGTGTATATATATATATATATATATATATAGGTTGGGTGCTGTGGATTCCTAGGATGGTCAAAATGTTTCCTTCTTTTTGAGGGTGGGCATTACTGGGTGGTGCCTGAAGTGTATTTCACATCATCTCCAGACCATAGCTTAACAGGCATCAAGTTGGATCTGGTTAAGGTCCCAAATAAACAAAGTTAATTAAAACCATCCTGGCAACACAATGCTACTTCCGATGTGAAACACATCTGCTTACATTCCATTCTACATCATTGATAATGGTTGTTATGAGCGCGTTGTGCTTAACGATCAAAAACAAACACTTAACACAATGTTGAAAATCTGATTTGCAGTTGCATAAAAATTGCAGAGACAGACATGTCAACACAAAAAAAAAAAAAAAAAAAAAAAAAAACGTCTGGAGGCGCCTGTACCATCTTAGCCACTGAAACTGTTACCTCCCCTGGTTGGCGGCTGATGAGGGCAGGGTATCACACATGCATTCACACATTTAGAAAATTATATATATATTACACACACAATTGTGCGTACAGTTGAATATACAAACCATAACATAATTTAATAGAAATCTATCCAGAATACTATTAGGTTGGTGCAAAAATAATGTCGCTTTCTCACATATGTTACTATGTGAGAAAACGACATTATTTTTGCACCAACCTAATATTAACTAGGTCAGTCAGGATACCCACCGCCTAGTGTCATCATCGGGAAGAGGTCAGTTGCACATATATTAGTAGACACAAGGTGTTACTTTTGATTTCCCAGTTTCCATCTGACTGAATAATTAAACCTAAGCCATTGCCCCTTATGAAGGATCTTGTACATAGGACATATAGTGAGTTTCTTCTTGTAATAAAGTTGCCTAATTCTTTTCTTTCACAAAACAGCATCAAGTCAAACAATCCAACACACGTCTTCTGTTTGCTACCACAGTCACACTGCTCTGTTGCCCCATTAAGCACTTTTTATAGATTGAGTGATAAGTTAAATTTGTATAGGTAGAAAAAAAAAAGTCTAGTGAAAGTATCTATTAGGTTGGTGCAAAAATAATTTCGTTTTCTAACATATGTTACTATGTGAGAAAACGAAATTATTTTTGCACCAACCTAATAACTCCGAGATCTATCTTTTCTTAAATGCAGTGCTGTTTGATAAAAGTGACTGACCTGATTTTTCTTTTTACTAAAAATATTTTTTGTCTATTGTTTTTGGGGTTAGAATAATTTTTAATCTTACTAATATAAAAGACCCCTTCCCGACCACCTAGGAAAAAAGTTTATTCATCCTAAGGTATTCTATTGATAATTATAAATTTGGATATAAATGAGATTCAGGAAAAAAATGCTGTTCAAAAAAAATGACTCAGATATCACATTCTAATCATTAAACTGGTAAATTTAAAGAGCTTTTGACAAAATATTGAAAACTATTTTACAATACACTCAGAACAATATTCTAGAGAATTCTAGAACAGCTTAAATTAAATCTAGAGTATTCCAGAAAGCCTGATACAGTATAAAAAAAAGCTTGAAAGCCAATCAAGTCACTAAACAGATGAAAGGGTACAAACACACATCAGAACCACTTAAGGCATCTATTGCTATAACCTCGCAATCAACTGTCTCCCGAGTGCTTAGAGCACATAATGATGCCACTCCTGCTCCAAGGAAGGAAACAAGGGGACGAAAGAAAGATTGATGATAGAACTGGCAGCATAATCAAGAGAGAAGTTGCAAAGATTAGGACTATAACTAGCCAAGAAATTGCAGCCAGTCTAAGCAAAGAGCAAAGAGCAAGGTGTTAGTCTTGCCTCTTTAACAGTCCGTTGGTGGCTGTTAAAACAAGGCTACAAATCTTGTACACGAATGTTTAAGCCGCTAATAAGCAGAGCCAACAAAGCCAAGAGACTTGAATGGGCTCACTATTACAATAATTTCACTGTAGAAGACTGGAAGAATGTTCTCTTCTCTGATGAAATGAAAGTTGAGCTAAATTCAAAGGATAAGGAATCTAAAATCCAAAGAAGCAGCAGCTTTGAAAGCTCTTTGAATTTAGCAGTAAGTACTATCAAGCATCTGTTCAGTACAATGTTCTGGTGATGCTTTTCTTTTCATGGAACTGGTTTCTTAAAACCTACTGAAAAGACCCTCATGAGCAAGCAGTACAAGAGAATTTTAGAGACTTGTCTGCTCCCTTCTGCTGAAAGGGTGCAAATCCCACCAAGCTCATTTTTATGCAGGATAATCCTCCTTGTCACAAATCAAAATTGATGAAGGAATACTTTAATGAGAAGTAGGCGAGTGTTATGACATGACCGCCGCAATCTCCTGACCTCAACCCCATGGAAAACTTATGGAGCATTATAAAGTATAGGCTCTTGAGAAAGCAGTTGAGCAACAAAGAGGATTTGATTGTGAATTTTATAACCGAATGGAATTCAATGCTTGGAGATGAGATTTGCCAGAACCTAATCAAGTCAATGCCAAAAAGGGTTGAAAAGGTTATTCAAAATAAAGGAGAACCCATAGATTATTAAATATTTCGAACTATATTACCTATTATAAATAAATTATACCTCTATTATTCTTTATTTAAAGCTGTTCGGTTATGTTTCTATTGATTACTAGTTGCAGGAAATAAGTGAGTCACTTTTTTTTGCACAGAGTTTTTCCCTATATCTCATTTACATCCAAATTATAATTATCAATAGAATACCTTAGGGTGAGTAAACTTTTTACTAGGTGGTCAGGAAGTGGTCTTTATATTAGTAAGATTAAAAATTAGTCTGACCCCAAAAATAATAGGCAAAAATATTTTTAAGTAAAAAAAAAAAAAATAATAATCATGTCAGTCGCTTTTATCGAACAGCACTGTATATGACTCGTAAAGCCACCATTTTCTTTTGGGGATACTTTACAAGCAAGACATGTCTGAATCTGTTTTCTTCCAGGAGGTAAGCTATTTTCTCTTGTGTTACCAGACCATTGCATTTCAATGATACCAATCTGGTTTGTGAGATTCTGCCATTGACCACATCCAACATCCTGCTGCCAATGTCTTCACTGTAACCCTGACTGGGAGGACTTCTAGGTGCTATGCATTGCCAAACGGTAACTTCTAATATGGACACAGGGTCACATACAGTTTTGAATTCAGAGTTGTCCTTCTTCTATACCGATTACCAACCACAGCTAGAGAGACCAGTCTGCCTTGCTATTAAAGCCATAGCTGGAGAGAAAAGATTTGAAAAGAAGAGGGTATTTGCATGTAAGTAAATGTAATAAACACAACTGGAATTAGAACTCTGCTTTGCAGTTCCTCATTCCAAGCTGCTATCCATTACAGCACCTTCATATATAATATTGGGAAAGTTATAACCAAGGCTTTTGAATGTTGGGATTTCAATTTTGATCCTCTGTTAACTGATCTATTAGGTTGTTGCAAAAATAATGTCGTTTTCTCACATATGTTACTATGTGAGAAAACGATATTATTTTTGCACCAACCTAATAGCAAACTGTGCTTAGAATTGTAATCATGGTGATAAATAGAAAAATTAGCAAATGAAGAAAAAATATTTTGCTTGTTGATTTTTTTATTTTTAAATATCATCCACACAAGGGAAAAATGACTTACAATATAGATATATTTTGACTTTAGGACAAAAGAGGAACTACCAATAAATCAGTTCTTGAGTTGGTGAAGTAGTGAGATTATCAGACATTAGTAGACATGATTGTTATGGTCATTATTGTCATTTTAGTGAACGACTACAACAATACAATAACAACAAAGTAAAAAAAAAAAAAAAAAAAAAAAAAGTATTAAGAAATAACAACAAAAACAACAGCAACACTTGGACAGCACCCCAAGAAAAAAAACCATATTGAAATATCACCAATGTTTTTAAGCTGCAGGTTTAAACATATAATTTTTTTTTTTTTTTTTTTTGGCTTTTAATTTTCATCTCATTTACAATAGAAAAAATAAATTTTAAATTCATATATTTTTATATTTTCTATTTATATAAGAGCAGAGGAAAGAGGGGAATTTAAAAAAAAAAAAAAGAAAAGCAAAATAAAAAAAACTAGGCTTGACATTCCCCAAGAAATGCTAACATCTCTCTCTCTCTCTCTCTCTCTCTCTAATAAAGCTGACATTATATATATATATATATATATATATATATATATCTTAGTGAATATGTTCTTGGGCCTTGCTCTGCCAGTATAAATGCAAACATTTTAATAGGAAAGGAAAATTTAATGATCTTTGGTGTAATCAAGACTTCATTATGAGACAAACAGTGTTCTAAAGAACATTGTACATAACATTTAAGATATGCATTATTATTAAAGAGTATGTTCAAATTTAAAACAAAAATTATCTAAGTGCATTCACATATAATGCAGATATGTTTGCTGAAGATTTACTCTGAATAAAATGATATGTTAGAAATCTGTAGATGGTTTACATTATGCTAATGAATATGTTGGAAATGTGACTGCATAATAAATAGAAGTGACTAAATTCTATGTAACCTGCAATTCCAGGTGTGTTTGTAAAGTATACGCATGTGTTAGAAAACATTCAAATTTTACATTTTATTATTATGAGAAACATTATTTTCTAGTTTATGCAAGTGTTTTTAGTTAATAAGTTTATATCTATTTACTTTTGTTCCATGCGTGTATTTAATTTGGTGTATGCAGTTTTCATAATACTATCCCAGACAAAATAGCTGAAATTCTTTAAATTATTCTTGTAAAGAAAATACTTTCACTGGTCATAATAAATAAATTTAGACATGCCTATTAAATAGAACTAATTAAATATGATCGTTCATAATTGATTTTACAAGCATCACTTTCTTTCCATCTTTAAACATGTATTTATATTTGGCTTAATGAGTGATAATTCTCATTTGATAATATGCCTTTCAGAAATAAATTTGAAAAAGAAAAATTGATTTCTCATTTAAGCTTACAGCATTAAGATTTCTTCTTGCTGCACAAGACAAATTTATAAAGACAGAAATACTTTTCAGGTAATGTGGTTTTCTTTGTATTTCAGGTTGTACATTTGTACATAAATTTGAGACATTGAGATAGGAGACAAAAATAAAGATTAGCTGATAGAGTTATTGTGGGCTTATTCACACTTCTTTTAATTATTAATTTTTGACTTAAGTATGAAATATATGAGAGGTAAGAGGCAAAGAGAAAAATGTTAGCTTAAAAATCCTTTTTATATTTGTCAACTGAAATGAGTCAGTCTCATGTCATTCAAATATTTTTTTTTCTCAAAAATATTAGTCTAACAAATCAAATCAAATGTACATTTTAAATATGCTAAGCGATCACAAAATATATTTTTTTTAAATTTATTAAGTATAAAAATTGAACTCAGAGATTCATATTTTGGAACTTTTTTCTATGTCTTGGCTAAAATTTATATATGTTCATTTGTCAGTGTTCTGATCTTTGGAAACTTAATTTAAAAGAAATATAATAAAAATTTCAACACTTCTTGCAGAGGACAGAATGAAACAAAACTTTAAACATGAAATAAGATTTGGATTATTCAAGAAAATGAATGTTTTATATAAAATGTATAGTAATGTTTTTTTTAGCTTTAATTATTCATTATGTATACATCCTTAAACTTGATTTATGTTAATACATACCAATGGATTTATTTCTTAGTTCGTCATTGTGATCTTTACATGTTTGTTTGAAGGCTTTACATCATGACATGAATATAAGAAAATTTCTTTTGGAAAATGAAATAAATAACAGCATAAAATAAATTCTAGTTTTCATATAATTATTTTTTGAAGAATGGAGGCACTATCATATATATATATATATATATATATATATATATATATATATATATATGTGTGTGTGTGTGTGTGTGTGCGCGTGTGTAAGATAAATTTATTCAGAAATTATGCTTTTGAATGTAATGTGACTATAAAAGCTAAAATTGTAGATAATTGTTGAAGCAAAAATTCATTAGTTTAAATTAAGGCATACTGTATCAATTAGAAAATAATTAAGAATTTTGTATCAGTTTTAAAAACTCTGGAGTGATTCCTGTCTAAACTTAAATTTTTGAATAAGTTGTAACTATCCATATTTAATAATGTAAATAAAAAAAAGAAAAGAAAATAGAGTTTTGACTTTTCATGATAGAATCATATCTTTGGGCAAATACAGTTGGATATTTGTAATACTATTAGGTTGGTGCAAAAATAATGACGTAATAACATCAAAAAACGACATTATTACGTCATTATTTTTGCACCAACCTAATAGTTTTAGTCGATATAAGAATGGATGAAGTTATTTATCATTCCATTTCATCTATTTTTTTTTAAATAATTTATAATTTTAATTTTGAGAACAAAAGTCCTTTCAAAGGTCTCTTGCACCACAAAAAAGTGTAGAACATAAATAATGGAAGAGATTACTCTTCATAAAATTGGTTGCCAATGGGATCTCTCTCTCTCTCTCACTGTCTTTCCAACAGTTACTGATATTGTTATCAGTAGAGGCTGAGGTAAAACATTTTCCAAATGAAAATACATTTTATTAGGTTGGTGCAAAAATAATGTCGTTTTCTCACATAGTAACATATGTGAGAAAACGACATTATTTTTGCACCAACCTAATAATTAAAAAACAAAAAAAAAGAAGAAAAAGGGTCGGGTTATATTTTTTTGAGGGAGATGAATGTTTGAGACATATAATCTACAAAGGCCAAATTTATGATTAAACATCTTACTCGGAATTTAGAATATTATATGAAAATATTGTAGTAGAAAAGAATTGTCACAATGTATTATGTCAAAATTAGGATTAAGCTGATTATCATTTTTATAAATTTTACATTAAGTTATTCTGTAGAAATTTAAGAAGATATAAAATGAAGAGAAAAATAAAACAATGTAATTCAGGACTAAGAATATCCTTTCAGTCATATAAGACAAGCAAAATAACGTCTGGTACAGAAAAAGCACTAATTGTAAAAGTTGGTTAAAGACTGAGTGAAGATAATATATGACCGATTTTGAAGGCAAAAATGGACATTTAAAAGAGATGACTTTCAAAGTTAAACAAAAATAAATGAATAAAAATATTCCTTGATATAAAAGGAGTAGGCAGTAATGGGGAGATACATACACAGTTACTATTAGCTAAACATTTTTAAGGTCCTTAATTAGGATAATTACAAATAGTTTTATAACATTCTTAAAAAATTAAAACATTTTATGTTCAAAGAATGCAAGGCACTGTTTCATATAGACAACAATGATCAGATTTCCTTGCAAACCCTGTATTTTTCATCATCATTTGTGACAGTTAAGGTAAAACTTTAAGAATTAAATTTCATGGCTATCTTAACATTTAACTGCACTTATGTTCTGTAATTTAAATTTTAGAAACAATATAAACTACTCAAGTAATGTTGTAGCATTATAGTTAAGGTAATTTGCTTATTTTAGATACTCTGTTATAATCTTTGTAATATTTCAGATTACTGTATAAAGAAATTATTTTCTTTGTAGTGTTCATTACATTTTCCAATAGTATCCTATATAACTTTTCCAGTAAGAAGTTCATTACAAGTTTTGATAATTTTAAAATAAGAAATGTTCAATTTTTAGTTGATATTTGGCTAAATAAACAAAGCAGATAAGAAGAGGTTTTGAGACTGTTTAGAAATTGCTGTCTCTTCATTTTTTAGATTAAAATTAATCTAAGTTTCATATTTGCTTTATGTATCATTTATTTGTTTATATAACACTTTTGTTTCTTGTATGAATAAGGTGCAACATTTTCATATGCAAAAATGTATGAGTATTAAAACTGTACAGGGAGATAGGTACGTTGAAAAGTAGCCAATAAGAAAGGCACTAAGGCCACTGCTTAATTGAATAAAAATCTGACAGTATTTAATTTCTGACTACAAAACTGACATTTTTGTATTTTTTTTTTTATTTTCAAAAAGGCTTTGAAGTAACTAAAATGTATAAAAATATCTATCATTATCTCTGCATGTGTTGCTACAATGACCTTTTTTTGTAACTTCTTAAGAGAAGTGATATTTGATAAAAAAAAAAAAAAAAAAAAAAACTTTTTTGGCATTGCAGAAAGAATTATTTATGCTATTATACTTATTAAGACTGATTTGAAGCTCACAACATTTCAATCAAAAAAACTAATAGCCTGGGACTTATATCGATGCGTGCTTGCGAGTTTTTACATATTGTAAAAGGATAAAAAATATATTAAAATGTTTAGTATTCAGAGTAGGTATTTATTAATTTAGTTTCCTATTTGTTTTTATCTCTTAATTTTTGGTTAAAGAAAACAAGTTTATTTCAATTTCAGCTTACTGAAAAGGTTGCTGATAAGTTTTTATATTTTCTTATGTAAAACAATTTAGAGGATCACTTTGGCACTAAATCAAAAGAAGTCCTCTTTCAATCTTATACTCATCATCATTAATATTAGAAGATAAGTCTAAGATTTCTTAAGATAATGGATATTTGAATAATGATTCTGAATATGTATCAAGTAAAGAATACGATTTGAATAGAGAATATTATAAAAGAAACAAAAAGAAAATCTCCCAAAGACTGTTTATTTACATGTAGCTTAAATGTTAAGTCTTGAACCATGAAGCACAAGACAAGAGAGGAGAAGGCAAAAAAATATTTCAGTTTTATTTCAATTTTATTTGCACTACAGAGTATCATCTGGTTAATTAGATCAAACTTAATGTTAAGACAATTCCTAATGTTAAATATACATGTCAGTGAAAAAAATTCAAATACTACATTGTACGGAGAGTTCAATCGAGTGAAACGTTTATCCAATTATTATATTTAATTCCAAAATTATGAAAGAATTGGGTTTGTTTTATTTTCTATTTAATGACACTTTAACACCAAGGAGTTATATATTGTGCAATGAACCCAAATTATGAAGAGAACAGTTGTAATTTAAGGAAATTTTTAGTTTCAAGTTATGAAAATTGCTATAAAATAAAGGCAGATGATAAAGAAAAGAAAGAGAGTGACAGAATTAAAATGGTTTGTACAATATCTGTGTTGAAATAGCAACTAATTATGACTAAAAATAAATAAGGTGTCATACATCAGAAAAAATGATGCTAAAATAAATGAAAACCTGTTCTTCCTTTTTCAGAAATTGAAGAGAAATTTTGTTCTTTCAAATGAATTCTTTCCCCTTTGAATATTTTGCTTAACAACAAAATCCTTTAGGCATTAAATGAATAGAAAAAAAAAAGGAAAATGAAATAGGGTGTGACATTTGAAAATTTTCAAGTAATAAATAAGTAAAAAAGACAATTTGCGAAGTCCACAAGAATGGTTTTGTTTTCAAACAAAAAAAAAAAAAAAGAGAATTTTGAATAGGAAATTACATGATCTTTTCTAAAAATATATAATCTTCGATTGTTCATGACAATGACACTTTGGCGACAACAAGAGATAATTTATGAAATAGGTTTACAAAAAAAAAAAAAAAAAAAAAAAAAAAAATTCCAGGATATAAAAAAATGGGTATATAAAAACCAAAATGAATAAATAGTAGAAATTTATAACAGAATTTTTTTTTTAAATGAAAAGGAAGATATCAAATGATAAAATATATTTCTATGAAAAAATTTTTTTAATGAGATTATTATCTCTAATAAGGAATTTAAGAATGTAAAAGAATTCTAAATGCTTCATCTTATGTTTTATTTTGTCAACAGAGACAAAAGGAGTTTTAAAAGGCAAAAATAAAAAAAAAACTAAACAAAGGCATTTGAAAAATATACTGAATGATAAACATGCTATGTGATTGAAAATTTTCTTATGGTTTCTTGAAATCTTGATTTTCTTTTTGAGGTTCCCCACCCCAGATTTTTCCCTTTTGTGTTGGAGGAAGGGGACATTTTTATAATATTCAGTCTGCTGTTTATAGTTTTATAAATAAACTTTTGTAAGGCTGAATGTGAAGCCTGGATCCAAAAGGTGAACTGTATAGGGAGTAAGATAGGGAGGAAGAAGGTGCAAAGTGAAATAGGATAAATGGTTAAGTTTTTAGGTATCAGGATGCTAAAAAAAAAACAAACAAACCTGGCATGATTGGAAGGGTTTAGTCAACCTTAGCATATGGTTAAATGGACAAATACATAACATCACTTTTACTAACAAGGAAGAGAGTAAGCAATTGCACGAAAGCCTTACATGAGCATAACAAGCTTTAAACCCACATTAAACCACACTTCTTACTCTCTCTTTTACACACAAATATACAGTCAATGATAATCACTTCTTTTCTCAAAGAAACTTATAGTAATACTACAAAAAGAACAAACAAAAGAATATTATACAGTGATATAAATAATGGAAGTACCAAAAGGAATAGAAAATAGAAAACTAATTTTATGAAGAGACAGCTTTTGAAAATAAATTTTGGATGACCAAAATCAGGTTTTAGCTCTCATTTTTTTTTTTTATATTAATTTTTTTCTGAAATTTCTGAAGCTATTTCATCGCTGAAGACATACAATTATGATCAGGATAGGGAAATACCTTTGTATAACATATCTTATATAAAAAATTTCTAAATAATTCTCCAAATGAAAACAAAAATAAATACTAGCATTTGCATAATATTTTAAATGTTTTTTTTTTCAAGAAAAATCATTTATCCTTTTAAATAATTTTAAGAATCTTTTGTTATATTTCAAATGATTTTACAGTTAAATAATTTATGAATAGAGTAATAAAATGTATATTACGTGTATATATATATATATGTAGATTTTTTTTTTTTAAAAAGGAAAAAAAGGTAGAGTATTTTTTTTAATACATTATAGAAATCAGAGAATGTTTCTAAGAGAAGTCTTAACATAATATGTCGATAATTTTAAAACGCAGTTAACCAGACAGGATACATAAGTACAATGTGCACAACAGAAAGCTATTTTGTTTTGTTTTTACATACAAAACTGACTTTATCACTACTAAAACACAATAAAATAAGTAAAAAGAGAATACTTAGCATTTAAAAAAGGAAAGAAAGAAAAAACAAGATGAAACATGTCACACACGCACACACTCACACTCAAAAAAAAGGTTTGGCCCACAAAGGGTTTGGTACTTTTTTGTTATTTTTTTTTTTTTTTTCTTTTTGTTTTTTTTTTTTTTACCCACAGGCAGGAGGATAGCTACACTCTACAAGACATCTGTAATAAAACATTAGTCATGTCAAGGTAACTATATTAGGTGAAGAATGAAGCCCAAAGTAAGACTTTATCCCTGAGTTGAAGGATGCCCATTAAATATTTCTTTCAAGTAGGGAAAGGAAGGTAACCATAAGGTGTTTGGGGATAATTAGTGTACTGTGACATGCCCACAGGAATAGGTTGGTTGGGTGGGGGAGGGGACAGAGTGTCATAGGGCAGGTTATGGAATACAGTTGATACAGATGGAGTGGTGGAGAATGCTCCCTTATCAGTATTGAAGCCTTGAGGTACAGGCATCCGACCATAGTCCTCAGGATTGTAGAAAGGTTCTGGTTTCACAAATGATCCTTGGGGCTGGATTGGTGGACTTTGGTAGTTATTGTCTCGTGGATACTCAATAGAAAGACAATTGGACTGAGGTGGCGGCACATAGGGTATATTTTCCTGTTTGGGTGACTTCTGGTTCTTATTTTTATCAGTCTTGTCTGACTTCACTTTTAGTTCCAGGTCAGGAAAACACACCTCAGCTTCATTTAATGTTTTGGTCTTGCCAACAAGATAGTCTCTCAATTTCCTCAGGGCAACATAGAATGGAACCTTGTCAATGGCACGTGGAAGTTGAGAACACCTGGCACTGGATGATGGCATCACAAATATGGTCTGCAAAGAGAAGAAGAATATAAAAATCAGTAGGGGTTAAAAGATTTAAGTACAAATTACAAAAGATATTTCCCCCAAATGAAAAAAAAAAATGTTCTGAATATTTATATTGTGGAGCTTAAAAACTTAATACCAAGAATTGTTGCAGATTATTAAAAAAAATAGAAAATGAGATCATCAACCATTTTATAGATAACAATGTTTGATTTTCTCTTGTATTTCCCCTTCAAAACTATACATAAGTATTATTAAATTGCATCAAAAAAAGAAAAAAATGATTATCATAAGTCTACAATTAAAAAAAAAAAGCTTTTCAAAATTCAGAGAAAAGAATCATTCTAAAGCACTTAGCCACTATACTTTGTAATCCAAATAGGGTACTTAAGTCTGTCAGTAAAGCTATTTGTGTTCCTAAATAATAGACTTAAAATAAAAAAGTTAATTGACAATTTATAACTTGAACAGTAATCTAAGGCTCTTATCAAACATTTGTGTAGTCAAGACCATATGAATTAAAATTGTGTAGTCAAGACCATATGAATTAAAATTGTGTAGTCAAGACCATATGAATTAAAATTGTGTAGTCAAGACCATATGAATTAAAATTGTGTAGTCAAGACCATATGAATTAAAATTGTGTAGTCAAGACCATATGAATTAAAATTGTGTAGTCAAGACCATATGAATTAAAATCTATGCAATATATTATTCAGTTTAAAGTGTCTAAATTTACTAGATGAAATTTAAGTATAGTTTTTGTCAAAATTTAACTTTTGAGCCCACAATAAAATGGTGTTTGAAAAGGACATTTTTTTTCTCTTCACACTGCTATTACTGTGTACTCCCTCTGCAATTTTAATGATTTTAAAAAGTTGTGTTTAGAATTTTAATAACAACAAAAATGTTAAACACTATTCAGTTGTTAGATTGTTTGTTTACATACATGTGTGTGTGTGTGTGTGTGTGTATATATATATATATATATATATATATATATATATATATATATATATATATGTGTGTGTGTGTGTGTGTGTGTGCGCGCGTATGTGCCTATAAATATCTTGTCTGCCCTGTGACATGCCACCCTCTTCATCAGCAGAAAACTAGTGGGAGAGCAGGTTTAGATCCCAACCACTCATCCATGTGACAGTTTGTACTGGGTTACATGTTACCAGTAGTTGTCTGACCTGACCACCTCACTTTTATATTTAAATGATAAAACTCTTTCAATTTTAAGACATAAACAATGTTGTTACAGAACAGAGATATGATACATATAATATAATGTCTAATATTTTTAGTAATATTTAAATATGAATTTGTGAAAAGTTTTAAGATTTCTAGAGTTACTGTTTATTCTCTTTAGATATTAGTTCCTGACTATTAAAGTGATTCAGTACACGTAAACCTGTTTTGGACTGGGTTTCTGGTTCTTTCTTCTAAAGGCTTCTCATTTTCTTTTACCCGACCAAAACACCCCACCCTACCCCCCAGTAAACAGCTGTATCT
This sequence comes from Acanthosepion lycidas, assembly GCA_963932145.1. Classification (NCBI taxonomy): domain Eukaryota; kingdom Metazoa; phylum Mollusca; class Cephalopoda; order Sepiida; family Sepiidae; genus Acanthosepion; species Acanthosepion lycidas. The sequence goes on from OZ010574.1 coordinate 36,473,914, forward strand.
TAGCTGTATTATCACCTTGTTTGGGGTGAAATGATTTAAAAGATACATATGTATAACTATTAATTTTCTGTTATTGAATAGTTATTTTCTTGGAAAAAAATAATCTAAAATCTTATTTCTCAGAGGTGAAACAGGTATAGATTTAGAATATATGGATAGGTATAGTGTATCATTTATATAAAATATATGATAAATATTACAAAATATAAATTATATAAAATTTATTTGCTAATATGTATCAGAATTAAAAAAAAAAATGATGTAAGCAATACTTTTCATACATAATTCCTCAAAAATAATCTAAATGAAGCTCAAGAATTAAACTTTACAATAAGAAAATAAGTTATTACTTACGACATCAGTCCCATCAATTTTGTCAGGTTGTTTTCCAAATATGAAGTTCTTTTGTCCACTGTAGATCTCATAAATGCCTAAATAACAATAGAAAGAAAAAAATTACGTATGGAAAAAAAGAAAAAAATTACGTATGGAAAAAAAAAAAAAAGGAAAAAATTTTCTTTTCGAATAAGAAATGACAGCAAATGTTTTAGTTATGATACTTGCAATTTTTTATATTAATGAAAAAATAAGAAACTTTCCTTTATATTTGATACGATTCAGAAAATATATTAATTAACATTGACAACCACTTTTGTTATAAAAGGGGATAAATTGATAGAATATGATTGAGATTTATAAACCCTAAAAAGGAATGATGAACATGAAACAAAAGCAATAACATGGACAAAATTACTGAATGTGACAGATACTTGAGGAAGGCTGGAGAGTTCATGGGCCAAAACGTGATTTTTATCACTCGAGATGAGAATGTTAGCTTGAAGAATCATTTAACAAACGATAAACCAAAATGCAAATTAATTTTTTTTTAAAGGATAATTCTAATGGCTAATACTGACTAACCCCTGATACTCTTTGATAACTAATTTCAATCTTATAAAAAGAGAGAGGAGCTTTATATGACAATTATTTCCCAAATAGGTTTAGATCTCTACTTTTAAACAGCCTTACAAAATGCATATTTTTTGAATTTGTATGACAGCTTAAATTCAAAATTATATTGATTTATATCTAACAGAATTTAAAACTATATCCTATAGATCAAGCACATTTTGAGAAATAAACGTATGAGTATACATTTATACACACAAAAGCAAATTTCAAAGTAAATATCAGTACCAATGTCACAATTGGGTCAACAGAATTATTAATATGCAACTATTATTTCTTTCATCGGTTGCTTCTAATCACAACTTCTCAGACTGTCACACTATGGCTGTTAAAAGTTGCAACAAAAAGCAACTGAAATTAAGAAATTAAAAAAATTAATAGTAATTAACAATACTTCTCTACTATGACTACTACTGAATATAGACAAAAAATATTAAAAATAGCAGTGAATTGGACATTCAGAGGGCATCCCATGCTAAAACATGACTGGCAAGGAAAAAGCAATGTGAGATGGAGTCTTTCCAGGTTTTTATTCATTACTTCCGGTCAACACTCTTGACTAACAAAAAGTTGTGATAAAAAGCAACTGAAATTAATATGAAAATAATATTAACTGAAAATTATTAGAATTGGCAATGTTTCATCTAATAATACAGAAATATACAAAAATATTTAAAAGAATTTAATCAGTAACATTTAATGTCATTAATATTTTTTATATAAATCAGATGAACAAAAATTATAAACAGGATGAAAGCAGAATTAAGAACATTATAAAACAATGCATAACACCAGTTGACAATAGCAAAAAAATTAGATTAATTATTTATTACACAAAATTTAAAACCTCTAACCTTATAGTCAAAAATAATAATTCACCTCCTAGAACAAAATTGAATAGGGCAAATATTATTTACAAATTCTAATGCCTATTAAGAAATTGTATCCCTGATCAATCAAAATTCGTAAATAATTATATAGGCCACACTACAACATGATTGACACGCAGACTCACTCTACACCTTTCTGACCATAGCTCAATTAGATCTCATTTAATATTCATTGAGACATACTGGACACTATTCATAACACACTTATATAATAGCATCATCTACATGCAAAAACAGGCTAAAAATAATAGAAGCCTTATTAATAAAAACAAAAAACCAACTCTTAATAATATTAACTTTGAACATGGACATAATATCTTTACAGTGTTTTGAAAAATGAAAACATTTTATAAAACATACCTACAACAAAATATTTCTTATTTTAACAGTTAAAATACAATCCTTGAAAATAGCTAAATGTATAGCCAAAATCACTCGGATAAAAAGAACATTGACATTTTTTACATAATTTATCATTCGAAAAGAAAAATTATTAGATCGCATGAGAAATGTATAAAAAATGAAATAAAAAAATGAAAAAAAAGCACCTTGTCTGTCGTTTTCAATGAAATGTGCATATATATATATATATATATATATATATATATATATATATATATATATATATATATATATATATGTATGCACACACATGCATGCACAGGGAGTTTTTTTTTGTTTTTTTTCCTTTTCTCCCCAAAACCTGGAACTGATTTCAATCAGAATTGGTGATTATTTGAGTTTGTTAAATTGAAAATGTTAACTGGAGTAATTGAAAATAAAAATTATAAAAACTCAAGAACAATGGTTAGATTTAATAATTATACCCCAAATTTTAATGGTTTTGTAACTGAAGTTTTCTTTGTGACACTTCATTTTTAATAATTCAAAATCTCAAATTATGAACATGAAATTCTTAATGCATAAATGATAGTTTTAATTAAAATCAGTTTGGACATACCAAATGGAGGTGATGTTTCAGACAGAAATTCACATTGATTTTTATGAAGAAATATATTCAAATCCATTGTTTCAATCAATTCATCTATCATACAGATTAAACTCTTGAAATTTCATGAATGATATATCCACCTACCTTTTCCATTGAATACAGCTATCTTTGGAGCATAGAATTTCAACTTTTCATGTAATTGCTTTCCACCATCTCTGATTTCTTGTCTGAAAATAAATTGAGATATTTTCTTTTGATTAAAAAAGAACTGTGATTGATTTTTCTTTTGTAATTCAAATTTATGAATACATATTAATCAATTAACAATTGTTATTTTAGTAATTATCATTATGAGCATTTTAGAGTAATTGTTGCAGCAATTCTTAAATTCATTAACTTTATATGGTTTAGTATTCTTTTTGCATCAATTATAATAATTCTCCTGCTACTTACTGATTTAATATAGTAAAAAAAAAAGGAAAAAGAGATACTGTATTTCCTTGTGCATAATACGAGAAATTTTGAACGAAAATTAAAAGCAAAAAGCAGGGTTATATTATATGAAATTACACATTTCCACACATTTTTACTTAGCTTAAAAAAAAACTTATTTGAAACAGTAAAACTGTAAATACACCCAGCACAATAGATGATAAAACACAAATCGTTTTCAAAAGGTATTTGATATGTCAGCAATATTTGTTCTTTGGGAATCAGCTTAATTGGGCATCTTTACATATACATAGGGATGACTGTACTACGGGATCATATTATTATATTCAAGGGTGTAAATTTTTCTGTTTTTAGCTTCAGAAACATGGGATTGTATTAAACTAAAGATGTACTATACACAAGAAAATATGGTAATAGAGAAAAATAACATTTAATAGCCATAGCCTGTCAGTAACACATACATTAATTCCTGACATTCACTATTTTTATGATTTTCAATGAACAATAAGTTGCTAAAACAAATTTTAAGTTAAAAATAGCAATGTTGGTGCTTGATCATCAAATCTTTTTTCCCTACTATCAAAGAGATTTAGTTTGTACAGAAAATGACTAAAGCAGAATAAAGTAGCAGTAAAGTCAATTTGCATCAATGTGAAAATCTGAAACCTTGTCTACAAATAAAACAACCATAACTGTTTCATTAACAGTTTCAATTCACTATGAATTACTATTTATCTTGCCACTTTTTCACATAATAAAAGAAAGGAATCTGTAGGGAGTCATGATCGTCTACAACTTGAAGGGACATGGTATTAAAAAAAGAGTTACATAAACAGCTAGTATATAATAATGCTGAAGCCATCATAAAAATGTAAACAGGCATTATTATTATTATTATTATTATAGACTTTACCTTAATATTCTAAACATCTTAAGAGCAATTTATAATATTAGCTTTCATGTTTATTTGCTTTAAGTTACTAAATTATTTAATGGATAGCTCATTAATTTAATATTAGGTTGGTGCAAAAATAATGACATAATAATGTCGTTTTTTTTTACCTATTTTTAACGTCAAAAAACGACATTATTACGTCATTATTTTTGCACCAACCTAATAGTTACTGTAGCACTCAAAATGTTAATTGTTGTGATAAAGTCAATGTTGTATGAACATACAATTGTTTATATAAGTACATGCACTTTTCTTACATATTTTAATAAAGTTTAGTTTAAAATTCAATGAGTTTTTATTATAAAAGCGATTTTCTTTGAAACAATGCTTGATCCCATGATATATATAATTAAAGAGGAAATGTTCAAGCTGCTATTTTGAATATGATAATTATTATAAAAAAAAAAAAAAAAAAAAAGGCAGGGATAAAAGAATAGCATAATAATCAGTTCAACATAATCCATTTTCTTAAAAAATAAATCAAATAATGTTACTATATAATAGACATAGCTGCAAAAGTTTTGCAACATACTTTAACCAGTGTGAAATTGTCACAGTGCTTCAGATTAAACCCCTTCAATTACAACATTTATATTAAAAATTTAAAAGAAAAAAAAAAGAAACCTACTTTGTTAAATCTCCACTACCTCTTGTAGTTCGGTGGACAATGTTTGTGAAGCCAATTCCATGTTTCAGCAGTTTACTATCATCATATGCAGTCATTGGTTCTGGAATTAGTTCAGACAAATGCAGACATTTCCCTGAAGAAGAAAAAAAAAAAAAAAAAAAAAGGAAAAAAAAATGCAGTGTGAATGTGTGGGTTTATTAAATAGCCAAAACAAGAAAATACTCTCACAAAATTTGTAAACATTTTTTTTTTTAACAAAAATAATTTAAAATTGTTTAACTTCTTCAATTTATAGGACACTTCACAAGTTAACAGATTACTTATATTAACAGATTGAGCTATAGTCAGGTAAATACATCCAACAGTGAATCCCTGTTTTTTTCTCAAACCTTTGATTAGGTGTTAAAAAATAAATAGGTATAGTTTTGAGATTTATGTCTTCTCTGAAGGTAGCAGTTCAAAATAATGCAAATGAGTCACATTTACCATATACACTCATGTATGAGCTGATTGTGAATGTTTTTTCATGAATTTTAGCCCTTCCAGAAAAAAAATTACTTGTGTATAGTGCAACTGGTCACCAAATATACATGACTTTTAACCTCTTCAAAAAAGAGAAAATTACCTGTGTATAGTGCAAACTCCTATTTCTTGCATAAAATAATCTATCATATAAAAGTCACACTATACTTGAGCATATATAGTATTTGCATGTCTACAAATGTTATCTTATTTTCAAACAATATTTTCTTGACTCATATTTGGTAAAATATTAATCCAGTTACTCCTGTCTAAGCATGAAATGAAGGTAGTCCTGAATGTTTTCTCTTCCCGTTCCTTCCATATGGACACTGGTGTTCCTCAAGGCACTATCCTTGGTCCTACACTGTTTATGATCTTCATCAATGATCTTCCTGAGGCTCACCTCTGTGACAGCGTCTCACTGCGCCTTCTTGGCCTCATGTTTTCCACTGACCCAAGGTGGAACAACTACATTGAATCAATAGCTGCATCTACTGCAAGGAAAGTTGGTTCTCTGTGTCGAACCAGAAAGTCTTTCTTGTTTGAGTGCATCCTTCACATTTACAAATCTACCATTCATCCATGCATTGAATACTGTTGCCATATATAGTCTGGTGCCCCTGCTGTTCATCTTGAGGTCCTCGAAAAATCCAAAGATGAATATGCAATGCAATTGGTCCTGACTTTGGGGCCTTGATTCCAGTCACTTTCTCATCAACATAATGTGGCTTCCCTCTGTCTTTTCTATAAATATTTTCATGGCATCTGCTCTTATGAGCTATTTTCACTGGTGTCCCTAGTGCATGAATTTAAGTGGGCTACTAGGTTGGCATTTCAGACCAACCCTTTTACTGCCAAAACAGCTTTTTCTCTTGCACTTCCCAACAGTGAAACTCCCTTCCTCTTACTTACTTGCTTCCCTGATAACTATAATCTTTAAAAATTTAAATGTAATTTCAATCAACATCTTCTGATACCTTGATCCCCGTTCTTCTTTTTATCGTTCCCTCAATACTCAGTCTTTTCTATTATTTTCACTCTCTGTAGCCTCCTTGTGTACTAGTGGCATTCCCACCTTGCTTGGAGTGAAATGCTTAAAAATTAAAACTAATATCACCTTTAAATAAAAAAAAAAAAAAAAATCTAATTGCTTTAAACATTATGGAAAAAAAATTTTAATTACTAAAAGTCATTATAAATGAATATGTTGACTAATAAATTGATAAAATAATGACATTTCTCAACAATAATGAAATGGATAAATATTAAAACAGATCATAGATAAAATATCGAAGGCAAAACAAAAAAAGAAAAAAAAAACATCTTACAGAAATGGTTTCCAGGTCCAGCATAATGATGACCCACATATGCAGCGGTAAGTCCAGGATTGAAACCAATCTAGAAAGAAAAATTAATTTCTTTTAAAAATTGAAAAAATAATTGGCACTAATAAATAGAGTGATCCACACATAAAAAAAATAGGAAAAAATTTCTGAGAAAATAATTTTTGTGAATTAGCATTCCTCACACCTTCCTTGGGTCACAACACTTGTCAGAATCGAAAAATATTGATTTTTTTGTAATGATTTAGAGGAAATTGTTCCTTTCATAATAATACAGTCTCAAATTGATGCCTGACTTTTCCAGAGTTATCTCCATTTAGGTTTTATTTAAAAATGTTGTGGCTTGAAATTGTGCTTATGGCCTCTTTTTATCTTTTACAAAAATATTTCTTTTAAATAATGAAAAAAACTGATATATAAATTTTTACGTTTTATTTTAGGAAAATATTTTAGAATTATTTTTTCATTTTTCTTACAAGAAACAGATGTGTATACATTCTTAAAGTAGTGCCATATTTTTAATTAAAGAAAAAAAAATACATAAATTATTACATTTATAAAATACTAGTTTTAGCCTGTGAAAAGTTCACGGTTTTCCTATTTGAATGTCCTAATGAATCTAAATTCTTAAGTTAATGAATGAATAAGCTCATAGCGAGTTCTATGATAATAAAATATTCATAAAAATTCCTCTATCACATCGTTAAATAGTTGAGCTGAACAACTTCAACAAAATATTGCAATAACAAATCATAAATATGAATGCTGGTAATTATTTTAGGAAGTGGGTACAATTGAAATGATTTGAAATTGACAACTTTTTACATTTTTCTGAAATAGCTATTAAACACTATACACTTCTTTCTTTCATTTTCTCACTGAGCAGTGTCTCTTCCCCTTTCCACCGGATCAAAATGGAATAGTCCATTGTTTATTAAGGCGTAACAGTCATGCAAACTAACAAAGGGAGGGACAAGCACAATTAGAATAGGACATGCAGATATCAATAACATTTTTCAAGGCACGACATTTGTAAATAAAAACTAAGTGCAGAACTCTGTAATTTGCAATCAATTTGATACTGTATTGATATTATAAGCAGTACCTCTCCTAAATTGATAAAACAAAAAAAATCCCTGTTTTTTGATTCTGATCTGGAGATGGCCTAAAGAATGCTAATCTGCAAACATTATTTGCAGCAATAGAAAGAAAAATACAGAATAAAATCACAGATTAAACAGTAACAGCAAGTTATAATTTTGGCAAGGATGTTAGTTTGTTTAATGGCTTTACTTATAAGAGTATTTGATCTAATTAAACATTGGGGGGAGGGGCATGCCTCTTCAGGACATAGGCTTACAACCATATAGCCTTGAACACTAGGTTCCCGGACAATCACTAAAGTTAAGCAAAACCGAACCTGGTCAGTGTCTAGATGGGTGACCAATGGTGTCATGGATAATGGCTGGGAATTTTTAATCAGAGAGCTGTATTCCAATTCCCATTGGGTTCATTATATTCACTTACACGCAAATACCCTTGAGAAAGTTAAGAATCCATTTCTTCTCCCCCAGCTAGGAGTTAACTAGTAAGACTTCAGAACATAAGGCAATGATGATTTATCTGTGAATTGTCATACCATCTTGAGAAAGATGAAGTAGTTTCCTGTTGCCATCAACCTGGTTTTGAGTTCAGTTTTCCTTCTTAGACTGGTTGCCAACCAAGGCTAGAGAGCCCAATCTACCCTGCTATTTAAGCT
>OZ010574.1:36487384-36494884 GCA_963932145.1 Acanthosepion lycidas
GTATTTATTGTTGATATAAGCACGCATAATCTTCGTCTTATATAAATTTACCTTCTGATACTTTTCACTCCATGTACATCCCGCAACAATATTATAATATATATATATATATATATATATATATATATATAGCCTCACTGGTACCACAACTCTGAGTTTTATATATATATATATATATATATATATATATATATATATATATATATATATATAAAGATAGCTCATGAACTAATCCAAATCTTAAAAACACAGATACATAATGATGACGTTGCAATTTATTTACCAATGTCCCAGTTTAGAGAAACGATCGAGAATATTTTTTTTACAACAATCCATCCATCACTCCATTAAAAATTAAACCTAAGATAAACTACTCTTGACTTGTTCCCTTCTATAACCATACAACCGTACAGCAATGTGATGGCATTTCCATGGGTTTACTTCTAGGACCAACATTTTTTAACTTCTACCTGGCTAACCTTGAAGTTTTTTACCACTATGAAACCCTCCATCTACCTAAGATATGTATTGTAGAGTTTGTGGATTTGAAGAATAAACTTGATAAATGAAAGTGGAAATTAAAAATTAATCAAATGATTTTATTAATTGTACCTAAATCTTGTATACATAATTTTTAAAACTTATTTTTTATGTTAAGACTAGGATTTCATTTACTCTGACACCAATTAAGTAGTTTCATTGTATTTCACTTAGATACTTCCATGAAATCACTAAAAATAAATGAATAAAATAAAGCATAGCATGATGAAAACGACGCCAAACTTGACAAAAACAAAATTTTGTCATCTAAATGTTTATGTTATTATTAAGAGGAAAGACTAAAGTATTTTTTAATTATTTTAAAAAAAATTTTTCCTTCTTTTTAGAACATTCTAACTTTTGATTAAAAAAACCTTGTTTGTCTTTGTATAAGCGGAACTAAAATTTTAGTGAGTTTTTTTTTTTTTTTTTTTGCATGACAGACATTAATTTGGAAAATCTCACAAAAATAAAAGTAATTGTCGGATTTTAATGAAACTTTCAGAAACTATTCACAAATGATGAAAATTATTATAAATAATAAAAATTTCCTTTTTTTAAAGTCATAGCAAAAATAGTTTTTTATATATATATATATATATAACCCCCCACCCCACCCCGCTATAACTAATTTTATGAAATTTTAGTTAAAAGCACAAGACTTTGTTGAGGAAAGCAAATCATGTTTTATTTTTTGTTTTGTTTTTTTTTAATCGGACCACCTCTACCTGAAAATCAGCTCTGAATAGTAACATCATAAAACATTAAAAAGATATTATTTAATTTCAAATACTTTTTAGTTGCTTTTATAAATATGAATAATATTGTCTAAAAACAAAAAAACTTTTTCAATGAAAAATGAATTTTTAAAACAATTATTTGTTATTTCTTAAATTATTTTATTATTTTTACATTAAAGTTGTTAGTTAAATATTCTAAAATTAGTGAAAAAAAGGCTTAAAAAGATAAAAATTTCTCAAACCCAATTCCTAAGTAGAGAGCCCACTATAAATTATATCTTACTTTTTTTAATTAATATTAACTTTCTATGCTCAGTTCACAGTCAAACCTCTCTTCCTCTTAAAATTCATTTTTCTTTAACTGCTCGAATCTTTCTACATGATCGGCGATAGAATGAATGTATACAAATGTCAATTATTAAATTCTAACCAATAATTAATTTATTTTACAGTTATCTCCCTTACATTTAAATCGAATACCTCTCGTCATAGCATGTTTACATACATTAAATTTTGCCACTGAAAAACTATTAAGCATTTTTATGAATACTGGCAATACACTAAAAGAATTGCTAATTCCTATTTTACAAAGTCTTGCAAGAGCTTACTTAAGTAATTTAATTCTTCCTTTTCTGAGATTTGATTGCACATGATAATAAAAAGTTAGTTTTTTATTAAAAATCAAAATACACAATTTTTTTAACAAGTGAAAAAAATTAGAACTTTGGATCTTCCTTCAGTGAAAATCATAAATAGAACAGATGGTATTGTATACACATTTATGATTTTGTGTTTCTTCCACAGAGTGATCGTTAACGAGGTTATTTTAGGTCATTACTACTGAATTCAATTCTTACTGAGTGCTTCACTATGAACTTGTGTCAGACTAAAGCAAGCTAAATTAAATAATTACTTTATAGTATTTTATAATAAACTTTGACAAAGATAATGTACAACACGTTTTTATTTAAAAATTATAATTACAAATTTTCTGAACTTTCATTACTTAAGCATTCATATAATCTTTGGGTCAAAAGACAATCATCAAAAGAAAAATTAAAATAATAAAAAAAAATTATCATCATAGTAAGAGCCTAGATTATAGGGCCAGGATCCAGTAAGTATAAAATAGCTAATAATACCCAATTTTAGATAGCACATTACTTCTTGGGTTTTGTAAAGAAAAGTAAAGAAATGAAAGCTATCACCAACATATAGTCTGAGTCATTATATTACTAGCATTAGCCACAAATGCTGGCCATTCATTCATAGAGCAAGTAATTATAGCAATATCAACTCAACATCAAATGATAGCAGTGGTATAAGGCTGGGAGTGGGAAAAGATTCTAATTAATCTCTTTTACAAGTTTCAATAGGCTCCTAATTTCACTATTCAATAGAGCTTATAGAAATATTGAAACTTTGGCACTTGTGTATCTTATGGTTACACAATTGATGATCTGGAGCAAAGAGGCATAGGGAAGAGAAGGATTTTCACTGCTTCATGGCCACTTATTCAAATATCAGATGACCATATTCTGTCTGCAACAACTTTTAATACATGGACAATAAATGGAATGAAGTAAATGAAAACAGGCTATGAAATAATGCTTTTAATAACCATGTATAAATGCTAGATACCCTATAAGAGTAAATATACAGAAAAATGTGTGTAGGTACGTCAATAAGATTGTAGGTTAAAGATAAAAAACAGCTTTTATTTTGCAGAACAAATATTTATTTACAAACAGAATCCCTTTCCTTCATAATGCTCTTCATTTAACATGATCAAATATTTATCATGATCAAATATTATACAGTGAAAATTTAATATCAAATTCAGCTGTTTCATGTTATAGACTTATTGATGTACACTAATTTGTGTGTGTGTGTGTGTGTATATATGTGTGTGTGTGTTATTAAACATAAATATATGTATGCATATCTTCAAGATATGAGAAAAAATAAAAAATATGCCACAGACACACAATGCCAGAATTTAGTATGCATGTCATTATTTTCATAATAAAATAGATATTAACCAATGTTGCCAAAACTTTCAGTTTATACTTATAATATATCTATCTTTATTAAAAATACTGATAAGGAATTGATTAGGTAGTGTCAGATTTAATAAATTAAGTGCAACAGAAACTTTTATTAATAAATGAATTAAAAAAAAAAAAAAAAATATTGGCCACAGAAAGATATTTGACTAACACAATCATATATCTGAATAAATTATTATTATTTTACATGTTAGTAAATGTTAGTATGTTCCTGGAACTATAACTTATCTATCAATTTTGTAAATATTTTTACTCATATAACTTTAACATTACTAATAGATTTTACTGTTTCCCAGAGATCTTTGCTTGGATATTGTTTTCCATTAGATTAATATTTGGAGAGACTGAGAGCCATTCTATTAATTTGGTTAACAGATTTCCAAAATGTTTCAGATATTTTTCATCCATTTTCAGGACTATGCTACATGTTTTTTTGTTAGATCTCAACATTTAATCATATTCACTTGTTTGATTGAAACAATATCATAATATTTACTGTCAAGTTTATATATGCTCTATTTGGAAAAATTCATGTTTTAGAAACTGCAATCAGGTAAGATATTTTTGTAGATGTATTCGAGGTAAGATTTACATTAGGAGATAATGGCAACCGCACCCACAAAAGAAATAACTCAAGTATTGAGTGGGTAACATTATAAGAATTTTCAATCCAAGGTGGAGGATTCATTTATTTAACTTGAGTTTAGCTTGCATGTATAGATAGAGTCAAATGTGCAGTAAATTTGTACAAGTCCAAAGTTGTGATATGGCTGCCAAGAGATCTCGTTTCAGTTATTTACTTTGTGTGAATCTTTCACTTTCTTTAAATAATTTTGCTATTTTTGATTTCTGTCCATCTTGTTTTCCTGTATTGTCATAAAATATTTGCAAGTAGAACTTCATTGTACGAATATAATTTTTGTGAACTGTTCAGGTCAGGCCTGTTACTGGTAACATATAACCCAATACAGCTGGTGAGGAAGATGGCATGTCACCCAACAGCATGAGAAATAAGACCTGTCAAAGGGAAGATGAACTTCCCATAGCAGCCAATGGCCAACACACACACACACACAATATATATATATATATATGCATGTTTCATTAAAAATGACAGACAAGGTACTACAGTTAAGCTTTTTATTTAATTTTTCTTGTGTTCACACAAGCGCTTTCTTTTTTGGACGCAGAGTGTGTAGAAACTGTCCAAATGTTCTATAATTCTGAGCACCTTCGGCTATACTTTTAGCCATTATCAAGGATGATTTTATTTTTCAGTTTAAACGAGTGTGTATGTTATGTGTATGCTTTTAATTTGTTATAGAGGTGTTTTATTTTCCGAACACGGTTAGCACATTGTAGCCTAGTTCGTAGTTAATACTGTTAAGAGTTGGCTAAAAAGAGCACACCAGAATTCATCCTCTCGACTACTCTTCCTTAAAGAACTCAATAATGTAAAACAGACACTAATTAACAATGACTTCCCTAACCACCTTATAGACCATCAAATTAAACTATTTCTCCCCAAAGTAAATAACAACGATTGTGAATATATGGTCAAAAATTACATATTTTCTACAAAAACCAAATGCACATTAACTACAAACAAGACAAATCTTTAATTAGAAATATTATAAAGACATACACTACCCCAATCGACCTGAATAAAAAAAATCAAATTATCTATTAAATATTTAAGAAAGCTAACCTTATCCTCAAAAACAACAACACACCCACTAAGTCAAAATTACAATGAATGAACATTATCTACGAGTTCAAATGCTTCTTAAAGAACTGTGTTCTTGATCAAACTGAACTCATAATTACATTGGTCACACAACTACATGCCTATCCAGATGCCTTACCTTACATGTGACCAGAGTTCAGAACCCATTTAAACAAACACACAAACCTACCAGACTCCATTCGAAACATACTAGTAGAAAACACAAACATAATAACCTCATCCACTTGTAAAAAAATGTTTAAAAATAATGGAAGCCCTAATAATAAACAAGAAAAAAACAACTGTTAACAATATTAACTATGATCTAGGCCACAATGTGCTAACTGTGTTTGGAAAATAAAACACCTCTATAACACACTAAAAGCATAAAAATAATGCACACACTCAATTAAACTGAAAAATAGAATCATCCTTGATAATGGCTAAATAAAAAGCTTAACTGTAGTACCTTATCATCTTTAATGAAACATGCATAAATGAAGGATTTCTGCCTAAATACACAAATATATATACAGTGTAACCTGGATATAAGAGTTGTCGGGACCGGAGAAGAAGTCTCTTATATCCGGGTTTGGTCTAATTTATATACATTAACACAGGCTCTAATTTGGGACCAGATAAAAATCTATCTTATATCCGGGTTACACTATATATATATATATATATATATATATATATAGTGTGTAAATTATTTTCATATATAGTGTATCTGTAAAGGAACAAAATAAATAATAAGACAAGATGAAAACTATTCTTAACTAGAGTAAGAATAGTTTTTCCTCTTATCTATATATATATATAAGCTAATATGGGGGGTCTCAAGTCTTAAATGGCAACCTTCCTAGAGATGATGTCTCAATGAAAACACTTGGATTACCATGAGTGTCCGAGTTGAACATCACAAAGAACATCCATCCTTATAAAAACCTTGCTTCAAATTTTTATGACAAATCTCAGCATGTTGATAGGTGTACATGTGGGGAGGTAAACAGAGATCCTCTGTCAGGTAATACACACCTTGCTTTGTTCAAGATTAATCCCATTCACAGCTAGCAATGATTTCTTATAAAAGAACAATTACAGTTTCTTCACAAGATTATGATAATCAAAAAGACAAATGAAAACAACTAAACAACCAACTATAACAAACCCTATATTAAGCAAAATCTTTTTTCTTTTTTTTTTTTCATTGTAATATTAGGTTGGTGCAAAATTAATGTCGTTTTTTTACATAGTAACATATGTAAGAAAACGACATTATTTTTGCACCAACCTAATAAAAAAAAATTTTTTTAAAAATGGTTCTCTTCTGTGTTTTTAGCATATAGTTTTCAAGAAAGACACTGGGAACTTCACACACACCTAATATAAATTAATTAATATAAACACAGTATACTTACTTATATACAAAAATACATTTATTAAAAATATCTAAATAAGTATTTATCAGGAATATTAAAAATCATTTCACTACTCTTTCTACAAGCATTACATAAATATTTTAACAATTTGCTATCAGTATTCGTATAGAAAGGTTTTGAAATTAGACAATTCTTCCTTTAACTTTGTTATCATTCTGCTTAATACATACTTTATATTTGGGCAGCAATTTTTCATTTATCCATGCATTGAATATGACAGACAAAAATTATTAGGCTAATTTTTTTTTATGTAGTTTTAGTCACACAAGCAAATAAATAATTGGTATAAGACTATGCAGGCTTTCAATCATTATCTCGTCATCCTCAGAAACAGATATCGAACATTGGTGTTTCTGTTAGAACATGATTTAAGTATTTTACATCAGATGTCATTGGATAAATTAAAGAAAGCTACTGGTTATAATAGGTATCTGCAGTTTTCTAACATAGAATTAGAAAAGTCATATATAAATATTATATAGAAAAGTCCAGAAATCCAGATCAGAAAAGAATCTGGACTTCTGAAAAGTTTACAAACATTTTAAATATGCTTGTTTGATACATAACAGTAACAACCTCAAACACAGTTGCCTTTTTTTTTCTTTTAAATCGAGGAATTAATTTGTAACAAGTCTACATATTTTATTTCCTTTTTTGCCTACCATATATATATTATTTACAAACACATAATTGCTTGTGAAGTAGGTAAGCTTTGTATTGTGAAGAGGAAGAAAAACATTGAAATTGAGTGACAAGATAATTAAAAAATATAGAATGTAGCATGGACAATACTGTTTTAATGGAAGTTACAATTTATAATATAAAAAAATGCAAGGAATAAAGTTGTAGAATTCATAGATATCATTTTCTTACAATAAAATTGCCAAAAGAATTTTTTTTATAAAACCTAAATGTAAATGAAAAAAATCTTAAAACTGTAAATGATTGATCAATCAAAATGTATTGCTTTCTTTCCTTTATTT